>CM035428.1:107387681-107760181 GCA_020310875.1 Ceratopteris richardii | reverse complement strand
GGATGGCGAGATAGAAAAAATAGAGGGATAATTAATATTCTTGTGTCATGCCCTATTGGTACTTTCTTCCTATGTGCCGTTGAGGTTGGAAAGAAAGGAAAGAAGACAACCAGAGTGTGTGTGTGTGAGAGAGAGAGAGAGAGAGAGAGAGAGAGAGAGAGAGAGAGAGAGAGAGAGAGAGAGAGAGAGAGAGAGAGAGAGAGAGAGAGAGAGAGAGAGAGAGAGAGAGAGAGAGAGAGAGAGAGAGAGAGAGAGAGAGAGAGAGAGAGAGAGAGAGAGAGAGAGAAGAAAGAAAGAAAGAAAGAAAGGTATATTAACGTCTTCCAAAGGCCAAACTTTGCCTATGAGACAAAATCATATACAACTGTGGTAATCTCTGTGTAGCAATGGAAAGGAAAAAAATACTCGCTACACAAAACTGTGTAAGCGGAAAACAGCAAAGGATGGTGGTACCTGTAATGAGGAGGTAGTGGGAATAAAATAATGGTGCCTGGGGGGAGAGTGGCTCTGGCTCAACAGATAATGACCACCTGATACAAAGGGGAGCCATGAGGGAGTGAATATGTATACCCTAAGTGCTGATGATGGGTGGAGGTGGGTGGAGTATATGGTACATCGGCGGCGGTAGGAGTGCCTCCTGGAGGAAGCCTGTCCAAGTGGTGGTAGTGCGCCTATGCTCCATCATGTAGTCGTGGGCTATCCTGATGCGTGAGATATCCTCCTGGTGTAGTCGTGGTCGTCCGTACCCAACAAGATGTGTTCGGCGTCACCCTCTCTGTGCCGCTGCCTGCTGGAGTGTGAGCCCTATGCCTCTCGGAGGCGGGTCCGTCCGATGTTGGACCAACGCGCTCAAAATACTGAGTAATAGTCTGCTGGGTACTCACCCGTTTCTGGTGTGTAGGCTCTAGCATCTGATCTCCTCTCTCATATGCAGCCATGAGGAAACGCCCCATCCTCCGCTGGTCTGCAGTGGTCATGCACAACTGGAGTGACTCCTCTATCTGGAACTGTGCTCGTAGGTCCGAGTATGCCGGGCATCTGATAACGAGATGCTCCTCACTCTCTATCTCTGTATGGCATACTGGGCACCACCTCTCCTCTCGAGGGACTCCTCTAGCCCGACCCCTCTCGATCTCGAGCTGATGTGATGAAACTCGAAGCTTCCCAATGATGACTCGAAGGTGGTGTGGTAGGTATGTCTCCATGTAGCGTGGAGTCTCAATGAAGCCCTGGTCTGAAATCCGTAGAAAATGCTCACGGTAGTGAAGCATTTTCGGTGTGAATGTCCTCCCCGGGCTCATCCATGTCCTCTGTATGTATGTATGCCATATCTCCTGACGGATGATCCTATTTCTCTCTTGGTGAGAGAGTGAATAGGTGGGAGCCTGGGAGTCATACTGTACTGGTGGTAGTCTGTCTATGTCAAAACCATGGAGGGCAAGCCAATCTCGTGTCTGTGCATACCATGATGAGGTGTCTCCGGCTAGTGCCATGTCGCGTGATGCCTGGAAAGCTCTGTAAGTGATGCGCTCTGTGTCCATGCTCTGGATCCTGTGTAATAGGCATACTGTTTGGAAGAGTGCCTCTACTAGCATCGGTGGTGCAGCAAGCTCTGCCCTAATGATATCATGGGGTACCAAAGATTTGTTGTGGATGAGTCTAGCAATCATGAGAATCTGCGGTCTCTCTAGTGCTGTCCATGATGATGTAGCTAATCCCGGCCCCCATATAGCTACACCATACATGAGTGCTGGGGTAACTAAAGTGTCGAAGAGCCACCCCTTTGTGCGGGGCTCCTGAAAATATGCCCGGTGACACTGTCTCTCCATCAAAGCTAGCGCTGCGTATCCACGTGTGATGCGATCACGGGCTGCCTGAGACATGGAGAAAACCCGAGAGGCTGCTGTGAATGTCACTCCCAAGTAGACATATGAACCAACTACCTCAATGGGTCGGCCTGCTGCTGTGAAAGAACTGTGTTCCCTCACCTGTGCTGATGTATGGAAGATCAAAACCTTGGTTTTACCAAGGTTCACTGATAACCCTCTATGTGTACAAAAATCATCTAGGCCGTGTAGGTGACGCTGTAGACCCTCTGCAGACTCTGAAACGAGCACAATATCATCAGCATATAAAAGAATGTGGATAGTAGTCCCTCGTACCTCAATGCCCTCTCCTCCTTGCTGCCATATGAAGTCCACTATCTCGTCAATGTATAAACCAAAAAGGGTGGGTGAGAGGGGGCACCCTTGCTTCACCCCGATGGTGCTAGCAAGTGAATCGGATAGACCGCTTGGGCATCTGACTCTACGTGATACTCTCTCATATAAGGCGTAGATCCCCCATATCATATCCTCTGGAGCCCCGATATCGTGTAGACGTCTGAAGAGCCTCTCCCTGGGAACTGTGTCGAAGGCTTTGTGGAAGTCCACAAAGCAACAGCACAATCTCCTCTTCCTCACTTGTGCCTGGTCAATCAAGCATCTCAAAGTGAAGATGTGGTCAATGGTAGAGTAATCTCGTCTGAATCCTGCCTGTCCTGGGGCCTGACACCCTTCCTCTCGGCAAGAGTGCTCAACTCTGTCTCTAGCACTGCCCCATATAACTTGGCCAGTATGGGGCCAATCATGATCGTCCGGTATGTGGATGGATCCATAACATCACCTGACTTATGAATGGGCACAATGGTGTGCTCAGTCCATGAGTCAGGAAACCCTTCAACCAATGCTCGGTTGAAGAGGTGGGCAATGAGCGGTGCTAGGGTCGTGCATCCGTAAAAGAGATGCTCTGCCTGTAAACCGAACTGGTCATGGGCCCTTCCATGCTGTAGATGGGCAATGGCACGGCTCACCATAGTCGATGTGAAGAAGTCACAGGTAGTGGGGCGTGAGCTCTGTGGCATGGGAATGGGGAGCTGGTCAGGGATCTCGTATAGGTTTTGCGCATAGCTATGCCAAGTGCTCCGGTCTCGAATGGGTGTTTGCTGTCTCCTCTCTCTCAGGTGTCGCCATTCCACTGCACTATCCCGGCTCATGAGCAAGTGATAGATATCCCAGTACTGTCTCTCCTCCCATTCTCGCCGCTTGCGACGGGTAAGGCTCTGCATGCGTCGCTGTGCCTGCCTGTGTGTAATATCCCCCCTATGCTCTAAAATCCGTAGGTGCTTCTTGAGCTCTCGACAATCTGTATCGTACCAGCGATTTTGGGGCATGGATCCCGTGCGTGGAGGGTGTGTATGTGTGTGGTGTGGAAAGCTTTGTAGGGCTGAGTCATGTAGGATAGTGGTGATCTGGGATGTGAGTGTGTCTAGTGGTGATAGTGGGTCGAGGGAGAGTAGGCGGGTGTGTAAGTGGTGTGCATAAACATGTGAGAGCTCGTGTGTGAAGTGTATTGTGGTGTGTGGCTCAATGAGTGTGGGAGGGTCTAATGCAATATGAGATGAAAGTGTGAACGTGATAAATGTATGGTCAGCACGGAGTGGACGTCGTCCAATACTAAGTGAGGGAATAAGTGAAGCTCCAGAAATGGTACCCAAAATGTAGTCAACCGTGCTCTCGCCTCCCCCGTGAGGGAAGCAAGTAAGTCCACCCGAGCCTGGCCAACGGTGCATCCCGTTATATATAACGAGACGATGTCGACTGCCTAGCTCAAGTAAATGTCTGCCATACCCGGTGGTGTCTTGACCCATATCCGCTGATACTCTGCTGATCCCTGTCTCGACTGGATCTCTGCTCCTCATGATGTGTGGATGCTCCATAGCATATGACTCCCACTGATGTGACTGGGTGCGGCCGTTGAAGTCCCCCATGAGGAAGACTTCACCTAGGGTGCTGTAATGTAGTATCTCATCCGAAAGTGCTGTGTATGGTGAATCTCTGTCCCGAGTCGGTCCCCCATGGTCATATCGTGCATATCTGGATCCCCCTGGTGGGAAGTATCATATGGCAATGTAGACCCAGCTCTCCGGTGCTATCTCCATGCGAACCCACATGTATTGTGCCTCCTCGTCTCTACCTATGATGTGGATCTGGCTCTGTATCTCCTGTCTAAATATGATGGCGACTCCCCCTGATCCTCGTGCTGTACTCTGTCTTGTCGTGGCCCTGAATGCAGATGCCCAATGAAAGCCTGCAATGTGTGGGAGGCTTCTTTCGGGGCTCTCATGAGTCTCTGTGATGCAAGCAAAGTCATGCATATCTAGGATCTCCTCCAGTTGGTCTGGTCGTGTCCAAAGTGCTCCATTGGAGTTCCACACTGCTCCCCTGAGTGGTGACCCCTCGTGTGGTGTTGCCTCATAGGCCGCGTATCCCTATTTGATAGGGCGTCCATCTATAAAGACTCTACCGTCGCGGTAAAAAGCCTTCTTTCCTTCTCTCCTTGCCTGTAAGATCTGAGGCATACATGCCTTTTTGTGCCCTATCTGCATTTTTGTGAGGTCCTCGTCCATGAATAAAGATTCACCTGGAAGTCTTCTTAGTATGGATCGCTTTTTGAAAAAAGCAATTCTATCCTCTTCTGATCTCATGTGTAATATAAGAGCTCGAGGTTTTGTGTGATCTTTTCCGGCTCTCCAGGCATGGGTGAATGGCATATCGCTATATCCTAGTTGACGACATATATGTGATGCATCAGCCTCAGCAGATGTTCCTTCAGGGAGGCCTGTGATCCTTACATGTAGTCTACGGACCTGTCTAAGTCTCTCCTCTTCAAGTGTGTCTTGCACCCTGATGTATTCATCTCTGATTGCCTCTTCCTTTACTTCTTTTTTAATACTTTTGCATACGACTTCAACCCAACTATTTTGGGTTGATTCTACCTCTGATGTGACCTTCTTTTGGATGTTCTTTATTTCTTCTTTCAGATCATCTATTTTGGTAATTTCTCCCTCTTCTTTGGAGATCTTCATGTGGATGATTTCTTCTTGAAGACGATGTGTTTCAGCTTTCCATTCATCCCTGTCTTCTTTGAGTTGTTTGATTTGATCCTCAAGAGCTTTTATTCTTTCTGTTGCCTTCCTCATCTCTTGATTAAGAGCCCTGTCTGCCTCTTTTTTTGCTTCTCTTATGGCTTTATTTATCATCTCTTCCACATCCTGCTTCTCGAGTTTTGCCATGACCGACAAATTGTTGTGAGGCCCAAAGAGGTGATCCGCTTCAGGCTTTTGCAATCCTCATCAGTTTAGAATTTATGAGAAACAGAGAGGCATGATGGGCAGGTTTGGTTAGCTTTCGGCCGGTTAGGGTTTCAGTTTTACAGGTTTGAACAGTTAGGGTGTCAGCTGACCTCGTAAAAAACCAAACATAGCTGCAAAACCCTAAAATAACATGATGAAACCCTAAAAAAACCCTAAAAACAGACCTGCAAAACCCTAAAAAACAAAGCAGATATGGCGAAACCCTAAAAAGGCAGCAAATATGATGGGGAAACCCTAAAAACAGACCAGCGAAACCCTAAAAAGGAGAGGAGATGAAGGCGAAACCCTAAAAACAGAGAGAGAGAGAGAGAGAGAGAGAGAGAGAGAGAGAGAGAGAGAGAGAGAGAGAGAGAGAGAGAGAGAGAGAGAGAGAGAGAGAGAGAGAGAGAGAGAGAGAGAGAAGAGAGAGAGAGAGAGAGAGAGAGAGAGAGAGAGAGAGAGAGAGAGAGAGAGAGAGAGAGAGAGAGAGAGAGAGAGAGAGAGAGAGAGAGAAGAAAGAAATAAAGTCATATTAACGTCTTCTGGAGGCCAAACTTGGCCTATGAGACAAAAGCCATGTACAAGTGTAGTAACCATGTGTAGAAAATGAAATGAAATAAACACAAAGCTATCTAGGGCTGGTGAAAGGCCGGGGAGACGTGGCTCTGACTCAGCAGATAGTGGCCACCTAATACAGGGGGATCCATAATATGAGTGAGTAAAACACCCTAGCTACTCGTCATGGGGGGAGGTGGGTGTAGTATATGATACATCGGTGGTGGTCTGAGTGCCTCCTCAAGGAAGATAACCCAGGGGGTGGTGGTATGCCTATGCTCCATCATGTGGTCGTAGGCTGCCCTGATGCGTGAGATATCCTCCTGATATAGTCGCGGTCGACGATATCCTACCATGCGTAATCGGCGTCGTGCTCTCTGTGCTGCTGCCTGGTGGAGCGTGAGACCGGTAGAAGGGCCTCTCTGGTGTAGCTCAACTCGCTGAAAGAACTGGGTAATGGTCGGCTGGGTACTCACCCGTGGCTGATGTGTGGGCTGTAGTGACCGCTCTCGCCTCTCGTATGCTGCTATGAGGAAGCGCCCAAAGCGTCGCTGGTCTCCCATAGTCATGCACAACTGGAGTGACTCCTCTAGCTGGAACTGTGCTCGTAGGTCTAAGTATGCTCGGCATCGTATAACAAAATGTTCCTCACTCTCTACCTCTGTCTGGCATACTGGGCACCACCTCTCCTCACGGGGGACTCCCCTAGACCGACCCCTCTCAATCTCGAGCTGATGTGATGAGACCCGGAGCTGCCCAATGACGACTCAGAGGTGGTGGGGAAGGTATGTCTGCATGTATCTCGGGATCTCGATAAAGCCTGCGTCCGATATATGTAGAAAATGCTCCCGGTAATAGAGCATTTTCGGTGGCAATGTATCCCTAGGGCTCACCCATGTCCTCTGTATGTATGTATGCCATATCTCCTGACGAATGACTCTATTCCTCTCTTGATGAGAGAGCGAGTAGGTGGGTTCATGTGAGTCGTACTGTAGTGGTGGTAGCCTGTCTATGTCAAAGCCATGGTGGGCCAGCCAGTCTCGTGTCTGGGCATACCATGAGGAGGTGTCCCCAGCTAATGCCATATCATGTGATGCCTGGAAAGCACGATAAGCACTGCGCTCTGTAGATAAGTCTGGCAATCATGAGGATCTGTGGCCTCTCTAATGCTGTCCATACTGATGTAGCTAATCCGGCCCCCATATGGCTGCCCCATACATGAGCGCTGGTGTAACCAAAGTGTCAAAGAGCCAGCCCTTTGTGCGGGGCTTCTGAAAATATGCCTGGTGGCACTGTCTCTCCATCAAAGCTAGTGCTGCGTACCCACGTGTGATGCGGTGACGGGCTGCCTGAGACATAGAGAAGACCCCTGATGCTGCTGTAAATGTCACTCCCAAGTAAACATATGATCCGACCACCTCGATCGGTCCACCCGCTGCTGTGAACAAACTATGTCTGCGTACCTTGCTGATGGATGAAAGATAATGACCTTGGTTTTACCAAGGTTCACAGATAACCCTCTGTTTCTGCAAAAGTCATCTAGGCCATGGTAATGATGCTGTAGACCTTCTGCAGACTCTAAAACCAATACAATATCATCAGCGTATAAAAGAATATGGACAGTGGATCCCTGTACCTCAATGCCATCTCCCCCCTGCAGCTGTATGTAGTCCACTATCTCATCAATGTAGAGACCAAAGAGGTTGGGTGAAAGAGGGCATCCTTGCTTCACCCTGATAGTGCTAGCAAGTGGATGAGATAAGCCCCTTGGACATCTGACTCTACCAGATACTCTCTCGTATAATGCGTAGATCCCCCATATCATCTCCTTCGGAGCTCCGATATCAAGTAGTCGTCTGAAGAGTCGGTCCCTGAGAGAGAGAGAGAGAGAGAGAGAGAGAGAGAGAGAGAGAGAGAGAGAGAGAGAGAGAGAGAGAGAGAGAGAGAGAGAGAGAGAGAGAGAGAGAGAGAGAGAGAGAGAGAGAGAGAGAGAGAGAGAGAGAGAGAGAGAGAGAGAGAGAGAGAGAGAGAGAGAGAGAGAGAGAGAGAGAGAGAGAGAGAGAGAGAGAGAGAGAGAGAGAGAGAGAGAGAGAGAGAGAGAGAGAGAGAGAGAGAGAGAGAGAGAGAGAGAGAGAGAGAGAGAGAGAGAGAGAGAGAGAGAGAGAGAGAGAGAGAGAGAGAGAGAGAGAGAGAGAGAGAGAGAGAGAGAGAGAGAGAGAGAGAGAGAGAGAGAGAGAGAGAGAGAGAGAGAGAGAGATGTGTCTATATTTATGGGTGATGCGTGTATGTAGTTATGATTGTCGAATGCTCCTCCATGAAAATATGCTCTCTTTATTGATCCTTCATAAGATGAAGAGAATCCTTTGACCATAATATAGGTCCGTTGAATAAAGGATATAGTAAGAAATCGTGAATTGGTTGAGATAAGTGGTTTAATCGCGAATCGATCAATGGAAGTATATCCTCCATCCTAAAAAATATTTTAACATAATCTATATATGAAACAATTTGTTTCATGATGTGATGCTTTGTTGAATGGATATATAAAATTATAAAAACCAATGAACATTATAAAAAATCAATGATCGATCACCATATCTAGAAGGAACCAATACCATGGATGAAGCAATCGCCTCATGCATACATGTATACATATGACTCACTAGACAAAGAGTGGATCTATCTTAGCTTAGTATATGTAACACTATATTAATGTATTTCAAAACAAGCAATATATTTTGTATCTCATGTTAAAAATGCTTAATTAAAACTTTGCATTACACATATGGTGCAGTATTAGTGTTCACTTTGGACATGTAAGTTCAGAGATGATCCACAAAGAGCATATGCAAAGCATACATAACCATATGGAGCCGCGTGGAACACTATGTAGATGTATGCAAAGCGTTTGCAGACAAGCGAACTATGTGATATGCATTGTACAATAAAAATAGCTAGCCCCTAATGGTCCTTCATAATGAATGTGACTACATGTTTTGCATCTTCCAGTAAAGATGCAAACCATGGTAATTTTGCAAAATCTTTAAAGAGAAGATCCATGCAATGTACAACACATGAAGTCCACACAATACTAAAGAAATCTCTCTTAACTAATTCCCCCATTCTCTTGCAATTGAAAGCATTGTCCATTGTAACTTGTAGAACGTTCTTTGCATCAATATCAAGAACATGCGAGACAAATAATCCAATCCTGGCAAATGTGAAGAATGACAAATGAGAGGCCTTGAGTTTGATTTATAGAACTCGAGTGAAATGACACAATCCATCTTGAATTACCTTGACCCATTACACACTGTTCGGACACCTCTTAGCGAGACAAAATCTAGGGATGCCCATCTAGATCTCCTAGAAGGATGGAGACGTAACACTTCCTCCGTTATTTCTGAGTTTCTATCCTCAATAATCTCCTCAATAAGTAAAATAAGAGAAACAACTCTTCAATGACCTAACTTACTCCCATGTAGCTGCGGACTAAGGTCGGTATTTACTCAAGATAGGAAATTCTCTAGGACTTCTTCTCCCGTTGGTCTAGAATGGCCTTTTGCTAGGAAATTCTCTAGGACTTCTTCTCCCGTTGGTCTAGAATGGCCTTTTGCTCTAGTGGAGTGTATTGAACAGTATCCTCGAGAGTGGAAATCTCTTCTAAAGGCATCACCATGTCATCTTTTCCAAGTTAGTCTTTCAAGTGAGTCACATGGAATAGAGGATGTATGGTGATTCCTTGAGAAAGATCCAACTTGTAGGGTACATGAGTTACTTGTCAGGGGAGCACTTGATTGTGTTCTCTGACTACATTGCACAAGATTTTGGAAATACTCTAGATTATACCCTCTGGCTAGACTAGACAAGATTTTTGAAATACACTTCTTACTACAAGATCACCTCCACAAGGAGAAAAGTAGAGGAATATTCAACTCATACAAGAAGTTCCACAACCTGGAACTTATAGGTATGAATAACTAGACTAGAAAGGATTCAGTAAATTCCACAACCTACGATCCTAAGTATGAAACATGATATCAAAATTACAAGAACTCCCTTGATGGAGATGAATTAGATACAAGATATAACAACATGATCTCGTACAAGATAACAAGACTAAATGTTTAGAAACTAGAATAAAGAGGACTAAAATAAGGAGATAGACGAGAACATGAAGAAGACCTTGGAAAGTACTTTAGGAACGTAGCTCCTTGAGGTCCCAAGACTCGCATTTGTAAGATCTAGGTGATCAAGGTGATGGTACTAAGGCAGTTACAAATTGATGATGTCATCAAGTTGAAACAAGCAAGATAGTCTCTCTTAGGGTTTTGCATGCTTGGGACTTATGGTAATGTTAGAGTTCCCAAATTCTTCATCAATAATGAGATATACGAAGTTATATGAAAATCTAGGATGCAAGATGGTTTCCTTGTGTTTATGACATCATGTCCTCCCTCAAACTACCAGTTGTACGGGGAGCAGTCATGTTCTCTGCCGTAGGATTCATTGGATTCTTCTTGTGAAATCCATAAACCTTGAGCGGTGCATTCTAAACATTTTTTGTAAGTTACCAAGGATGATCTCTGATATCATATGATTCGTGATGAACAAGGGATTCCAATCTTTCTCGAGAGATACCAAAATCTAGGACATGCTCAACTTTGAATTCATCATGACCTTCAATTTTGATAGGTGGTGAAGGACTGGATCTCTCTCCTTTCAATGGTGAAGTATTGATATGGTTCTAACATGGATACATGGAAAATTAGGCGAATTTTCATCATACTCTATAGTTGAAGCTTGATGGTTAATCTTGGCTAGGATGGTGAAAGGATCAAACCTTCTTGTTCTATCTTTGCATAGAGCCCTAAAGTCTTTCGAAGACGTATTCATTGAACGTCTACTTGTATATAATGGTCTTTCCAAGATCTTTGATCGAGAGATTCGTGCAAGCATACCTCCGTGATCAAACATGAGCTTCTCATTTTTCGTTACTTTCTTATTATTTTCATGGTGTGTACTCTCCATATCATCTACTTTGTTTATTAGGCTTCTAAGATTGGTGGTTCAAATTCTTGAGAAAGGGTGTCTTGATTATTCAACACTTTCTGCTCTTTGACTTGATTTTCTTTGAAGAATTGATCTTCATATTGAATTGCTTGACTAATAATATCCTCCAAGCTATTTTCTTGAGGCATGGATACCAAGAGATGCCTAGCTTCAACTTTGGGTCCACTTCGAAATTGATTAACTGAGTGGTCTTCTTAATATTTCGATCCACGAAACAATATCTTGAAATCTAAGGTGTAGTTATAAACCGATGGATCACCTTCTTGTAACAGATTTCTCAACTGCTGCACTTGTCGTATTAAATCCTTCATGGTA
The DNA here is from genome assembly GCA_020310875.1 of Ceratopteris richardii. Lineage (NCBI taxonomy): Eukaryota > Viridiplantae > Streptophyta > Polypodiopsida > Polypodiales > Pteridaceae > Ceratopteris > Ceratopteris richardii. Next base: position 107,749,065 of record CM035428.1, on the reverse strand, counting down.
TATTGAATTCCCTTAGTTATGAAATTCATAGTGCTTGAGATGGACCTAGTATGATAGTCTTGTCAAAATGTGAGGGAGCAATAGATTGTGCCCTAGATTGTGCCCTCTAACTAGACTCGGCAAGTTTTCTAAACTACACATATGATTACAAGATTACTGGTAGAGGGGGAACAATATAGGAGTATACAATCGATACAAAAGGTCTCACAAATCAAGACTAGCAGGTATGAATAACTTGACTAGACAGGATACATGTGATCCAAAAAGCTAGGATCTCATAATCCGAGACTCATAAATGAATAACTTGACTAGGCAAGATACATGTGATCCCAAAAGTAGGATATGAGAATTACAAGAACCCCTTTGACGGAGATGAACTAAATACAAGATATAACTAGACAAGATCTTGTACTATGAGATTACAAAATAATTAGACTTAATGTTCGGAAACTAGTCCAAAGAGGTCTAGTCTAGATATCCAGAATCTAGTCTACACCGGTCTAGAGCAAAGAGTGAGACAAGAGAAGGAACTCGAACTTGGAAAGTACTTGGACAATGCAACTCTTTGAGATGGAAAGATTGACATTGGTAATATTGAGAATCTATGTGGCAAATCCCTCTTGATATAGGTGTTCGAGGGCGGTGGTATTGAGTTGATTACGAATTAATGATGTCATCGATGATATTATCAAGTCAAAATAGGATCCTTGGATATTGAAACAAGGCAAATAGATAGTTGTCTTTAGGGTTTCGCACGTCCTGAATGTGAGGTGATGTTAGATTTCTCAAATTCTTCACCAATGATGAGATATACAAACTTCAAAGTCACATGAAAATCCGGGATGTAAGACGGTTTCTTTATGTACATGACATTACTTTCCTCGTGATCCGAAATGGACCACAATTTCCGGAAGATAACTTCATGCAAGAGCTAGCTCAAATAGTCTAGACTCTAAGGATATCTCAGAATTCGAAGGTACACCCACAAGATCACAAGGTCTACGGTGCTAGTTAGCATAGAAGAAAACTTCATTTTTGGTTGTCTTTATGCTTTCCCTCGAAGTCTTCAACAATTTTTGCATATTTTGCAAGAAGTTTGCTACCGAGCACATATGCACCCTTATGAATCAAGTGGTAGTGAGTGTTCTCGACTCATCATCGTACATCGGCATAAATGGTCTATATCGAGTAGTTGAATGCTTAGTGCTATTATAAACGAAGTTGAATTTTGTAAGGTAGCGCTTCCAATTAGATTGTTGTTGGAAGATATACATACATAACATATTCTCCATAGTTTGATTCATGCACTCTTTCTGATCGTCGGTCTCTCAATGATTCGAGGAAGACATGTACAATCTGGTCTCCAATGTCTAGACGATCGTCTCCCAAAGATTGCTAGTGAACTTCATATCGGGGTTGCTAACAATGTCATTGGGAAATCTATAAAATCTATACAAATACTCCACAAAGAGCTCATCTACTTCATGGCTCCTCACGATGGAATGTGTTGGTGTAAATTTTGACATTTTCATGAGTCAGTTCACAACATTCCCATTGGTATTATGACACTTGTGGGTCCTTGATAACTCTATCACAACGTCCATAGAAATGGAAGACCATGTAATGTTTGGAGGTGTCCTCCTCATCTCAATCACTTGGCCTTATTAAGCTTGCGTTGAGAACAATTTCTCAACAAAGATCCTCATGCATGACCAATAGAAATACAAGTCTATCAAAGCCAAGGTATAGTGTATGTCGGGGTGTCCGCACTCAATGTGTCATGACACTCATACAAGTTGCATTGGTGAATGTCATCATCACGGACACACACACCTTGCTTTGCCTAAAAAGTAATCCATTCCAAATTGGAAACTTTTTCGATATCTTTCTCTCGTTACCCGGCGGTGAGTTGGAGAGACCACCATGGCTATTTGGGCTACCTAATCTGGAATGGACTCATTGCAAGACAAGTGGAAGTCATCATGACAATGACCCCTTAGAGAAAGATAGAAATCAGTCCTTAAGTGTGTAAAAGAAAGGGCATTCACCTTAGGGATCTTGCTCAAGTCATCAGCTACGACATTGAGGGAGCTTCTCCGATACTTAATCTCAAGATCAAACTCCTCCATGAGTTCAACCCACCTCACCGTACGGTCTCGAAGGTAAGGCTGATCACAAGGATACTTCAAGGAATGGTGATGTGTCCACATAGTGAAGTGGGAGCCATATAGATAATGTCTCGAGAACTTTAGGGCATGGACAATTGCCAACAATTTCTTTTCTTGTGTGGTGTAACACATTTGAACATCAGAGAGCTTCTGGATCTTAGATAAAATTTCACCTTTTATGTAAGATATTTATACTGGTGTACATCTATTCAATGTTTATGTAGTAGACCACAGCTTCTTCTTGTTTTTTTAGTGTTTTATGCCTGCTTGATTCTTACTTTTTTTGATCGCTCTCTATGAGCAGGCATTTACTTCACATTTGATGTGTAGGAAAATTATGTTTGGATGTATTTTACTTGTCTAATTTTTAGTGTTTCTGAAATGCAAATCAATGTAGTCAGTTTTCTTTACGTGTTATTCATAACTTTCAACATCTCTTTTTTATGATCGTTCAAGGTCCTTGGTTCGTACCATCACTTCTTCCTCTTATTGACTTATGCTTGTTCTTTGGTACTTGGTTGAGTTAGCATTCAAAAATGCATTTGAATTATCTTTTTTTAACATGTCTATTTAGATGTTTCATATTTTAATTCACTATCATTCTTGTGCATAATGCAGAGGATTCACAAAATGTTGATTGATGGAGTGTCCATCTGGGCTCCTAATGTTGGTGTCAAAAGAGCAGTTGTAGACTTTTCTTCTCCTAACATAGCTAAAGAGATGCATGTGGGCAACCTACGGTCAACAATTATTGGAGATGCTATCTCAAGGATGCTTGAATTCTGTAATGTTGAGGTTTTGCGAAGGAATCATGTTGGAGACTGGGGTACTCAGGTATATAATCATCTTCCCTCATAAATTTTGTTGTGGTCAATGCTGTTTTCAGATACATTCCTTCAATGTCATTTGGTTATGTACATGAAAAGTATCTTGTTGTTTTGACTTAGTTTGGCATGCTGATAGAGTACCTTTTTGAAGAATATCCACAATGGGATGGAAGTGGTGAGGAACATGCTGTGTACAAGCTGCAGGTGAGCTTTTGTCGTGTATAATCTTGCAATTGAATTATCCCTGGTATCCTTCCACGATTGCATGGTCTGCTGCATGTTATGGATGCCATGTATTTAAAGAGCTTTTGTGATATGTAGTATTGCAATCGAATTATCCCCGGCATTCTTTTTCCATCACACTATCTGCTACATGTTATGGATGCCATGTATTTAAAGCGCTCATTTGTTAGATGGTTGATATTGATCTTCTGATTGTAACTCATAACTTGATCATTTCTCTGTTTTGGTAAATACAACATTCTATTGTCTGAACTTGGAAGCTTGATGATTAGGAACCATGCTTAGAATGTCTCTGTTTCACATTCTGTGCCTCAATTGTATGCATGCACGTATGCAGTTTAAAAATTAACCTTGTATGGTTGGACTGTGTGATGGATTTTTCCCTAAAATGGAAAACCTTTTTACATCTTCCATGTGCATGCAGTTATATGGAGTGAGAATTGACGTCCTTTTGTTCTTTGGCTAAATGCAATGGATATAACTTGAAAATTGAGTGTGTTATTATCTTACATGGTCTTGAAAATGTGCTGGGTGTCCTATGTTTCTTGAAAGTTGATAGCATTCTTATGATCGAACTAATGACTTAAGTCCTTTCTACTTGTATTCATACATCTGCAAGCATTGCTTAGGCCTATCTGCATTTCTCCTCAACATGGGTTTCTTTTTTCTTGAAAGTTGAAAGAGTACTATCATCTCATACCTTAAACCAAGGATTCAAAATTCTTGTTATGTTTACCATTACATGTGCAAGCATTAGAGCTCTATGTGCGATTGGCCTCAATATGGGTTGTTCTGTGTTCCTTAAAAGTTGAGAGAGTACCATCATCTTATACCTTAAACTAAGGACTCAAAAGTTTTTTTTTCAAAATTTTAATTTTAGTTTATATATATATATATATATATATATATCTTAATTTTATTATATTAGTATTATTATTCTTTATGATTATGATATTTACTATTACATATGCAAATGTTTTGAGTCACATGTGCAATTCGCCTCAATATTGGATGTTTTGTGGTCATCTATCCACGACTTATGTTGTTGGGAAGTTAAAATGCACTTCTTTTATCCATAAATAACTTTGTGCTTTGCATTTTGCTCTATCATACAGGAACTTTATAAAGCTTCAAAGAAGAGATTCGATGAGGATCCAATCTTCAAGGAAAAAGCTCAACAAGCAGTAGTTTTACTTCAGGTTGGCTTTGTTTTACATTCTTGCTATCAGACTGCTGGCTGAAGATTTCAGTGCTCGACGATTACTGAAGCACATGTACATCCAACTTGCTATTTATTAGGGTGGTGATGAGAGGTACCGAAAGGCATGGCAACAGATTTGTAGTCTCAGTCGAAAAGAGTTTGATGAAGTGTACAAGCGCTTGAAGGTTGTCCTTGAGGAGAAGGTAAACTTTAGACCCATTTCAATGGGTATGCAATGTCAAGAAGCGTTTCCTGCATACACTCTTAGCTGAGAAAACTCCGTGTGGTCAATTTTTTATCAAAAACCATCTTGGATTTTGTTGTCTTTTTGTTATGCCAAAGAGAATCCCACATACGTATCATGGAGTGTTGCCCAATATATGAAGCTGTTAAGTTTTCAGAGGACTGTTTGCCGATATATATGTATTTAAATGCACAGGACTTTTAAAGTTTTATTCAGACTGCTGAAAATCAAGTTTCTGCTCATTATCACTCTGCACGGAGTGCTTCATTGAAGTGGCATTTGAATAACATGGATGTATTTGTGTTGCTTGATTGCAGCTTCCTTGTTTTTATGTATTGGACATTTGATCACGAAAGACATTGAGTGACTTGTTGTTCTATGTGTAGAACTAGATTTATCAGCATCATGGTTTTTTGATGTTGCTTCCCTGCATTCCCTCTAATCGTTTAGATGAGATGCTTTTTAATCAGTTGTGTGATTCTTGGAGAGGTTTTAGTTCCATTTTTTCAAAGGATCGTGTGCAAAATATTTAGGGTATTTTTTAATTTGGATATCTCATCCGTCAGTGAATAATGCCTTATGCTGAAATAGCAGTTTCTTGTTGCAGGGTGAGAGCTTTTATGATCCATACATAGCCTCTGTTATTCAAGAACTTGATAGCAAAGGGCTTGTAGTGGCGAGTGATGGAGCGAAGGTGATACATTCAGAGGGACAAAATATTCCTCTGATAATAGTGAAGAAAGATGGTGGTTTCAATTATGCTTCAACTGATTTAGCTGCTCTTTGGTATGGATGTTCAGCTTTGCATTTCAAATAAGTTATCATTCCATGTGTTCATGTTATGATAATCAACTTCTAAGCAGTAATAAAATCAAATTGTTTTCAGGTACCGTCTGAATGTAGAGAAGGCAGAGTGGATAGTCTATGTGACTGATGTGGGCCAATCATTACACTTTGAGATGTTTTTTGATGTGAGGAGTGTTATTTAAGATGTTTTCTAATAATAATATCAGAACACTGCTTTTAATGTAGGCGATTCAATCACATCCTATAAAGTTCTTGAAGCACATGATTGCTGAACGTGGAAACAATGGGTTGTGGTATTCACTGGGGAGTTTGCTTCCAATGCAGAATTGCTGGCACAGCTATCATAGACACTGTGACTAAACTGCAGGCACAGAGATCAAAGTATCAGGAAGGAAATATATTTTAGTGACTTCCATGACAAATAATAATTCAGTAATATATGCATAGCGAACTGTGAAGCTTAAGATGATGATTTTCAGACAAGCTTGATCAGGGCGTTAGGACTGACAAATTCTTTGCAGATAGAAATGCATACAATGTGAAGTTATGCATAACATGAAATTCATTAAGTCTTAAACAGTTGAAGTATTGATTCAAGTGAGAGGAACCTATGGAAGCTCGTGCATGGGTGAGAATTATTCTCACCCAGTGGAATGGAGTGCTTAAAGCACTTTCATGCAATTGTTTACATATTGAGTACCTTCGAGTGATATACCTGTATCCTCATGTCATCATATGTAGCTATAACTGACAATGTCTCGCACCACTTTCTTTTCTGTGGGAGTTTTACTTCAGAATCTGAAAGTTGGTGCGATTGGAGATTTGGAAACATGACTGGACTGAGAGTCTTTGGATGTGGATAATTTCTGTCACCACTCTTTTTTTGCATTGTAGTTATTATGAATCTATTTCACTTCATATGACTAATGGAAAGGTGAACAGGATTGTATGGCAAAGATATAGTTTTCTTGATTCGGTTCCACAGTTTTCAAGCATTTTCCTATTAACAGGCTGCTAGAAGAGCAGGCTGGCTTCCAAAAGGTACAAGAGACCTCCCGAGGACGACTCATGTGGGATTTGGTCTGGTGCTGGGACTTGATGGGAAGAGGTTCAGAACACGATCTACTGAAGTTGTTCGATTGGTTGATTTGCTAGATGAAGCGAAGTCCCGAAGTAAACAGGGGCTTATTGATCGAGGTGAGCAAATTTAGATTGATTTTTCATGTCTATCGAGATCTTAAAAGAGAAATTGATGGTTACATAGTTCACTCATCCGTAGGGAGAGATAATGAATGGGAAGCTGATGAGTTGGAGCAAGCAGCCGAAGCTCTAGGATACGGTGCAGTGAAGTACAACCATATTAGATGTTTGCGTGATATTTAACACTTTAAGATTTTCATATAATTAGAACATATGTGGCTAAGTTCGAAGTAACCTTTTATGCTGTTTGTAGATATGCTGATTTAAAAAACAACCGAACTACAAATTACACTTTCAACTTTGACCAGATGCTGGATGTTAGGGTAATTTGTGAACATATTATTGTCGTTATAGTTTCTGGGATGATGGATTTGATCAGAAGAACTGAGCCGTTTGTATTACAGGGAAATACTGCTGTGTATCTCCTTTATGCACATGCTCGTATCTGCTCCATTATCCGCAAATCTGAGAAAGATATTGAAGAACTAAAGAAGGTTAGTATCATTTAAATCCTGCAAAACTACACTTCAAGCTGTTAGCAGTACTACCCTGAAAATGAAATTTAAGCTGTTGATTCAGATTGGAAATGTGAAGCTTGTTCATGAGAATGAGCGTGTACTAGGACTTCACCTTATACGCTTTCCGGAGGTAAGGTTTGTGGTAAAATCAAGTTTTTTATATAAAATTTTTCATGGTGCGAAGTTGTACTGTATGATTGAATAATTGTTTTATGGGATGTCTGCAGATTGTTGAGGATGCTCTGACGGACCTCCTTCCAAGTATTCTTTGTGAATATTTATACAATCTATCAGAGATTTTCACCAAATTTTATTCCACATGCAAGGTAAATTGTTTAAAATCATGATTAAGGCATTCTGATTTTTTGTTAATTTTGGAGGGGACCATAAATAGCTGCCAGGTGTTTAAGAACTATGCATCTTCTCTTAATTTCATCTTGATCGATCAGTTTAACATTGTCCATAGCACATGTTTCCGGTTGAATCTCACCAAAGCATGGTTCTGCTTGTAGCTCTCATGATATAACGGGGAGTCGCTAGATATTGTCCAGGTGAATATTATACTAAGAATGCATTTGGGTTCCACATTGTATTGCATTGTCCCGGAATGTGAATGGTTAAACTGTGTATTGGGTGCTTTATTTAGTTCCTTGTCGTTTTTTTAATCTGGTACGTGATTTACAGTGATGCCCAAAGCCTCAGATATTTTGTCTTATGCATAATATTTTTCTCTCTTTCTTGCTTACCTAGATAAGTATACTCAAAACCTTTCCACACTAGTATCTCTTTTGTTTTCTTTCCTTTTTTTTGGGCATTCTTGGTCTTTTCATTGCATCTCACACTTAGGTCCTACAATGTACACACACTCCATGAAATGTTTCGTGACTTTCTCATGTTTGTAGATCACTATATATATATTTTTGGTCCTTGACATCTTCACTTAGTAAGTTTTGTAAATCACTATATATATATTTTTTGTCCTTGACACCTTCACTTATTTTGTTTTATCCTGGCAGTGTACCAGGACTACCATGCTGTATGCTCTTGGCCTGAATAGCTCATTTTGTCCTTTCAAGAATGTTGATATATTGTTTCATTTCATTTTGCTTTTAGACTTTTCTTCTTTCGTTCTCTTTGTCTGCTTGATGTCATTTTCTTATTTCATAAGACATTCATTCTCTCTCTCTCTCTCTCTCTCTCTCTCTCTCTCTCTCTCTCTCTCTCTCTGCCCCCCCTTGCGATTAGGGTTTCGGTTAATCCTGCGATTAGGGATTCGGCTGATCCCTGTTCGTCATCTGCATCGAATCTCGTGCGATTAGAGTTTTGGCTGATCCCTGTTCGTCACTGCAATCGCTATGCAAGGGTTCAATCAGCACTTTCTTCTTTGGTGCTCATCATATCAGCCCCGACACAGGACGGCGTGAGTAGCTCGTCAGTCAGAATGTGCACAGTGCAGTAGGTCATCCATAGGTTTGGAGTCCAACACAGCAGATTTAAGGGGTTTCATCAAAGCAGTACAGAAGCGATCTTTCTCACGAGCAGGTTCAGGTCTTCCGCATCAAAAGGAGGACTTGGTCTCAGGTCACAGGTCCTTTGAACAGGTGTTGAAACTTAGAGCAGAGTATTGTTATAGTGCACAAGGGAACAATGTCTTCCTCTTGCTCTCTCTCTCTCTCTCTCTCTCTCTCTCTCTTTCTCTGGCTCTCTCTCTCTCTCTCTCTCTCTCTCTCTCTCTCTCTCTCTCTCTCCTTCTCTGGCTCTCTCTCTCTCTCTCGCTCTCTCTCTCCCCCCCTCCCCCTTTCTTTGCTGCTGCATCTGCTTTAAAATACAGGCTGAAGATCTGATCTGCTGCATCTACTCCTCTGTTAAAATGGCACCACCAGTAGACAAAAGGAAAATAGAGCAAATGATTTCTCAAGCTATCAAGGAGGCACAAAAAGACTAAGAGAAAATGTTTGAACCAAGAAGTGAAAAGGGTATCAGAAAAAATCAGAGCCCTAGAGGAAAAAACTAAAATACTAGAGGAACAAAACAAAGCGATGAGGAGTTTCGCTCCGGGAGAGATTACGCATAGGCATGCACAATGCCACATGCAGTCACTTACCCCCTGTAAGTGGAGGGAGTGGGAGGAGCACCAATATTGGGACATACACCACTTATGGGCAAGGATTGTTCAGTTGCATGGCATCCTTTATGCTAGAGGAGACAGCCCACGCCCATCTAAGCTCCAATTAGATGGCATCGCTATGTAGAAAGTTTTTATCAGATACCAAATCATCCATCGATACCTACGCCTCAGAGCTCACATCCGAGTATTCCCACTTTCTTCACACAAAAGAAGGTGAGAAGAGTTACATCATGTCTACAGCATGAGAGAACCAGGGACAAGTTCGACTTACAGCCCAAGCATCTTATATATGGTGTAGAGGTATTGACACCGCTCATTACACACATCTTCAACTGAGCATTGGTTGAGGGGTTCCCAGTCTTGTTGATAGAGCATTATATTGTGCTTATTCACAAGTTTGGGGATATGATGGATCCTAGCACTTACCAGACTATCATGATTGGACCCATATTGGCCTAACTCTATGGAGCGTTACTTGAGGAGGAACTCAGCACTCTTGTTGAGTAAGTAGGCTTCTGAGCACCAGAGCAGGCTGGCTTCTGATGAACCACGATTGACCACATGTTTATATTGAGGTGTCTGATCGATCAGGCACGGGTGAGGAGAGGAGACTCCATTGCTGCATTGTGAACTTCCACAAGCATTCGATATAGTACCTAGAGAGAGACTTTTTAAACAACTACTTGATCTTGGGGTTATGCATGACCTCGTAGCGGGGATCTATCCTTCATACAAATGAGCATATGATAGGATCAGATGTCCAGGGGGGTTTTTGGATCCTCTTGTTAGCACTTTAGGAGTAAAACGAGGGTGCCTATTATCCCCTACCATATTTGGGATATACGTTGATGAGATTGTAGACTTTATAGAGTAGTGTGGCAATTCAAGATTGGAGTTGGAGTGAGCCATTGTACACATTTTGTTATATGCTTGAGTTTGGGGAGCCACCGTACACATTTTTTTATATGTCGACAACATTGTCCTGATTTCAAAGGAGCTGAGGGATTATAGAGCCACCTGCATGCGTTCGATGATTTTTTATCATAAAGAGGACTTTCGGTGAACCTTGGTAAAACAAATGTACTTATTTTTGGCGCATTGGCACATATACAGAGGCACTCTATTCACAGCTCTTGATTTCAAAGTGTGCCGAGGGATTACATGGCCACCTACATGCGTTAGATGATTTTTGCTCACAAAGAGGACTTTCAAGGAACCTTGGTAAAAGAAAGGTCTTATTTTTGGCACTTTGGCACATATATGAAGACAGAGGTCGAGCGAACAGTGAACCGGCTAGAGATTGAGAGAGGTGGAGCTAACAGGATACCCAAGGAGGATCGCATATGCCTGATTTGCTAGACAGAGGTGGAGAATGAGGAGCATTTTGTTATACAATGCCCTGTATATGCTGAACTTAGGGTACAATTTAAGATAGAGGGATCATTAGAGCAATCTATGAGGAGAGTGGATTAGTGTCATCTTGGGCGGTTCCTCATTGCTTCATATGTTTCTACTCTTTTTTGTTTGTGGATACTTGGTGTATCACCGATGTGTATAGATTTGTCTCATAGGCCAATTTTGGTCTTTAGAAGACATTAATATTTCTTTCCGTCCTTCTTCTTTCTTTCTTTCTTTCTTTCTCTCTCTCTCTCTTTCTACTCTCACACACACACACACACCATAATATTCAAACCAAACAAGTTTGTTCGTATCCCATTTGCTGTCCAATCCCTACAATAAGGATAATATTTATGTTGGGGATAACGGCCCTAAGTTGATCCTTTTGTATATTTTGATGCTTCCATGTGAAAACTCTCTTGGAGAGCTTTCCATAGATATTTTTGTTATATTTTTTGGACCCTGGTCCCCACAACATGGTATCACAACATACTTGATGTTCTTAATTTTAAATCCTTGTCCTTTCTTTATGCAAATCTAATATCATTTTGGTGATGGTAGCACAACCTTTATCATTTCACTTCCTCCCTCCTTCCCTCCTAATGAGAGTCTAGGTGCAGATGAAGGCAAATATATGTGGGTATGGGGTGGGTTAAGTATGAACAAGTGCATGTGAATGTAAGTGAGAGTGTGTATGCATAGATGCGATAAATTTAAGTGTGAGGACATGAGTGAAATTGCATGAAGTGTGTGTGTATAGAAATGAGTGTGGGTGCATATGTATAAGGCTGTGGGTAAGTAAGAAAGTGAATGTGAGTGTATAATTAAATGTAAGTGAGATTAACATGTGTGAGTGAATAGGTATGGGGTGTATGCATGTGTGAGTGAGTGTGTGGGGATGTTTAAATATGAGATGTATGATTCAAGTTGGCCATCCCTGTGAAATGATTGAAGTCATACATACATACGTAATTATTCAATTTGGTCTATTGAATGAGTCGATTTTGGTCGATTAATTTAATAGACCTTTGTCGACTAAAATAGTTGACCTTGGTCGAATTATTCATTTGATGTAAGTGGACTTATTTTTTATTGCCTAACGAGATACACTATTACACTCCGTTGTGCTAAGGATGCTTGATGATGTGATGGTCTTATGTTGATCGACTCCCAATTCCAAGGTGAATTTCACATCTTGATCGGTGACACCGAGTGGTCGTCCTCGATCAGAGAGAGAAAGAGGGAAATTGATGGTGCAGGTGAGTAGAAGCAGAGAGAGATGAACTTGATAGGTGGGGGGGGAGAAAGAGAGAGAGAGAGAGAGAGAGAGAGAGAGAGAGAGAGAGAGAGAGAGAGAGAGAGAGAGAGAGAGAGAGAGAGAGAGAGAGAGAGAGAGAGAGAGAGAGAGAGAGAGAGAGAGAGAGAGAGAGAGAGAGAGAGAGAGAGAGAGAAGCTACTTGGCAATTCAAGGACGAGAAAGCACTATCGACCATTAACTAGGATTAAGTGATCATTACGTGTATCACATTGATAGGGCACGACCCATGATACATGTGCAAAGCTTGATCATCGTCGCATCCCCAAAGAAACCAATCATCTCAAGGAGAAATGCTACTACAAAACCAAGAGCTATGCCGATATCAGTGAAGAAAGGAGTGATGAAAATTCAAATGGCTCATCCAAAATGGACATTTATAATGAGTAACTCTTTCAAACATCTCTTTTAAGCACCAACTACCCCATGTGTAAACACTAGGTATGTCTAGGGATCTTTTTATCCTTAGATCCCCCAACACACCATGGATGCCATATGTCGATGTAACCAAATACAACACCATGGATGCCATATGTCAATGGAACGAAAATAGCATGGATGCCATATGTTCATGATACACGAAGGGATGCCATATATCCCAACACTTGGATGCCATATGTCCAAGGTTAAGTCTAATGATAGTCCCGTAGATCTAAATACCTATGAATGAAGTGATGTCATATGTCACTAGTTTTCCACATTATAAGAAACGGGTCATCACATGGAGGAGGTGTTAATATGTCCATGTTCAATCCATTTATATGTTCATGCATTCACTTAATCCCACATGCAAAGGATCCTCTCACAAGCTCTCATGCACTCTCATGCAAGCTTCAAGTATCCACATAGGTGGTATTTTTCCCCATCATATTAGGAGCATCTTGCTGCACCTCTCATTCAGCCATTCATGCGCTCCGGAAGCTTCTCTCTCTCTCTCTCAAAAACAACCCCCCCTCCCCCCCCCCCAAAAAAAAAAAAAAAAAAAGCCCCTTCTTTCCCCCCCTCTCTCTTCGCCTTCTGGAGCTGGTGAACAGGTCTGCTCAGTCCAGATCCTGATCACGAACTGTTGTAGCAATGTTTCATGTGAGTTATGGTCAAAAACTAAAATCATATCAAACTAAATGGGGGCACATACCTTGTGGGTTACGAGTGCACTTAAAGGAGTCAGGACAATGGACTGTATGGACTCACAGAGAGTAGCCCTATTTGGTTCGCACACTGATCCCATTATAAGAGTTTTTGTACCTGCTGAATATGGATTTCAGAAACTGGAACCTTTCTTTACATTCACCTATGGAGATGATGGGCTTGTTGTCAACATCAACATACCATGATGTTATGTTTTGTCTTCTACAACATCTTTTGAGGAGGAACATTGAAGTGTATCCCCTGTGCCATATCTTTTGGTGGAAGATAGTTATTCTTTTGCAGCTTATCTCTTTCATCTACATACTTTTCTCTGTCTCGATTCTATCTTATGGGTTCATGTGATGTACCTACGTCAACATTTCGCATATACACAATTTCCTACAATACATACATACATACATACATAGATGCATGCATGCATAGATACATACCTAAATACACATACATTCATGCTTGTGTTGTGGTAAGCACTTGGTTGGGTATCTACCATGCGTTCGGTGTTGACGGTGTTGTATAGGAAAGAGAACTTAGAACATGACAGGTAATTATTGGAGGCATTTGCATTGGAAAGAAATATCTTCCCATTAAGGCATATATATTTTATGAATGTTAAAGGTCTTTTATATCAGTGTTTAATGTGATTACCATAATAGAATGGTGAATGAATTCATGCCATGTCATGAAAATTCATGCACTTCTCTAATATTTATTTTAATAATTGATTTCACAGGTGGTCGGTTCAGCAGAAGAGACCAGCAGGTTGCTATTGTGTGAAGCTACTGTAGTCATTATGCGTAAGTGCTTTATCTTGCTAGGAATCACACCACTTTATAGGCTGTAAGGTTCCTCTCATTGTATTTACTGATCAAATTTTGGGCACTCATTCTATTATCTTATTGCTAAGTCCTCATTTGGGCTTAGTTAAGAATGATTCATTATTGATAGGACATAGGGGCCACACATGCAACTTGCAAGTTGTAGTGCGGATTATAGCTGTATAAAAGATGGGACAGTTCTGCTTCATACAAGTTGTTCTCAAACCTACTGGCCTGATCTTGATGATCTTTCGGCAAAAATATTTTGTATTGATAGAGATTTTTGAAGGTTGTCATTATATGTAACAGATCTTTGATGTTGTGGCTGGAAATTGTCAGGAAGGATATTGTGACTGCCAAGTTGCAAATTTATTAAATAACAGTGTAAATATCTTGGATTTGAATTTTGTTTGGAGCATGGGTTCCTGTCCATCTTAATGTCCTAGGAGTGTTTTTGGATTTTCTTTTCTGGAGTTCAATGTTTTTGGGCAAATGGGAGCTGTAAGACAGATCTTGGACAAAGTATTAGTTTTAAACTGTGGTGAATTCTTATAATGGAACGAATGTTTAATTTTGGTTTTTGGTATATACTGCTATTTTTTCTGGGGCAGTGAACTGCATTGTGTAAGACACAGCTTATGCATAAGATTACAGGTAGGGTAGGTGGCTTATCACTTAAACAGTGAATGGAGACTTGAACAGCACAGCTCTCAATCTTTGATGATATAGTTCTTAACCCTTGATGATACAGTGAATGAATCATTTCTGGGCCACTAGTTGGCATGTAATTATTATATTTCTCTATCTCTCTTTTTTGATATTCTGTCTCTTTTTATTTTGTTTTTTTTTGTTTGGGGGGGGGGTAGGGCTTGCCACCTCGTCTTTTTTTTTCCCCTTCTCTTCTCTCCCCCCCCTCTCTCTCTCTCTCTCTCTCTCTCTCTCTCTCTCTACAGCGGAGGATTCGAGCTGTACTTTTCAGACGCCCACAGTACAGATGAGGATAGATCTCCAGCCTTGTATATCAGCACATCCCTCCTATGTATCAGCCCTTTGTTGTATTAGTCTTGGTGTTAGCCTTTTCCCAGCTATTTTACATCTTTCATTTTCTAAACCACTTCCTTTGGTACCCAGATTTTGTATCAGATTCACCAGTTTTGTAACTTTTGGTCTCATAGGTCATTTTGGCCTTCTGAAGACGTAAATATATCATATCATATCATCTCTCTCTCTCTCTCTCTCTCTCTCTCTCTCTCTCTCTCTCCCCCCCCCCCCCCCCCCCCCCCCGGGCCCGGGGCCCCCTTCCCTTTGTCAGGCTCTGTATAGTTGATTCATATTACTCTTAGTATTTTTTCAGTATAAAAGATAGTTAGATTACTTTCTTCTAACTTAAATTTATTTTTCTTCTTTAATCTTAGAATACTTAGTCTACTATCTTTTAACCTTTATGGCTCTATCAAGAGTTGAATGTGTCAATTTACCAATTATGAGGTGGTGCTTACTATATGTTTCTGGCCATAGACCATGTCTGAAGTATTTGTAATGCTGGTGATTTGGATAGTTATAGTTATGGGTTGCCTAGGGGAATGGCCCATGGCTGTAGCCCTTCATTTGGCAGTGAATGGTTATGTCACAACTTACAAGCACAGCTCACAGCCATTCATGTAGGTCAAATAACTATCGCATTGCTTCTGGTGGCTGTACTCATTCAAGAGTGGCCCAAGCTCAGCCTTGTCTACTACACTGCTACCTCTCCTAATACACCCTTTTTTTTATGTGCTGGACCACCGAGTATGACTTGGTAACCGAAAATTTCTAACTGTATCTGAAAGTGGAGGAATGCAGTTTGCCTATCTGATTAGAGGCATGTTGGTTGATGGATAGATAACACACATTTCAGCACTTTTTCTGCTCTATGAATCATTTGTTCCTGATGCTGTGGTTTCATCTGCTTGGGTCATCAAGTGGTGGTTTGTTGAAGAGAGGATTTACTAAAGCTTTTTGTTTTAGCAGTTTTCCTTCTCAAAGAGCAATCAGTTGTTTGGGCAGGGGACTGACAAGAATGCAATATGTGATGGCATAGAATAGCTTGGCCTGGAAATTTTATTGACCATTCAGATGCCTTATCAGGCTGGGTTCCACAGCAGTCTTGATTATAAGTATAGAGTTTGGAGGGAGAATGTGAACCATACTTGGATTCTCAAGTGATGAAAATCAGTAAGGAAATTTGGTGGGTTTTCATTGCAGATATTTGCATGTGCTATCGGGTTTTCCTTTAAATGGATCAACACAATTTATAGGACATTTGAAATAGTAAAGTTTTCTGAGGATGGAAGTAGAGGTTGAGTACAGAAATAAATTATGGCTGGATTAGTTTTTTCATTCTTTTCCTGTTTTTTGATCTATGTAGGATCATCACATGACAACTCATCTGGTTCATACCTCATGAGAACTCATCTGGCTCAAAACTTAACAAGCTTATTGGACTTCTTCCTTTTGTGTAGGATGTGTTTTATTTTTTTAAAAGAGATTGAAGCCTAGATGCACTAGAGGATGTGAAAAGAGAAGCCAACCATGCGAATGTGTATTATGTCAAAATTATTAGAGCTGAAATTGTTCCATTGGATGGTTTGTGACTGTCCAGACTTATGGATGGGTTTAGACTGTTCAGACATTTGCCATTGATACACGAAGTAGAAAGTCACATTTAGGTGATGTCGATAGAAAATTTCTATGGAATGCATCCATATGGATTCAAAATGATGACAAGAACGATGTTAATATGGGAGAATAACAGATCGAAACAGTTCAGCTTTTGAAGGTTATGTTCCGAGTGAAATAGAGGGAGATAAAATCTCTACTAGAGGTGCATACACACGTAGTAGGTGGTTTGCAACTAGTACATGGAGAGGAAATTGGTAGCAGAATGTAAAGTCAATGCTAAGTAAAGCTAGCGAACCATGTTTACCACTAAGTTCATGACCAAAGTTACGTCAGTAAGTTAAATACTTCACCATAAACTTAAGCAGGAACATAAGTTTTGAGAGGTAAAAAGGATTGCTATGGCAACCATCAAATTCAAACTTGCAAACTATGCACCTTAAATGGAAATAATTGGCAAGAGCGCAAGTAGTACCAGTCTTTAAGTACCCTTGTTCAGTGTATATTATCACATGTGGTTGGATGGTATATCACATATGAAAACGACAATGTAATATCATCAAAATTACTTAAGTATAATGATGGCCCAATCATAAAGCTCATCCGCAGGAGTAGCAGTTGGTCAACTTCTGGTATTCATCATTGAAATGATTTCAAACAGTGATTGATGCTACAATCTAGGAAAAGAGAAAGTTGAAGACATATCTACTTGATTGACTAATTGAGAATCAATCTCAACCACTTCTAACTCCTGGCTTTTAGGCCTTCTACTCTTTCCTTTTACAAAGGTAAATACCTTCAAGTTTACAAGAAATGATCATAAGTGATCAACCAATTAATACAAAGAAATAATGTGCACATAAGTGCTATTCTTCAAGGTACATATATGGCCCCATCCAAATGATGGATTTGATGAAGAGCATATCCCCCTCAACATAATCAAAGCTTGATGTTCCAATAGCTCCCCCTCAAGCTAAAGTATGCTCGAGTCTTCATTCTCTGATAGGTTGAATACCTACTATAGCTTTGAATCTACAAAGCTTCATTCCATCAAGTACCTTTGTCATCATGTTTGCTATTTGCTTCTCAATAGAAACAAATGAAATGTGAAATTTTTTTGCCATAATCTTCTCTCACAAAGTTGTAATAGAATTCTATAAGCTTTGTCCTTGCATGAAAAATTGGATTTGTAGCTAGATCCATGGAACTTACATTATCTCCAAGTAAATGAGGCTTGATGTGTGGTCCTCTGTGAGTAGCATATATCAAGCTATCAACAAAGCTTTGATACTTTTGAGGATTATCAATCTGGTCACCTTCATAAACACTTAATTTATGGTTCAATTCCAAAGGTGTACCTCCAAGCTTTGTGTTCCCCATTATGAACTTGAGAAGTAGGTCTTGAATGTATTTTCTCAGAGTTAGATACATCCCTTCATCTGTATAAATAACTTGCATCCTAGGAAATATGTGAGCTCACCTAAGTCACTGATTTTGAACTCTTGCATGTGACTCTTGATCCTTTGAATTCCATTCAGATCATCCACTTTTACAATAATAGCATCTACATATACGCATAGATAGATAATCTCATTGTGTTCCATTTTGATGAATAAAGAAGGATATGAGTTGCTAGGTTTGAACCCTTGATCTTGAAGGTATGTTACCAACCTCTAATTTCAAGGTCTAGGAGCTTGTTTCAATCCATACAAAGCTTTCTCAAGTCTGTAAACATAAGATGTATGATTAGGGTTTTCAAAACATGGTGGTTGTGATATGTATACCTCTTCACTTATCCAACCATTTAGGGATGCATTTCTCACATCAAGTTGGAGGAATCTCCAATTTCTTGCAACGGCTACACTTATTAATGTTTTGATTGTATTCATCCTTGCAGCTGGTGAGAATGTTTCCTCATAGTCTATACCATGAGTTTGTGAGCATCCTTTGACAACTAATCTTGCATTGTATCTACAAACTGATTTTTCTGAGTTTCTTTTAACTTTATATACCCATTTGCAACCAAATACCTTTTGATTGGGTTCCCCTTTGCCCAATTAGACTTTCCCTTTGCCTCTTCATAGGTCGAGGGTTCCTCTAAAATTGAGTCCTTTTGCAAGCATATTGAATGCTTTGTAACAATGTGGAATCATATCCATACCTTTCTGGTTGTCTTTTCTCCCTTGTTGATCTTGTAGGTGCTTGCTTGGAGCATTCTCCACACTCTTGCATCTTTGCTTTGCCTCTTGATTTCAATAGCTTGTAATCCTTTTCCCTTTCATCTTGTTCATCATCTATATCTCTTCTTGGATCTTGGACTAGTGTATCATGCTTGCTTCCTAATTGATGAGAATCAAAATCAAGATCACATGGTAGAGTTACCTTTTGTTTATCTTCATCATACCAAGACTTGTGTTCTTCAAACACATCTCTACTTCTAGTGAATTGCTTAGTTGAAGGATTATAAAACGTGTAATCCATTTGAGTCGAGTCATATCCAATAAACACTACCTTTGTTGCCTTTTCATCTAGCTTACCTCTTATTTGTGATGGTACATGAACATAAGCTAAACAACAAAATACCTTGCAATGTCCAACACTAGGTTTTCTTTCATACCATGCTTCATAAGGAGTCATACCTTGAAGTAATTTGGATGGTAGTCTATTGAAAAGGTACACAACAGTTGAAATAGGCTCTGACCACACATAATGTGATATCTTTTTCTCTTCAAGCATTATTCTCATTGATCCAACCGATTTCTTGTTTCTTCTCTCTACAATTCCATTCAATTAAGGAGAGTACCTGTTAGTCACTTCCCTCTTGATACTGTTATCGTGCAAGAACTCATCAAACTATTTGGAGAAATATTCTTCCCCTCTATTAGATCTGAGCTTTTTGAGTGATCTACCTATATGATTCTCCACATGTGCTAGATACTTTTTGAAGCAATCAAATACTTCATTCTTAATCTTGATAAAGTACAGAATAGTCCATCTACTATGGTCATGAATAAATGAGACATAAAACGTTGATCCTGCCAACGAAGGTTCTTGACTTGTTCCCCACACATCAGTGTGTACTAGGTCCAATAAGTTATTTTGGATACAGCCTTTATGGTTGAATGGTTGTCTTCGTACCTTTTTCTTTATTACGCATTTATTGATTATCCTTTCACACGTAGTTGAGTCATATTATTTTCTTTTTTTTAGTATGGATCTACGCGAGACCCCACTCTCCCTTCAGAAAAAAAGGAAAATTAATTAGATTAGATTTGATTTTAATATGAATTTATAAGCAAGTAAATGAAACTTTAATCTAACTAGCCCAAGCTGGTGAGAATGTTTCCTCATAGTCTATACCATGAGTTTGTGAGCATCCTTTGACAACTAATCTTGCATTGTATCTACAAACTGATTTTTCTGAGTTTCTTTTAACTTTATATACCCATTTGCAACCAAATACCTTTTGATTGGGTTCCCCTTTGCCCAATTAGACTTTCCCTTTGCCTCTTCATAGGTCGAGGGTTCCTCTAAAATTGAGTCCTTTTGCAAGCATATTGAATGCTTTGTAACAATGTGGAATCATATCCATACCTTTCTGGTTGTCTTTTCTCCCTTGTTGATCTTGTAGGTGCTTGCTTGGAGCATTCTCCACACTCTTGCATCTTTGCTTTGCCTCTTGATTTCAATAGCTTGTAATCCTTTTCCCTTTCATCTTGTTCATCATCTATATCTCTTCTTGGATCTTGGACTAGTGTATCATGCTTGCTTCCTAATTGATGAGAATCAAAATCAAGATCACATGGTAGAGTTACCTTTTGTTTATCTTCATCATACCAAGACTTGTGTTCTTCAAACACATCTCTACTTCTAGTGAATTGCTTAGTTGAAGGATTATAAAACGTGTAATCCATTTGAGTCGAGTCATATCCAATAAACACTACCTTTGTTGCCTTTTCATCTAGCTTACCTCTTATTTGTGATGGTACATGAACATAAGCTAAACAACAAAATACCTTGCAATGTCCAACACTAGGTTTTCTTTCATACCATGCTTCATAAGGAGTCATACCTTGAAGTAATTTGGATGGTAGTCTATTGAAAAGGTACACAACAGTTGAAATAGGCTCTGACCACACATAATGTGATATCTTTTTCTCTTCAAGCATTATTCTCATTGATCCAACCGATTTCTTGTTTCTTCTCTCTACAATTCCATTCAATTAAGGAGAGTACCTGTTAGTCACTTCCCTCTTGATACTGTTATCGTGCAAGAACTCATCAAACTATTTGGAGAAATATTCTTCCCCTCTATTAGATCTGAGCTTTTTGAGTGATCTACCTATATGATTCTCCACATGTGCTAGATACTTTTTGAAGCAATCAAATACTTCATTCTTAATCTTGATAAAGTACAGAATAGTCCATCTACTATGGTCATGAATAAATGAGACATAAAACGTTGATCCTGCCAACGAAGGTTCTTGACTTGTTCCCCACACATCAGTGTGTACTAGGTCCAATAAGTTATTTTGGATACAGCCTTTATGGTTGAATGGTTGTCTTCGTACCTTTTTCTTTATTACGCATTTATTGATTATCCTTTCACACGTAGTTGAGTCATATTATTTTCTTTTTTTTAGTATGGATCTACGCGAGACCCCACTCTCCCTTCAGAAAAAAAGGAAAATTAATTAGATTAGATTTGATTTTAATATGAATTTATAAGCAAGTAAATGAAACTTTAATCTAACTAGCCCAAGTTAAAGTATAGCAAATGAGTGAGTATACAAAGAGAAATAAATTTCACAAAATCATTATAATGATGAAGATGCAGTAGAGAATAGTAGATAGAGATGTACTTGAAGAAATGCATCAAAATGTATATGCTAATAAACATATGATACAAGGGACATGTAGTAGACTACTCATACATGAAGTGAGCTCAATGTGTGATCATTGATGTAGTTCAATGCCTCTCAGAATGGCTCATGTAGCCCGCGACTAAAACCATGTCTATTTATACTCATATTTGAGTTTGAATTTGAATTTTCCCTCACCGAAAAGTGATCCTACACTTTAGGGATGATTTGAGTTGATTCTTCCTACCACATGAGTCATGTGTGCAACTCCCTAACTTCAAGAGATTCTCTATTCTGTTGCTTTTATAGTTATCCAAAGTAATTATGCCAAAAATAACTAGCATAGGTTCACATATAGTTTCCTCTTGTGAAGGGATAACTAGATGAGTGGTCATAAGGTTTTAGCAATGCACTTGGGCTTGCTAATTTGCACCAACAGCTCCCCTTGAAGCTTAAGATGCTTCCATCAAATTCTTTTGTCATCATATTTGCACATTGTTGATGTGTAGATATATATGAAAGTTGAATCTCCCTACTCATGATCTTTTCTCTAACATAATGGTAGTGAAGTTCTATATGTTTGGTCCTGGCATGATAGATAGGGTTAGCAGCAAGATGAAATGAACTAATGTTGTCTCCAAATATATGTGGAGTAGAAGTATTCAACCCTAAATCTGAGTATAGGGTTCTAATCCACATAGCTTCTTGTGTAGCATTTGCAAGTCCTCTGTATTTAGCTTTTGTTGATGAAAGAGCAACTGTAGGCTGCTTCTTTGAAGACCATGAAGTCAACTTTGTACCTGCAAAGGTAGATAACATGATGTGCTTCTGTTATCATCTTTCAATTTGCATTAAAAAAAAACATCTATATCAAATGTATAAAGGTAGTATAACCCTTCATTGATTGTACCTTTCAAGTACTTCAGAATTCTCTTGGCTAGTTCCATGTGAGGCTTCCTTGGAGTGTGCATGAACTCACTTATCACACTAACTCCATAACAGATATCTAATCTAGTTAAAGTAGCATAATTCAAGCTTCCAATTAAGCTTTGATAGCTAGTAATATCTTCAATTAATTCTCCTTCATGAGCAGTTAGCTTTAGATTTACCCCCATGGCTATACCTGCAACCTTTGTATTTTCCATCTTGAACTTGGTGATCATATCTCCAATGTACTTTCTTTGGGTGAGGAACATATCTTTCTCTATATATACCACTTTCAAAGCTAGAAAGTATGTGAGTAAAACAAGATCAGTGATCTTGAACTCTTCTTTCCTTTGAGCTTTGATCCTCCTAATTCCATGTGCATCATTACCTGTAATGATTATGTGATACAGATATATAGAAAGTTATATGACCTCTGAGTGGTTCCTCTTAATGAAGAGGGAAGGATCTACCTTGCTTACCATAAAGCATTTATCCTACAAGTAAGTGGCAAGTCTTTGATCCCAAGCTCTAGAAGCTTGTTTCAAGCCATACAATGCTTTCCTCAATCTGCACACATGTTCAGGGTATGCTTGATGTTCAAAACCTGAAGGTTGAGCCATATATACCTCGTATAATATCCAACCATTTTGAAAAACATTTTTAACATCCATTTGATATATCTTCCAATTCTTGGAAGATGTAATACTTGTAAGTACTCTAATTGTAGGCATTTTTGCCATAGGTGTGAATGTCTCTTCATAATCAATACCTTGGATTTGTGCAAATCCTTTAACTACAAGCCTTGATTTGTACCTATTAATTGAGTCATCAAAATTCTCTATTACAATCTAAACTCATCTTGAGTCAATGAACTTCATAGATGGTTTCTTGGGCACCGATTCCTAATTCTAATTCTCTTGTAGAGCTTCTATTTCTTCTTCCATGGCACTCCATTATGGTTTGTTCTTGGCTTCTTCATATGTAGATGATTCTTCAGAGTTTGAGCCCTGTGCTATGTATATTGAATGCTCACTGACTAAAGAGGTGTCATAACCATACCTTTCTAGCTTTCTTCTCTCTCTAGTAGACCATCTTATAGTTTGTTGAGATGATTTTGCCACATTTCTCATCCCTTGCACTTTGGTTTTGCCTTTTTAGTTCCAAGAGTGGATTTCCCTTCTTGGAGTCTTTTGGTCATCTTCAAAAACACTTGATGCTTCAAGTGTACGCTCATTCTTCTTTGACAAAGTTGGAAAGTCTTCCTCTAGGTCATAGGGAAGTTTGAATTTCCTACAATCATATTCAAACCAAGATTTTTTTCATCAAACACAACATCTCTACTTACAATGAAACCTTTGTTGCTTGGATTATATAGCCTATAGCCTTTATGATTAAGATCATAGCCAATGAGTATGCATTTCTCTGCCTGTGTATCTAGTTTGCTTTTGATTTGTGAAGGTATGTGTGCATATGCTATGCACCCAAAGATCCTCCAATGATCAAGGCTAGGTTTTCTTCCATTCCATGCTTCATAAGGTGTCATCTCATCCAATGGTTTTGATGGGAGTCTATTGATCAGATAAGTGGCTGTGGATTTAGCCTCTGCCCACAAGTAATTGGGTAACTTCTTCTTATTCAGCATTGACCTTGTAGCCTCCACTATGGTTCTATTTCTTCTCGGTGCCACTCCATTTTGCTATGGGGTATCTTGGTTGTAATCTTTTTTTTTTATTCCTCTCTCTTGGAGATAAGAATCAAAGTCATGGGAAAAATATTCTCCCCCTCCATCTGACCTTAGCCTCTTCAAAGTGTACCTGTTTGATTTTATACAAGTGCAAGGTATTTCTTAAAACATGAAAACACTTCATCTTGATGCTTCATAAAATATATTATTGTCCATCTACTACAATCATCAATGAATGACACATAATACCTGGACCCAGAGATTGATGGCTCCTTGCTTGGTCCCCATACATCTGTATGAACTAGCTCCAATATATCTCCATGAATTTATCCCTTCTTTGTGAATGGTTGTTTGTGAGACTTGCCAAATTGACAAGCACTACATTTGTAGATCATGTGTTGTTTGGATATATTTTGTAGACCAAGAACACTCTTATCCCTATTGATTTGCTTTGGAGACCTCTTGTGCCAAATTTCCATGTTTGATAGGGTTTGACTATCATAATTGGATCTTTCCATCCTCTTGAATCCTTTATGTGGATCCTCAAAAAATTCTCGATTCTTTGTGAATCTATTAACCATATTTATTATTACTTCTTTTGCACTAACATATCTTCATTGTGTAGAATAGACATTTGACTGCAGGTATTTGGAAGGGAAAAATTTGTGTTGGTGATGATGGGCATCGATCAAATGAGGTTGGCAAAGACAACTAGCGACAAAGCTGGGGAAAAGAGCTTGTGCTCTTGAAGCCATTTACTACTATATCTCAGGATAATGTTGCATTAGGGGTAATATGGACCATGAATTATGTTTTTGGAAAGGCAATCAAGGCTGCGGAAACTGCTGGAGATATTATATTTGTTCTATAACTAAGAGAGCATGCAAGTTCAAGGTGGAAGTGGGCTCTCAAGGAATGGAGCTTACTTCTCAAGGTACAAGGACTTATTGATATGTACCATTGGAGTGTTTTGAGCTGAGTAGAACTCCAATTATCTCATCAAAGGTTGATGTATGAGTAGCAGGGGTCTTATTCTATCGAATCTTATATGGGAAGAGGTCCTTTGTTCATGGACAAACATTTGAAAGTCTTTGGAGAAGATACAATTATGAAGACACACAAAGTGGAATTTCCATCAAGACCTATGGGTTCAAGTGAAGCGAAGGACTTCATACGGAAATCTTTAACATATAATCAAAGTGTCTGACCAGATGTCTTGACTGTTGCTCACAATCCATAGCTGTTCTATGCTAAAGCGAAGTCATAAAGCATTTTTGTGATGTTTAATATTTGTAATCCTCTTTTATGAAAAGGGCGGGTTGCGTGCCCTCTGTCACGGAATAGCAGAGGGGGTGTCATACCCCCAAATGCACACACGTTGCGGGGGGCGGTTCTGGTCCTGGGAAAAAGGGAAAGAAAGAGTAGTTGTTTTTATCTTCTTAGCAACAACAGGGTTTTTGTGTTGTTGTTTTTTGTTACCGGGAGCACAGGTTTGCTGACCGGAAGTCAGCCTGCTTGGCCAATAGGTAGTGCGTTAGAACATGATACCCAATGATATACATGATTTTTGCTGTGTACATCATACTGAATCCTATTCTGTTCGTTGTTGGAATGATATACATCTATATAATTATATAGCTAGCTCTGCTCTTTTGAAATCGACTTTGAATAAGGGTTGTCCAAGATAGTTGTTTCAGAAGTAACGTATATCATACAATGAGTTGTTCATTCATAGAGCCATGAATCTTGATTTCAAAGAACTCTAGTACTTCGATCTTTGTCATTTGCATATAATAAAGTCGTTGAGGGTATTCCATTGATGCAATTCAAAGTGAGTACAAAAAGTGTGTGCCAGAACTGTAAATGAAGGGCTACAATAGAGTATGTCAAAAAGTGTGGGCTCAAGACTCGTAAAAGCTTGTTTGAAGTTCTCCTAATTCATTGGAGTAGAGTGAATGGAATCGTGACCCACTTTGCGTTAATGGCATTGTCCGTGAGGAATTGACCATATGCAAGTTGTCTTTTAGTAGCAATAGCCATAGAGGCACCTAAGCTCAATCATGTATGACAGTAGCATGGCATGATATTCATCCTACTTGGGGAAGGGGGTGCATGGGTTTACCTGGATTTGGGATCCATCGTCCTTATAGCATATATCATGATGCCCACTTTTGGAAAAGATGTTGGCCATACATATGTTGCATATGGTGGATTTTTCATCCTCCTCTCTTAGTTTTGGGGTTGGGCATTTGATAGAAGGAAGCCCAATGTGTGGGATTTTGTTTGTGAAGCAATAGGTGTTGCGGGAGCACACATCATTATGTTTATTCCTCATTCTTCTTAGTTCAATGTGTGTCATACATTCTTGCTTTACACTTTTACATTCTGGCTATTGAGTGTTACACACGAGCTCCAAGCTACGGATTTGGGGTTTGGATGCTCCGGTTTTGTCTACATTGGATCTTTCCGTGCCTTCACATTGATGCTTTTGATACACAAATTAATGTCTGGCTTTGTATACACCTGTAAATGGGTGGGTTATACATGTGTGAGAGAGAATGAGGAAGAGTAAGTGAGAGGAAGTAGGAGAGGACACGACTGAGTGGAAGTGTGAGAGAGCACACATGAAAGTGCAAGAGAGTGGGTGTGCATGAGGAGCATGTGTGAGTAAGGAGAGAGTGAAGGGGAATCATGAGAGGCACCATTGGGGAGTGAATCTCCAAGTGCATGTGCATTAGGGTGTGCATTCTCTTCTTCTCAGCAACCACATTCAAGTGCAATCGAGGATGCAAAACGAGAAAAAGTCGGTTGTACAAGCCAATTGAGTAAACTATCCCTGCATATAAGCAAATACTTGTATCTCTTTCCTTGGGCTCAAGAGCTAACATAATCCAACTTGCAATCCTTTTTCAACAATCTGACCTACACTCACGAGGTTTTTAGTGATAGTGATACATACAAACTCTTGCTGAATAGGTTCATATTACCATCTGAAGTCTTCACATTGCCTATCTTCTCCACTAGATGCCTTGTTTCATCTCTTGTTTGGACTTCATGTCTATTCCTTGGATCTTCCAAGTGTGAGAGTAGAGATACATTCTCTGCTACATGATTTAAGCAACCTAAGTCTACATAGAATACATCTTCATCTTCTTTACCTTGCTTCATGTTCATGTTCATCACAAGTAATGAATCCTCTTGATTTTGATCATTTGCATAGTTGTTGTACTATCTCCTTGATCTGTATCCTCGATAATTAGTTGTAGCCATTGTTGTTTTTGAATCTGCCTCTTGAGCTTCCATAGCCTCCTCTATTGTAACCTCTTTCTATTTGGTTTCTAGGATTCTTGAAACAATTCTCAGTAATGTTATTAGTTAAGCCACATATGGCACATGGAGAGGAGCTTTGAGTTCTCCTTTTGCCTTGTCTTCCTCCTCTGTCTCTTCCTTCTAAGCCTCTACCTCTTCCTGCAAAGTTTGCTTGAGATATATTACTTTCATTATCAAATTTTTTACCTTTGCCTTTATTATCATTATTCTTATTCATTTCTATATAGAGAGCTGAGGATTGATTACCTTTTGAGTTCTCTCCATTCTTCATAATCTTTGCCTCATGTGTGACCAATTGTCTCATGAGGGTGTTAAAGTCAGGAATGTGCATGTCCATGGCTGAGGTGAAGGCTTCCCATTTGTCATCTACCTTTATTCCATTGATCACTTGTCTTACTATCTGTTCTTCATCAATGAATTCTCCAATGCTTCCAAGTTGTTCTACTATGTCCTTCATCTTGGTAAAAAAATTAGTCACACTTTGCTTACACATCTTCTTGAGTGTGGTGAACTCCTTCCATAGTTGATTCTTCCTTGCCTTGGTGCTTGACAAGAAGAATGCTTCAAGAGCATTCCAAGTCTCTTGTGAAGTCTTGCAATTGTTGATGTATGGAAGTAAAAATTAGATATTGAGTTAAGAATATACGACCTTGCTAGAGCATCCTTTGAGCACCATGTGGTTAAACCTCTCTTGTTCTTCTTGAGTTGGTTGTCTTTTGCTTCTGAGGATTGGGATCATCTTATCTCTAGATATGTAATCGTAGAACTTTCTCCCTTGAAGACAAGCTTCGATTCTAAGTGACCAAGCTGATTAGTTACCTTGATCCAATTTTTCTATGGATGAAGGAAATCCATCTCCTATGCTGATTTGTTATTACTCTAATACCATTGTGAGGAGATGGATAGATAGGTTCCAAAGATGAGTTGGTGTTGCACAAAACCTGCTCTACACATTGCAAATTAACTCCACGAGTGCTTAATATAATCATTTAGCTTCATAATAATGCATTTGGAACCACCAAGTCCTTTGGAGCATCATTCCCAAATGTCTAAATCAAAACAGATAACTTGCATATGCAAGAAATGTGAAGAAACCTTCTATTTTGGGAATAGAAGTGCTTAGTATTATCTTCCGAGCTCACAACTTGGTATGAATTACAAGAGAGCTTTTGCACACAATTGGAGTGTGTAGCGAAGTAAAGCAAGTTATTTCAACAATTTAGCTATACCATACACTGAGAAATGATTCTAACAAGTCAGGAGGTCATCCTGACTTTTCACGATCCAAAAGATATGCAGACACAGTCACCTTCTATGCTTCATATCTCGAGGTCCTCTAAACCAAACTTGATGAAAATTTCTATGCCAGTAGTAGATACTTCAATCTTACAAATTCAAGTCAATTTATAGCAAATGATCGAGTATACGCAGAGAAATTGATTCCACAAAATCACAGTAATGATGAAGATGTAGCAAAGAAGAGTAGACAGAGATGTACTTGAAAAAATGTATCAAAACATATATGACAATGAAGATATGATACAAGGTAAGTGTAATAGACTACTCATACATGAACTGAGCTCAATGTGTGCTCACTGATGTAGTTCAATGCCTCTCAGAATGGCTTACATAACCCACGACTAAAAGCATGTCTATTTATACTCATATTTGAGTTTGGATTTGAATTTTTCCTCACCTAAAAGTGATCCTTCACTTTAGAGATGATTTGAATTGATTTTTCCTACCACATGAGTCGTGGGTGCAGCTTCCTAAGTTCACAAGATTCCCTATTCTCTTGCTTTTACAATTATCCAAAGTGACTATGCCCAAAATGACTAGCATAAGTTCACATATAGTTTCCTCTCATGAAGAGATAAATAGATGAGTGGTCCTAAGGTTTTAGCAATGCACTTAGGCTTTCTAATTGCACTAACATGGAATATGCATTACTTCATTACCTGATATAATACCATATAGATTTCTTCCTTGCAAATAAGCCTCCATTTTGATTTTTCAAGAAAAAGAATGTGTCAATCAAGCTTCTTAATCTTTGATAGAAAGCCATCTCCCATCTTGAAGTTGCTATGATACCTATGAAAGAAGTTGGAGAAGCGTGGAGAGGATTGGAAAGATGAGTTGTCAAGTGGTGAAGTTGGTCTAGCAAACTAGCATAGGATGAGCCCTAGCTCTTTGGATATGTAAAGTAGACCTTGTCGGCTTGTGGTTAGTTCAATAAAACCCAATAGGTACTTTGGAACATCAACAAGAACAAGTTGATGCAAAACAGATAATGTGCATCTTGACTAGCTCACAAAAACCTTATAAAAATGGATGGAAGTTATGAGTTCAAACAATGAAAGCAGCTAGCACAATTACAATTGGAAACATTCCTCTTAAGGAAGTATCATACATAAGGTTCCATTGCTAAAATGCATAAAAGCCCTAATTTATATAAACCAATAAAGGAGCAATCTCCTTAACACTGATTGGATGTCATCCTAATTATTCAGGGATGTGCAGACAATGACCCAATATTGTAAAACTCACATTTCTTTGAAATTACTAAACCAAATGACTTGAAAATTTGTACACATAAACTAGACAAGCATAATTTTTTTATTAACACTTAAACACTTGATTTGAAGCTATGTAGAGAGATCAATAATCTTTGCAATTCGACTAAGTCTGAGGAAGGAGTAGAGAATAGAAGTGGCACCAAGCAATGATCAAAGAGTATATGTATTGCTTCAAATCAACACTCTAATTTTTGTAAAAATGTTTTGGAGTCTTTATATAAACTCTTGAGGATCTATCCATGCTTTTCTTCATGAATTTGAATTTGAAATGAGGCGGGTTTAGTAGTTTAGATTGATTGGAACCTTTTCCTACAATCTAGAAATTTAAAAGAAAGTGAAGTCATATCTACTTCTTGATTGATTGATTGAGAATCAATCTCAACAACTTCTGACTCATAGATTTTAGGCATTTTACTCTTTATTTTTACAAAGGTAAATACCTTGAACATTACAAGAAATGATTATGAGTGATCAACCAATTAATACAAAGAAATAATGTGCACATAAGTGCTATTCTTCAAGGTACATAGATGGCACCATCCAAATGATGGATTTGATGAAGAGCATATCCACATCAAGAATTATGAAAGCTTAATGTTCCAACACCACAAAGTAGTGCTAGGATTTATTGTGACCACCCATTTCAATCTTCATTGAATTTTATATACAATTTCATCTTGTTCCAACTCTTGCACATTAAGCAAAGAAGGTCAGAGCCTTTCACAGTCACTAAATGCTGAGATAACATTAAGGTGAGAAAATCAAGATCTTTCCACCTATTGTAAATACTTGATGGTAGGGGGTGGAAGGAATGGGGTCAAAAATCTCTTGCATCAATTGTTTATATCAAAGAATCCTTTGATTTTTTTCCTCGTGAACTTATTCTCTAATTCTAATTTCCTCACCCTTTTTGTCTTTTACAACTTGAAAGAAGTCTTACCAACATGTTATCCATCAAAGGCTCAAGATACCTCTTGAAAAGACATTCACTAATGTAGTTGGGCAATATCAGCCTCCAAGGTTGCTAACTGAAAAAAAACTCTAGTGGAGATTTTTTATAATCACAAATAGTCCATGGCCTGTCTTTTGAGGGTTTTTGGCATGTTGTTTTAGTGTGTATGCAAAAACATAGTTCCCTTCTTGTAAGCCTTTATCCTTGATATGCACATCATAATAGACTAGTTTCTGCCTTCTTTTGGCAACATAAATACTTGCCATAAATCTTAATGGTGTCTCTTATAATTGCTCTAGCAACTCCACATGGTTGAATAGCTCACGACTTTCCACTCATAGGTTTCTACTACTCTTAATTTCGGAATGAGAAATTCTATGGGTAAAATAAGATTTCCATACACCAGATCAAATGGTGTTGTTCCTAGCACTTTTTTGTACGCAACTCTCTAGGCCCAAGCTGCATGATGCAACTATTTGTCCCAATTAGAGTGATGTTTATTCACTAGTTTTATGAGTACCATACATAGAATTTTATTAGTACTCTCGACTTAGAAATTTGCTTGTGCATGATAAGGGGCTGATTTATTGTGCACTGTTAGAAACTCTTCTACAACATCATTTATAAGATGTGATCCCTATCACTTACTATCTTGATGGGTAAATCATACCTAAAGAAACTTTATTTGTATAAAAATCTGGTTGTGGTATGTGCATCAAATCTTTTTGTAGATCTAACTTCAACCCATTTTTTCAAATAATTGGTTGCCACTATAATGTACTTACCATGAAATCCTTTTGCCAACAAAGTGGATTCCCCACCTAGCAAATGCTCTATTGCTCATTATGGGTTCATGTTGCATTCGGTCTCTATGGAAAGGGTATTTATTTCTTTGACATGTGCCATATCTTTCAACATAGCTTCTTGCATCCATCAGCAAAGTAGGCCACCATAAGTGATAAAAAAGGATGTTCTTGGCTATTTCTCAATGGAGAAATATCCACGTAAAGCATCATTTGGAGAATTGGGAAATATTTACTCTCATGTATGGAAAAGTGCACAAGGTTTCCTTTTCCTCTTTTATAGAACTAATTCCCTATGAGAAAAAATTCCTTGCATTCTTCTGTAAGTGTTTTTCTTCTCACATGGGTAATACGTTTCGGAATATTCATTCACAAAGATAATCTACTATAGTTTTACTCCATTCTAGTGCAAGCATCACCTCATACAGAGTTGAATATTCCATGGTAGGTATATGAATGCAAATATGAAAATTAAAGAAATAATTGAGAATGTCTTTAGCCATATGTGACAATTAAGCTTCAAAATTCTTTAAGTTTTGTAGGGTCTTAGTTTGGGGAAAATGCCAACCCAAACTAGCATATACGCTTATGTTATCAGATCCCACTTTTCATCCTCTTCCACATAACAAGACAAGATAACTCGTTCATTTCTCCTATATATACTTCCAACAATGATCTGTAGATCTTTAGGTTCTCTATTTCGTTTTTAAATATAGAAAGGTAGTGGTGCACTGTACCATATGTAAGTAAGGGGTGTTCCGTCCACTTTTGTACCACTTCTAGGTTGAAACAATAGGCATCAAGTAGCCCATGTGATACACAATTGGATGATTCCCCATTTGTCAACCTAGAAAGGTGATATATGTGCACATGGGTAGTACCTTTCTTAATTATGACTTCAAAGTGAAGTTCCACTAATAGGAGAAACCATCTTACTAGTCTTCCTATGTTACATGGCTTATGAACAAGGTAGACAAGGTCTTCATGGTTGAAAAAGGAAAACTTATTAACAAGCAAAAAGTGTGTAAGTTTTTTTTTACTCCAAATGTCATTCCCGAACCTTCTCTCAATTGTGGTGTAATTTTGCTCTACACTGTTGAGCTATCTACTAGCATATGCTATTCAAAAATCTAGCTTGCCTTCATTTGCATATACAACCTATTGTCATAGTTGGAAGGATAAAAATGCACATGGAAGATTTGATTCCAATTTTGTTATTTTAATATGTGAGATGTGACAAGATTGCATTTTACTTTTGAAAGGCTTTATCACACACTCTTTAGACCATTCAGATTTAGTGATAAAAGCATAAAGTGTCCTAACTATAATAATGTTCATGTGGATATACTTTCAATAATATCCATGATGGCCAATGAAAGTCTAGAACTCCTTGATCATTGCTAGAATTTGATCTTATCTTCATATGTATAAATTCCATTCTTCAAGAAAATATATCCTAAGGGTATTCCTTGTCTCACCATGAAGAGACTTTTTTTTTAATTCAATGAGACTCTATATTGTCCACATTTAGAAAACATATTTTCTAGCATTGAGATATGCTCCCCTCTTAGTGCATAGTATGCAAATAACTATCCATGCAAGCCCCCAAAGATTTCCTAAGGAATTCTTTGAAGACATGATACATTCTTCATTGGAAAGTCACAAGGGAATTTGTCAAACCAAATGATATAACCGTAAATGACATATCCCCCACTTGATAGAAAAGATAATTTTTTGTCTCTCTTCAAGAACCATTGCAACTTGATTGTAGCATGAGAAACCATCTAAAAAGCTATAAACACCCTTCCCTACTACCCTTTCCAAAAGATGATTAGTGATTGGAAGTAGATAACTATAATGTGTCATTGAAGCATTGTTGATATATTTAGGTAGTGATGTGTGTGAACACACTAGGATCGCCGAGGCAAATTTTTCCTCTTTAGGAGGGTTTTTCCCCTTGAATTGTATATACACACACCTATAGCTCTAATGGGTTACTTATCTTTGTACATTCTAGTGGTAATACATTCAGTATTGTGTGTTATGCCCCAAGCTTCTTCTTCTTCCTTGTGATGTTCGCGTGCTTCCGAAGACATCTAACTCCAACAATTGGTATCAGAGAAGGTCACCACTTCATCTAGGGCATCCTCAACACCCCTCCAACCAGAGTCTCAGAATCGCACAAAATTTGGTGAGCATACTAAGGCTGATTAGGAGATCAAAACTGCTTTGCTATGTTGTGCTGAAATTGTGATCTGAGCTCGTTTCGGCCTCCAAATGCACTATCACAGCACTTGTGCAGGCTATTCCATCTTTTTGTGCCAAAGATATATAAATGTTTGGTTCGCCAGTATAAGCATCTCAAAATCTGCTGTAGGTATAGCGAAACTTGTTAGGGTAGTTTTGTTCAACTTTTTCAGATACAGACATTTTTTTGCATCAAGGTATTTTAGTCAATGGCCATGGCTGAAAGCAATGATGTATTTCGTATGTTGGTTGAGTTTCTTTTGATTTTGTAAATCCATCTAGAACCAATTACCTTCATTGATGCTTTCTTGGGTACTAGCTCCCAAGTGTCATTCTCTTGGAGTTCTTCTATTTCTTCATCCATATCCTCCTTCCATTCTGCTTTGGTATTTGCTTCTTCATATGAAGAAGGTTCTTCAAGTGATAAATCCTTAGCAAGATAAATGGAATGCTTAGTAACTAATGCAATATCATACCCATATCTGATTGGCTTCTTACTCTCTCTTTGTGACCTTCTTATTGCTTGGATGGATGATTCAAGTATGTCCTCCAACCTCTTCATCTTGGCCTTGCCTTTTGACTTCCATACTTTGAACTCCTCCAAGTTAATGGTGTCCTCATAATCTCATTTAATGTCTTAAATTGTGCTTGGCTCCTCCTTGGTGAGACTTGGAAATTCTTCTTCCAAGTCATATGGCAATTTGACCTTCTTGCATTCACTTTCAAACCAAGAATCATTCTCATCAAACACAACATCTCTACTGATCATAAATCCTTTGTTGGATGGATTATAAAACCTGTATCCTTTTTTATTTAAATCATACCCTATGAAGATGCATTTTTCTGCCTTAGGGTCTAACTTACCTCTTATTTGAGATGGAACATGCACATAAGCAAGACAACCAAATATTTTGCAATGTTCAAGTGATTGCCTTCTACCATGCCATGCCTCATAGGGGGTCATCCCATCAAGGGATTTAGAAGGCAACCTATTGATAAGGTAAGTGGCAGTAGAAACACTCTCTGCCCACAAATAATTAGGCAATTTCTTTTCATTAGGCATTGATCTATGTGCTTCCACAATCAACCTCTTCCTCCTCTCTACTACCCCATTTTGCTCAGGGGTATACCTAGTAGTGATCTCCCTTTTGATACCTTTGTCCTGCAAAAATGCATCAAATTCATTTGAGAAGTCCTCACCTCCTCTATTTGAACTTATCCTCTTTAGTCTTCTTCCTGTTTGATTTTCCATAAGTGCAATATACTTCTTGAAGCAACTGAACACTTCATCTTTATGTTTCATGCAATACAAGATAGTCCACCTACTAAAATCATCAATTAATGACACATAGTACCTTGAGCCTGAAATTGAAGGATCCTTGCTCGGTCCCCACACATCTGTGTGGACAAGTTCCAAATAATCCTCATGCATATAGCCTTTCTTTGTAAAGGGTAACCTGTGTGATTTACCAAACTGACATGCACCACATTTATAGATCATATATTGCTTGAATACATTAGGTATCCCAAGCACACATTGATCTCTACATATTTGCTTCAAGGTTCTCTCACCAATGTGCCCTAATCTTTTGTGCCAAATCTCTAACTCAGACAAGGTTTGATCCTTATAGTTATAAAGTGCAATGTTTCTAGTGTCCTCAAGCTCAAATGTAAATAAAATATCTGTTTTCTCTCCCTTGGCTATTCTTTTGAATCCTTGTTGGGGGTCCTCCACAAAAGCTCCATATTTATTGAACCTAACCTGCAAACCCTTCTCCACTATCTGTCCAACAATCTTCAAATTTTTTGTGATAGTAGGTACTTGGTGCTTTCCCTTGGGCTCCTCAAGATCAGAAAGGAGAGCTACAGTTCTTGATACATGGTTTTGAACAACCTGAGTCAATATAGAAGAGGTGCTCATCATTCATACCTTGTTTTGAAGTCATGTTAATAATGAGAAGAGAATCCTCTTGATCCTCTGTATAATTATTGAAACCTTTTCTTGATTTGTATCCGCCTTGATAATTGTTGTTGTAGCCATGGTTGTATCCTTGATTATGGTTGAATCTTCCTCTTCCTTGTGAATAGCCACCTCTTTGAAATCCTCTTCCTTGTGAATATTGCATGGGGGAGAGTTGAAAGGTCCCCCCCTACCTTGCTTACCTCCTCTTCCCCTTCCTCTTGAGTTCCTACCTCTCCCTGCATAGTAAGCTTGAGAAGTAGTGCCTTCATCTTCTACTTTCTTGCTCTTTCCTTTATCTTTAGACTTTCCTTTATTTGTATAGAGGGCAGAAGAATTGTTACCTCTTGATGGTTCTCCATTTTTGTTGAGCTTGGCTTCATGGGTAAAGAGTTGTCCCATGAGAGTGGTAAGATCAAGAATTTGCATGTCCATGTAAAGGTCCATAGTATTTGTGAAAGCTTCCCACTTATCATCTGCCTTGATGCCATTGATTATTTGTCTCACTATTTGCTCTTCTTCAATCTCCTCTCCTATGCTTGCGAATTGATCCGCCAAATCTTTTACTTTGGTCACATACTGTGAAACATTCTGCTTAGGTTGCTTCCTTTGAGTAGTAAACTCAATCCATAATTGATTTTTTCTAGCTCTTGTATTAGAAGAAAAATATGAAGATAATGTATCCCATGTCTCTTGGGAAGTTTTACAATTCCTAATGTGAGGAAGAAGGAAGTAAAAAATAAAGTTAAGTAGATATGAACTTGCTAAAGCATCTTTGGTACACCATGAGTTGAGTCTTTCTAGCTCCTCTCTTGTAGGTTGACCTTTGCTTATGAATATGGGCATCTCCTCATCTCCTGATATGCATGCATAGAGAATCCTTCCTTGTAGATAGGTCTTCATCCTCAAGGATCATGCTGGATAATTATTCCTATCCAATTTGTCAATGAAAGAAGGGAAACCATCTCCGATTTTACCTTAACTTGCTCTGATACCACAATTGGAAGAGATGGATGGATACCTCAAGGAAGTGAGGTGGTACACCTAAAACTTGCTTTGTACCTGCCCTAAATCAATTTAGAGTTTGATAGTAGGCCCTTTTAGCTTGCAAATGAAACCAAGAAAGTACCTATGTACTTTGGAGTTGATGCTTGAAACAATTGAATCAAAACAGATTACTTCACAAATAGCTAGTGTTAGAAAACTTGCTATTTTGGTCTCTTCACTTGCTAGTACTTTTGCTCAGTGCTCACAGTGCAGTAACAATTGATTAAATTCCTCTTGAGGGAATTTAATTAACTTAGGTAGCTAGTGATTACAAATAGAGTCATCTAAAATGATATACTATACTCTAAGAAATCAACTTAGCAGTCCAAAGCTTACCCTCGATTTTTTAGGGATTGAATAGTAGATGACCAGTGAGCAGTCCGATGGTGATTTCTCCCAAATGGCTGAACCAAATACTTTGAGATTTTGACAGCCTAAAATAGACTTCAAGTTGGTTCCAATAAGCTACAGGTAATGCAAAATGGTTGAGAACTCACTGAGATATGTCCGGATAAAGTTCACTATTTTGAGTAGTCATAGAAGAGAAGTAGATAGAGATGATCAATGATGTATATCTATTATAAAACATGATTCTACAAGATCATTGGCATTATGATAGTTGTCAATGATGCTAGTCTAAGTGAGCTATGGTGTAAGTCACTTAGCTACTATAAATGGATAAAAAAGTACTGTCAATGAGGCACACACCACAAGTTTTTTACAAGCCTTTTTATAAGAAGTTTTCCTCCAAGTTTGAATTCAAGTTCAAACTTGGTTTCACCTAAAAGTGATTCCTCCAAATTAGGAGTTATTCCATCAAATGAGATTCGTTGTCTTTATTATTCCTAACTCCACGAGATTTAGGATCTTGAAGGATTCTCTCAATGATTCATTTTTTACAAATGGTAAATGACCAAGTGTTACAAGCTATGGTTCATATGAATCATCACATGCTTCCACATATAATCCTCCAAGCTAAGACAAATGTGAAGGCTTGCATATTTGCACCAACATTTATGTGCTTCAAACAGTGTCTGGTCTTGGCTGAAAATCTGTCAGCATGTAAAATGGGCACCGTTCGTTCTGATCGAGGGGGGATAAAACATCAGTGTACATTGCCATATACACCTCAACAGAATGGAGTTGCTGAACGAAAGAACAAATCACTCATGGAGATGGCGAGGTGTATGGTCAAGAATCAGGCTTTACCACACAGCTTCTGATCTTCTAACTTTAATGCATTTCTGGATGAACGTGGGATAAAACATCAGTGTACATTGCCATATACACCTCAACAGAATGGAGTTGCTGAACGAAAGAACAAATCACTCACGGAGATGGCGAGGTGTATGTCAAGAATCAGGCTTTACCACACAGCTTCTGGCTTGAGGCTGTCGTGTGTGCAGCATATGTACTTAACAAGTGTCCCAGTAAAGCGTTGTAATCTATCACTCCATATGAGGCTTGGCATGGTTGCAATCCATCTATTGCTCATTTGTGTGTTTTTGGGGGGTTCGGCATATGCATTAGTGTCTAAACAACATCGTAGAAAATTGGATGATAAAGTAGTAAAATGTATTTTTGTTGGGTACAGTTCTGAAAGTAAAGGCTATCGTCTGTATCATCCATAGACTAAATGCATTCTAGTTAGCCATCATGTTGTTTTTGTGGAAGATGCTATTCAACCATTACTTTCATGTACTAAGGAGACATTTGTTAGCTCCAAAGACATGTATGATACTTTGCTACCTCTTTTTATAGGTGGATAGTCTAGTGCTAGTCCTAATGATGCAACCTCTTAGCCTTTGTTGGTTTCATGTGATGATGCAAATCATCCCAATTCTAATGCGGATTTACATGATGCACTTTTTGATGCGAGAGATGATATTGAGCAGGCAAAAACTATGCCAAAATGACTGGTGCAGACCTTGCGTGACAGCAAATTAGATGCACCTCTGTCATATTGTACTCGGTCAGGCTCTCATAGTGCCTCGTTTGCATCAGATTGCTATGCTATGGTTGTGTCTACTTTCTGTGATGAGAATGAGCCTGTTTCATTTGAAGAAGCACAAAATTCAAAAAATTGGATGGTTGCTATGCAATCTGAATATGATGCTACAATGAAGAATGGTACCTAGTCTTTATGTGACTTGCACAGTGGCAAGAAGGCCATTGGTGATGGTACTAGTTACCCATTGTGGGCTTATATGATGGGTCATGTATTGATTGCAAAAGGATTATGGAATATTGTGTAGGGTATTGAAAAACCTCCTATTTTGCCTACAAACATAGTTGCTGAGGGTGATGTAGATGGCATTGAAGACGGTGATATTCTTCATGTTCCTATTCGTGTTATGGTTCTTGTTGCACCTACAATAGAGCAAATCTGTTGGGATGGTAGAGATGCTCAGATGCATGCATTGATAGCCTTGTCTGTCAAACGTGCCATTATTCCTCACATTCACTCTTACATGTCATCAAGAGCTATCC
This sequence comes from Ceratopteris richardii, assembly GCA_020310875.1. Taxonomy (NCBI): domain Eukaryota; kingdom Viridiplantae; phylum Streptophyta; class Polypodiopsida; order Polypodiales; family Pteridaceae; genus Ceratopteris; species Ceratopteris richardii. The sequence continues at coordinate 107,709,516 of CM035428.1, read as the reverse complement.
TAAACTGGCTGCTAAAAAGGCAAGGAAGAAAGAGGCTCGAATAGTTATTGTAGAGGCCTCTACACCCAAAACTGAGTGTGCTAATCTTGTGCAGAATGAAGAATGGGCGTTTACTACTGTTTGCAATTTTGACCCATCTTCATATGAGCAATGTATGTCTATAGCACACTCAGATGTTTGGTACTTTGATAGTGGGGCAACAAAATACATTACCTCGCAGTGTAGTTTCTTCACTTCACTTGAGTCTGCCCCTATAGAGAATACTGTCACATGCACCAACAAATCCTCTTATCCTATTATGGGAGTTGGTAAGATCATTCTGACTACTAGTGATGGTAGTTCTTTTACATTATAGGATGCTTTATTTGTGCTAGGGATCAAGAAGAATCTGTTATCAGTTTCATCTTTAGCCAAGATTGGATTGGTTGTGAAATTTGATGATGATAGATGTACAGTTCATGGTTTGTCAAATGGCAATGTCATTATTGCTTCTGGCATTTTATGTCGTGGGTTGTATAAGCTCATAGACTATGAAAATTTTTTGAATGATTCAACATGTGCAATACATGATTCTCAGGCTTTGTGAGATGCAAAGCTTTGGCATGCACGCTTTGGTCATCTGAATTTTGCTAGCTTGCTACACCTACAGAAATCTAAAATGGTGTCCTCTTTGCCCAAACTTGAGGAACCTAGTAAACATGTATGTGAAGGCTATATTTTGGGAAAAATGCAGCATTCCTCCTTCCCAAAAGATGGTTCAATTTGAGCTACTAAGAAATTGCAACTTGTTCACAGTGATGTCTATGGTCCTATGCAAACACCCTCTTTGGGAACTATCTTTACTTCATGACTTTCATCGATAATTTTCCAAGCATTCATGGACATATCCATTGAAAGAAAATTCCGAAGTGTTTATGTGCTTCAAATAGTTTTTGGTTTTGGTTGAAAATCTGTCAACATGTAGGATGGGCACCCTCCGTTTTGATCGAGGGGGGAATATATGTCTTCTAACCTTTATGCATTTTTGGCTGAATGTGGGATAAACATTAGTGTACAGTGTCGTATACACCTCAATAGAATGGAGTTTCCAAACAGAAGAACAGGTCACTCATGGAGATGGTGAGGTGTATGGTTAAGAGTCAGGCTTTACCACATAGTTTCTGGCTTGAGGTTGTCATGTGTGCAACATATGTACTTAATAGGTGTCCCACCAAAGCATTGCAGTCTATCACTCCACTTGAAGCTTGGCATGGTTGCAAGCCATCTATTGCTAACCTGCATGTTTTTTGTTGTTTGGCATATGCATTAGTGCCTGAACAACAAGATAGGAAATTAGATGATAAAGCAGTGAAATGTATTTTTGTTGGGTACATTTCTAAAAGAAAAGGCTATCATTTGTATCATCCATAGACTAAACGCATTTTGGTTAGCCATGATGTTGTTTTTGTGGAAATGCTATTCATCCATCACTTTCATGTACTAATGAGGCATTTGTTAGCTCCGAAGACATGTATGACATGTTGCTACCTCTTTTTACAAGTGGACATTCGAGTGCTAGTCCTAATGAGGCAAATTCTCAGCCTTTACAAGTTTCATTTGATGATGCAGATCATTCCATTTCTGATGCAGATTTGCATGATGCACTTGTGGATGAGAGAGCTGATATTGATGAGGAAAAAACTATGCCAAAATGACTGGTGCAAAATTTGTGTGATAGCAAATTAGATGAGCTTTTTTCATATCATACTCGTTCAGGATCTCATAGTGCCTCTTTTGCATCAGATTGCTATGCTATGGCTGCCTCTAGTCTATGCGATGAGAATGAGCCTATTTCATTTGATGAAGCACGAAATTCTAAAAATTGGATGGCTGCTATGCAATCTGAATATGATGCTATAATAAAGAATGGTACCTGGCCTTTATGTGACTTGCCTCCTAGCAAGAAGGCCATTTGCACTAAGTGGGTATACAAGTTGAAGCGTAAGCATGATGGAACAGTTGACAGATATAAGGTTAGACTTGTTCCAAAGGGTTATGCTAAGGAAAGAGGCATTGGCTTTGATGAGACCTTTGCTCCTACTTGCCGAATGACTACTGTTCATAGCATTTGTGCATTTGTAGCTCATCATGGTTGGAATGGACAAGTTGGACATTAAAACTAGATTTCTGAATGGTGACTTGCATGAAGAAGTGTATGGTTTTTAGCCTCATGGCTTTGTGTAGAAAGGGCATGAAAACCATGTAATTGTTCATGATTTAGTCAATACATGTTCATTACTTCCTACTCTCATATCTCTATCACACTCTATCAGAACAGTGACCTTGTCTGAGCTCGTTGTCATTGTGTAGTGCATAATGTTGTATGATTCAAAGCATGACATCTTTAGGGTATTGTCTACTTTAATCCTACAAAATTTCATTGAATTCGGTTCTCACAATTGTTGGATATCATTTGATTAATGCTCACTGGTCTATGACTGTCTGGCCTGTAAAAGTCAAGGGTGTTGCTTAACTTGCTAAACATAATTCTCTGCATATAGTTTACCATTTTAGATGATTCCACTCACGAATGGTAGCTTGTTAAGTGAATTGAAGTTCCCCAAAAGGAATTTTACTAATTTCTATTGTACTGAGGGAATCGAGTAAAACACTAAGCATGTGTCTCAACCAAAATAGCAAGGTTTATGCATTGGATCATATGCCTACCTATCTGTTTTGATTCTATTATTTGAGCATCATCTTTTAAGATACATACATGATCATTTATGCTTATTAGCTAGCTAAGGAGGCCCACAACACTCTCCAATCATCAGTTATAGCAGGTTTCAAGAAAGGTTTAGCTACATCAACTTATCTCTTGTGATTATCCACCATCTCCTCCAACAGTGGTATCACAGCAAGCACAATCAAGATGGGAGATGGGTTTCCATCCTTCATTGACAAACTGGACAGGAATAACTACTCATCATGGTCCCTAAGGATGCAAGCATACCTTCAAGGGAGGAGCTCATATGGATACATCTCAAGAGATGAAGACATGCCAATCTTTAGGAGCAAGAATCAACCAACAAGGGAAGAGCAAGAGAGGCTAACCACATGGTGTGCAAAGGATGCTCCTCCAAGGTCATATTTACTAAATTCAATCTCTGATTTCTTATTACCTCATGTTAGAAATTGTAAAACCTCCCAAGAGACTTGGGAAGTGTTTTCATCATACTTCTCCTCCAACACAAGAGCTAGGAAGAATCAGTTGTGGATGGAATTCACAACTCTCAAGAAGCAATCAAAGCAAGAAGTGGGCGACTATGTAACCCAAATGAAAGATGGTGCATACCAACTTGCAAGCATTGGAGAAGAAATAGAGGAAGAGCACATAGTGAGGTAGATCATCAATGGGATTAAAGCTGATGACAAGTGGGAATCCTTCACCACTGCAGTGGATCTCTACATGGATCTGCAGATGCCTAACTCAACACCTTGATGGGAAAAATCTTCAACCACGAAGCAAAGATCAACAGAAATGCTGACAACTCAAGAGGTAACCAATCTTCTGCCCTTTATACATACAAGAATAAAGCTAAGGATAGAGGTAAAAGTAAGAAAAAAGATGAAGAGGCTAGTACCTCTCAAGCCAATTATGCAGGAAGAGGAAGAGGTGCTAGAGGTAGGGGCAGAAAGTCCATCCTTTTGTTGTAGCTAATGCAACAAGTGTTTTGACAGTAGACATTTTAGCTACAGGGCTGAATGTTTCCTCATAATCAATGCCATATGTTTGTGCATATCCTTTAGCTACCAATCATGCTTTATACTTGCTTATGCTACCATCAGCATTATGCTTTACCTTGTAAACCCATTTGCAGCCTATGGGTTTCTTTCCTTGCGGCAATGGAACCAGCTTCCATGTATCATTTCCATAAAGTGCAGCCATCTCCTCATCCATAGCTTTTTCCCAATCTGCAATTCCAATCGCATCTTCAAAGCAAGAAGGTTCAACATCTTGTATTACCTTTTTCATGGAGGCACAATGACGAGCCATATAACTGTCATACGTCAATCATTACACTGAATTCCCCTCCTAGATCTTCTTGGTCCTGGGTCACTTCTCCTTGTATCATCTGCATGTGCCCTTCTTACTCCTGGAGTCTTCACAGAGGGCAGTCCAAGTTCCTCATCAAGACTCTTTTATGAACCGCTTGAATCTCCATCAACATCTTCAAAACTTGCACATGTTTTATGACCTGCGAAAGCTTTTCTTTACCTTTCTTGGATGTATTTGATGAATTTTCTGGACTGAAATTTCCACACAATCTTCCACTCCATGGATTTGAGTTGGAACTATTGCGTGGTGATGCATCCGATCCACTCAAAACTTGAGATTTTGCACTTGATTTTTCAGCATTTTCTTTATCATTTAGTTCAAGATTCAGTACTTCTTTGGCATCTCCATAGAAGCTTGACATTTCATCAAATACCACATCTCGGCTCACCTTTACTTGTCGTATGAGTGGGTTATAACATCTATATCCCTTTCGCTCAAGGGAGTATCCAATGAAGACACACTTTTCTGCTTTTGGATCAAGCTTCCTCCTCAATTCATCAGGGACATGTACATATGCAATACAACAAAAAACTTTCTGATGTGATAAGTTTGGCTTTTTACCTGTAAACTTCTCTTTAGGTGTAACTTGATGTACATCAGCAGTCAGAGTTCTGTTCATGATGTATATAGCAGTATGCACAGCTTCTCCCCAATAACAATGAGGCATATTCTTCTTAGCCATCATTGGTCTTGCTATTTCTCTAATATGTCTATTTTTGCATTCAGCAATGCCATTCTGTTGTGGTCTGTACTTGCATGAAAATTGGCATCAAATTCCATGATTTTTTAGAAAATTGTTGAACTCATTTGACATGTTTTCACCTCCTCCATCAGATCTTAATGTCTGAATGTACTTCCCTAGTTGCTTTTCCACCATAGCTTTAAAATTCTAGAAGTGGGTGAACACCTCTCTCTTCTCTTTCATGAAATATATGTATGATCATCAATGAAAGTAACATAAAACCTGCAACCACCCATAGATGTGGTCTTTGTTGGACCCCAAACATCCGTATGTACTACTTCTAATGCATTCTCACTAACATGCTTGTCATGTGGAAATGATGCTCTTGACTGTTTACCAAATTGACATGCTGCACATACCTTTTGCATTTCTGCAACTTTGAAATTTGGTAGTCCATGGACAATCTCCTTTGACTGCATCAATTTTAGCCTTTGCAAGGTTGCATGTCCAATCCGTTTGTGCCACATCTCTATACCTGCAATAAATCCTGAACCTTTTGCAAACATGGTTGCATTCATTTCAGGAATCTTCACATTTAAGGTGAACATCCTACCCACCTTGTTTCCTTTGGCAACCAATCATCCATCCTGCTTGTACTCTTCTACATATAATCCATCAGCATTGAACCTAACTTGTAATCCTTGGTCAACCATTTGTCTAATAGAAACCAGATTCTTTGTTATATTTGGAACATGCAGCACATCAGCCAGATGTTTTACATTTCCATCCTCCATTGATAGTGCTATGTTTCCTGTATGCTCAATAGGATGTGATGTGTCATCACCTGTTTCAACATATCCAGGAACTCGTAATTTCTGTAAAGTACTAAATCATTCTACATGACTGGTCATGTGATTTAAAGCACCTTAATCAACATACCAGACATTATCATTTTATTTTGAAACACCAGTAGACATCGTATTCATCATGTGATATTGAAACATGAACAACTTCTCAGAATCATATGCACTTATGGATGCATAGTTATTCTGTTGCCTTCTATTATTTTGATTCTTCAACCTGCAATCACATTCAAAGTGTCCAGGTTTATCACAATTCCAACACCCTTTACTATCATTACCTAAATCATTTCTTTGCATATTTCTAGGGCCTCTTTGGCTCCCCTTGCCTCGAAACTATCCTCTTCCTCCTGCATGATTATGTTGTTGACTTTGGTCTTGGTTACTATTTCCTCTTCCACTTCCAAAACCTCTACCTTTGCCTCTTCCTCTACCAGAGTAGAATACCTGCTCAGAACTAGATTTTTCTTGGGAGTTTGAATCCTCACCAAGATTCTTTTCTTCAATAATCAACATAGATACCAGATTAGCAAAATTCAAAATATTTTCCCTGGTCTGTATAGAAGTTTTGAACTGCTTATATGCAACTCCTAAACCACGAAGAAACACTTCCACCTTATCATCATCATCTACATTCACGCCAATAGATGCAAGTGACTCACATATGCTTTTGATTTTCAAGGTGTAGTCACTTACCAACATGCTCTTCTTCTCCAATGTATGCAGCTTGTTCTTGAGTTGCAATTTCCATGCCTTTGTATTGGTCTCATACAATGTGACCAAACTGTTCCAAGCCTCTTTTGGAGTCTTGGCATCTTGTATGTGTCCAATCATGCTATCCTGTATGCTAAAAGATAGCCAGTACATTACCTTTCGTGCTCCTTGATTCCATTCCTCATATGCTCTTACATGATCTGCAGTCTGATTCCTTTCTGGTAACTGCGGAGCATTTTCATTCTCTCCTTCGATGTACTTCCCGTAGCCTTTTCCCATGAGGAAATTTATCATTCTGAATCTCCAAGCATGGAAGTTGTTCTTGTCTAGTTTATCACTCATAAGCTGACTCCTTCCATCTGCGTTTGCCATTTCTGCAACAATTCACAAGACTGCAAAACATTGCAAGTAGCACTTCTGCTTGAACGTTGTTGCACTATGAGGTGACAGTTCGATCTCAGAAAAACATAGTTTTCGTGTATCAACAGTACACGGCATCGCTCAAAATTCTGGATCTGAAATATATGTGGTGTTGCCGAACACAATGCAAGTTACAGTTTCTGAAACTGACCTAGTTTTTCTATGGGCCCCACCTTGTGGGCTCAAAACGGAGGTCGAGATGGCTCCAAAACTTTGATCTTACAAGGGGTAACTCACGAAAATATTTTGAGGTCTTCTACCTTCACGCCGATTTTCATAGCAAACGAGGTCGTTTGTAAATCACGTTTTCTCCATACCTTGCTATGTACTCTTCACCGTCGCCTTCTCCATGAGCTCTCTATAGCCACACTGGCTTTGATACCATGTCACGAGGAAGGAGATAAGGAAGAGAGCTCACACACACACACTCACTCTCAAGGAGAATCACACACACAAATTGAGGCAAGGAAGAATGATTTTCTTCTTCTTCTTCTTCTTCTATTACATAAAAAGGAATGTACAAGAATGACCTAAAAACAAGAATACAACAAGTGCAATATATAAAGATCAGTACATAAGGAAAAACCTATTGTCCGCGAATGAGTGAGTTGGCAAGGAACAAATGTGCCATCACTTTCGGTAGATAAATCTAATAAATCACTTTCGGTGAGCATTTCGATGATGATTTCTCTCAGACGCCTAAACCACATGCCTTCCTATTTTGAGAGTATAAAGTAGACTTCAAGCTGATTCCAACAATCCAAAAATTATGTAAAATGGTTGAGTATTCACTGCGATATAACCAGAGGAAGTTGATTGTTCTGAGTAATCATAGCAGAGAAGTAGATGGAGATGTTCAATGAGCTATATGTATAATAAAACATGATTGTACAAAGTCATTGGCATTGTAATGATGCTCAATGATGATGAACTGAGTGAGCTATGGTGTGAGCTACTCAAACTCTACAAATGATCAAGGAATCAGCTTAGAATGAGGCACACTACCTTACGAGATTTTACAAGATCTTTTATAAGTATTTCTTCTAAGTTTGACTTTTGAATTCAAACTTGGCTCCAATCAAAAAGTAATTCCATTAATTTATGAGATATTTCTTAAATTTGGAGTCGTAGTTAAAATTCTTCATAACTCCATGAGATATAATCTTTTACAAGATTCTCCAAGGAATTAACCTTTTACAATGGTAGATGATCAAGTAGTTACAAGCTATAGGTCACATGAATCTTTAAGTGCTAGTTCCACACATTGTCTTCCATGCTAAGCTAAATGTGTAGGCTTGATCATTTGCACCAATAGGTCCCCCTCAAGCCAAACATATTGGCTTGCATTGCTTCATCAATCTTCTTGAATATCTTGTAATCCAATCATGGATTTAAACCTGCAAAGTTTAGTACCATCAAGTGCTTTGGTTAACAAATTAGCACACTGCATATTTGTTGATACATATGCTAGTTGAATCTCTTTGCTCAAGAGTTTCTCTCTAACACAGTGATACTGCACTTCTATATGCTTAGTTCTTGCATGATAAATGGGTTGGTTGCAAGATGCAAAGAACTAGTGTTATCACCAAATATCATTGGTGAATGAGTATGAAGTCCCAAATCTGAGTAGAGCAACCTAATCAAGAGGCTAGGGCACATAGGAGAGAGAACTCTTAAGCAAATTTGCAGGGATCAAAGTGTGCTTGGGATTCCTAATGTGACCAAGTAGCATATGATTTACAAAAGTGGAGCTTGCCAATTCGGCAAATCTCATAGGCAACCATTCAACAGAATAGGATACATCCATGAAAATTATTTGGAGCTTGTATAATCCTAGCAAAGATCCATCCATCTCAGGTTCAAGGTACTATGTATCTTTTATTGATGATTACAATAGGTGGACAATTCTCTATTTCATGAAGCATAAGGATGAGGTGTTTTCATGTTTCAAGAAGTATCTGGCACTACAAAACAGGAAGGATCTTGAAAAGAATCAGGTCTGATGGAGGTGGTGAGTATTTCTCACATGAGTTTGATCTATTCCTATAGGACAGAGGCATAAAGAGGGAAGTAACAACCAGGTATACTTCTGAATTGAATGGAGTGCTAGAGAGAAGGAACATGTTTATTGTTGAGGTAGCTAGGTCTATCTTAAATGAGAAAAAATTACCTAATTATTTATGGGCAGAGGCTATTTCTATAGCCACCTATTTGGTTAACATGCTTCCATCCAAGTCATTGGATGGTATGACACCATATGAAGCTTGGAATGGCATGAGACCCTCATTGGGTCATTGTAAAATATTTGGTTGCACTACCTATGCACATATCCCATCACAAATCAGAGGGAAACTTGACCCTAAGGCTGAGAAATGCATATTCATTGGGTATGATTTTGAAGGGATATAGAATTTACAATCCCACTTACAAGGCATTCATAGTTAGTAGGGATGTAGTATTTGATGAGAATAATTCTTCGTTTGAAGATGATTGCAAGAAAGTCAAATAACTATATGATTTGGAAAGTGATTTTCCAACCCTAACTCAAGAAGACCAACACCAAGCAGAGGACATCAACTCAGAAGATGAGAAGCATGTTGACTTCAAAGCTTGGACGTCAAGAGGCAAGTGCAAACGCAAGCAACTAGAGGATCTACCCGAGTCTTCCAATCAAGATTTAAGAAGGTCACAAAGAGAAAGTAAGAAGCCCATAAGGTATGGATATGATACATCCTTAGTCACAAAGCACTTTGTATACATCAATAAAGATTCAATGGTAGAGGAGCCTTCTTCATTTGAAGAGGCTAAGAAGAAGAAAGAGTGGATAGAAGCCATGCGGGAGGAAGTGGAAGCATTGCATGAAAACCACACTTGGGACCTAGTTCCCAAGAAACCAGATATGAAGGTAATTGGTTCAAGGTGGGTATATAGAGTTAAAAAGAACTCTGATGGTTCTATAAACAGGTACATGGTAAGACTAGTGGCAAAGGAATTTTCCCAAACACATGGAGTAGATTATGAAGAAAAATTTTCACCTGTGGCAAAGATGCCAACAATCAGGGTATTGGTAAGTCTTGCTACATCAAAAAATTGGAATTTATATCAGTTAGATGTCAAGAATGCATTTTTAAATGGTGGGATACCAGAAGAAGTTTATATGGCACAACCGCCAGGTTTTGAAGATGAAGAGAAAGCAGGATATATATGCAAGCTTAGAAAAGCACTCTATGGTCTCAAGCAAGCTCCTAGAGCTTGCAACCATAGACTTGTTACCTATTTGCAGGATCAAGGCTTTGTAGCAAGCAAGGCAAACTCTTCTTTATTTGTGAAGAAGAATAAATCAGAGGTCATCTACTTGTGTGTCTATGTAGAGGATATCATTATTATAGGTAATGATTCTGATGGTATCAAGCAAGTCAAGGCTAAACTGATGAAGGAATTCAAAATCAGTGATCTAGGGTTGCTAACCTATTTTCTTGGCTTAGAAATTGTGTATACATATTCAGGTATATTCATCACACAAAGAAAGTACATAAATGATATGTTGATAAAGTTTAAGATGGAGAACAGTAAAGATACACGTATTCCCATGGAGATCAATCATAAGCGAAGTTCACATGAAGGTGAACTACTTGAAGATATTACAAGGTATCAAAAACTTGTGGGTAGTCTTAATTATGCTACTTTGACAAGAGTGGATATTGCATATGCTATGAGCACATTGAGTCAATTCATGCATGTACCAAGAAAGCCACACATGGAAGCTGCAAAGAGGGTGATTAAGTACCTAAAGGGTACAATGAATGAGGGATTATTCTATTCCTTCACTTCTGACATAGATATAAAGTTATATTCTGATGTAGACTGGGCTCACTCCAAGGATGATAGGAGGAGCACTTTAGGGTACCTATCTTTTGCAGGTTCAAAACTCATATCATGGTCATCCAAGAAGCAACCAACTATGGCCTTATCTTCCACAAAAGCAGAATATAGAGGTTTGGCAAATGCAACTCAGGAAGCCATGTGGCTTAAGCAACCGTATGCAGATTTGGAGATACATTCCTACACTCCAATTATCTTTGGAGATAATAATAGTTCATTTCATTTGGGCTGCTAATCCAATGTATCATGCTAGGACTAAGCACATTGAAGTGCATTATCATTATGTTAGAGAGAAATTTCTTAGCAAAAATATCCAACTATCCTATTTATCAACTCATTTGCAATGTGTAGATTTACTCATCAAAGCGTTAGATGGAACAAAGATGAATAGGTTCGAATTGATGATTGGGCTACAAGAGACCAAGAAGCAATGAAGATCAAGCATGTTAGGCTTGAGGGGGAGCTTTTGGTGCAATTAATCCCAAGCCTACATACCGATGAATACACATAAGCTTGATGTATTAGCATACCACTTGAGAAGCTCCATACGTACAACCTCTTGTAACTTTGAGTCTAATTACTCATTGTAAAAGTGATGTAGACCCACGAGGAGTTAGGAAGCTTGAAATCTTGTATCATTCGGTAGTTAAAGTCAAGAGAGAATGAATCCTATACTTTAGAATCACTTTTAGGTGAGGATTTGAATTTGAATTCAAATGCTTGGCTCCAACACAAATCTATAAAAGTTGAGAAGAAAATCCCGCTTGCATCTCGAGGCTCTGAGATCATTTCCATGTACATTCATTGAGAAGAGGAGCTCACCTCACACTGCTCTCATCCTATACTCATTGAGCAATGCCTTATTTCCAATGACTTTGTAATTTTACATGATTTAGTCAGTACATGTTCATTACTTCCTACTCTCATATCTCTATCACACTCTATCAAAATGGTGACTTTGTCTGAGCTGGTTCTCACTATGTAGTGCATCATTTTGCATTATTCAAGCCTGACATATTCAACATACTATCTACTTTGAACCTACAAAGCTGCATTGATTTTGGTTCTCACAATCGTTGGATATCATTCAATTAATGCTCACTGGTCTATGATTGTCTAGGCCTGTAAAAGTCGAGGGTGTTGCTTAACTTGCTAAACATAATTCTTTGCATATAGTTTATCATTTTAAATGATTCCACTCATGAATGGTAGCTTGTTAAGCTAATTGAAGCTCCCCAAAAGTAATTTTACTCATTGCTATTGTACTTAGAGAATTGAGTAAAACACTGAGCAATTATCTCAACCAAAATAGCAAGGTTTATGCATTGGATCATATGCCTACCTATCTATTTTGATTCTATTATTTGAGCATCATCTTCCAAGCAACATATATGATCATTTATGCTTATTAGCTAGCTAAGGAGGCCCACAACACTCTTTAGTCATCACTTATAGCAGGTGTGAAGCAGACTTTAGCTACACCAACTCATCTCTTGTGATTATCCACCATCTCCTCCAACAGCTTTCACAGCAACTATTGAGTGTGTGTGGCTTAGATGCCCTATGACTCATTTTGGTGTTGGCCAATCTTTTGCCACCATGATCTTCACTAATAGTTAGAGCACATTGGCAGTTGCGAGGAACCCTGTGTTCCATGCTTGCACTAAGCATATTGAGGTGCATTATCATTATGTCAGGGAGAGGGTCTCTACTGGAGAGATCACCTTGGCATATGTGCCCATGTAGGAGAACATTGCAGACCTTTTAACGAAGGCTCTGCCTAGGGAGAAATTTGAAGCTTTTCGGAAAGCTTTGGGCTTACTTCCTTTTGTGGATTGATTCCACATAGCTTGGCACTTCCTTATACAAGAGTGTCAGCTCCTTGTTCACCGCATCACTCCTAGGGGGGATTTGTTCATATATTTAGGTATTGATATGTGTGAACACACTAGGACAATTGGGCCATTTTTTCGATCTTTGGGAGGCTTTTTCCCCCGGCTTCTATACATGCCTACTATCCTAAGGGGTTACTTATCCTTGTACATTCTAGTGGTGATACATTCACTATTCTCCATTCCTCAATTATCAAAGGTTTCTTATATCTTTGAATTCTGCAACCACTTATATAATTTGGCATAATTTCACCATCTATATTTTCTAGCTGAAGAGATCCACTATGACTAATTCAATGAATGATATATGGTCCATGTACCTTTTTTTCCAATTTCCTATTATATTCCTTGGTTGTATATGCTAAAACTAGGTCTCCCTCTTGTAAATTCTTTTCCTTGATGTGTATGTCATGGTAGGCTTTTTGTCTTTTTTTGTATGCATATATACTCATGACTGCTTGCATTCTTGAAGTTCCTAACTTTTCTAATTCAACAACCCTCTCAGACACTTCATGTCTAGTCCATTGCATTTTATTTCCTATCCTTAATGTTTGAAAGGACTTGGAGAAGCTCGTAGAAGGTAGAAGCGTTTCGAAGCGACGAAGTTTGGTCAAGCCAACCGGCACAAGACCAACCCTTGAGCTTATGGAGACTCACATAGACCTTGTAGGCATGCAATAAGTGCAAAGAAATGCACTATGTACTTTTGGAGCATCAAGGAGAATGAGTCGATACAAAACAGATAGGTTCGCGGGTCGACTAGCTCAAAAAACTTACTATCTATGGAAGAGACAATGAACTTCAAATGCCCATAGCGACCAGCGTGATTACAATTAGAAAAAATCCTTTTATGGGAGTGACACAAATAGGGTTGAGTGTATAGAATGCACAAAAGTATAAGGAATAAGAAAAATATGCTATAGGAATGAATGCGACATTAACCGGTGGTACTTCCTATTTGTCAGGAATACGTAGAGATTGACCCTGATGAAGTGGTAATGGACTTCTATGTGCTTGGTTCTCGCATGGAAAATAGGATTTACCGCTAGATGCATGGAACTTACATTATCTCCAAATATGTGAGATTTGGAACTCACAAGTCCCAAATCTCTATACAATGCTTTTAACCATATTGCCTCTTGAGTTGCTATGTTCAAGCCTCTGTACTCTGCTTCAGTTGAAGATAAAGTAGCTCTTGGTTGCTTCTTGGAACTCCATGACACTAGCTTTGAACTTGCAAATGCTAAGTAACCAGATGTACTTTTTTTGTCATCCTTAGCTCCTGCCCAATCTGCATCTGAGTAAATTTTGATATCCAAATCTGAAGAGTAAGGATAGAATATACCTTCGTTGATTGTACCTTTGAGATACTTAAGTACTCTCTTAGCCGCATCCATGTGTAGTCTTCTCGGTGAGTGCATGAACGGACTAAGCACTCCCACACTATATGAGATATCTACCCTTGTATGAGTAGCATATATCAAGCTACCTACCAAGCTTTGATACTCTCACCTTCATAAACACTTAGTTTATAATTCATCTCCAAAGGTGTACCTGCAGGTTTAGTGTTCTCCATTTTGAACTTGAGAAGAAGATCCTGAATGTATCTTCTTTGAGTCAAATACATTCCTTCATTTGTATATATCACCTGCATACCTAGGAAATATGTGAGCTCACCTAGGTCACTGATTTTGAACTCCTCTTGCATGTGTCTCTTGATCCTTTGAATGCCATTTAGATCATCACGTGTAACAATAATATCATCTACATATACACATAGATAGATAACCTCATTGTGATCCCTTTTGATGAATAGAGAAGGATCTGAGCTGCTAGCTTTGAACCCTTGATCTTGAAGATATGTAACCAACCTATAATTCCAAGCTCTAGGAGCTTGTTTTAATCCATACAATGCTTTCTTAAGTCTGCAAACATAAGATGGATGATTAGGGTTTTCAAAACCTGGTGGTTGTGACATGTATACCTCTTCACTTATCTAACCATTTAAGAATGCATTTTTCACATCAAGTTGGAGGAGTCTCCAATTCCTTGCAGCAGCTACACTTATCAATGTCCTGATTGTAGTCATCTTTGCAACTAGTGAGAATGTTTCCTCATAGTCTATACCATGAGTTTGTGAGCATCCTTTGGCAACTAATCTTGCCTTGTACCTGCAGACTGATCCATTTGAATTTCTTTTAACTTTATATACCCATCTGCAACCAATTACCTTTTGATTTGGCGACATTGGAACCTAATCCCAAGTGTCCATCTCCTTCAATGCATCTATCTCTTCGTTCATGGCCTTTTCCCAATTAGGGTTTCCCTTTGCCTCTTCATAGGTTGAGGGTTCCTCTGAAATAGAGTCTTTTGCCAAGTATATTGAATGCTTCGTAACAAATGTGGAATCATATCCATACCTTTCTGGTTGTTTCTTCTCTCTTGTTGATCTTCTAGGTGCTTGTTTGGAGCATTCTCCAACCTCTTGCATCTTTGCTTTGCCTCTTGTCTTCCATAGCTTGTAATCCTTTTCCTTTTCATCTTGGTCATCGTCTGTATCACTTCTTGGATCCTGGACCTGTGTATCATGCTTGCTTCCTAATTAATGGGAGTTATAATCAAGATCATATGGTAGTGTTACCTTTTGTTTGTCTTCATCATACCAAGACCTGTGTTCTTCAAACACAACATCTCTACTTGTAGTGAATTGCTTGGTTGAAGGATTGAAGAACTTGTAACCCATCTGAGTTGAATCATATCCAATAAACACTGCCTTTGTTGCCCTTTCATCTAGCTTACCTCTTATTTGTGATAGTACATGAACATAAGCTAAACAACCAAAAACCTTGCAATGTCCAAGACTAGGTTTTCTTCCATGCCATGCTTCATAAGGAGTCATATCTTGAAGTGATTTGGATGGTAGTCTATTGACAAGGTACCCAGCAGTTGAAATAGCTTACGCCCATAGATAATGTGGCAACTTCTTCTCTTCAAGCATTGTTCGGGATGATCCAACCAATGTCTTGCTTCTCCTCTCTGCAATTCCATTTAGTTGAGGAGAGTACCTAGTAGTCACTTCCCTTTTGATGCCTTTGTCCTGCAAGAACTCATCAAACTCTTTAGAGAAGTATTCTCCCCCTTCATCAGATCTGAGCTTCTTTAGTGATCTACCTGTATGATTCTCCACATTTGCAAGATACTTCTTGAAGCAATCAAACACTTCATTCTTACTCTTGATAAAGTATAGAACAGTCCATCTACTATGGTCGTCAATAAATGAGACATAATACCTTGATCCTGCCAATGAAGGTTCTTGACTTGGTTCCCATACATCTGTATGTACTAAGTCCAATAAGTTGTTGTGGATGTAGCCTTTGTGGTTGAATGGTTGTCTTTGTGTCTTCCCAATATGACATGCATCACACATGTTGATCATGTGTTGCTTTGATATGTTCGGCAGTCCTAGAACACTTTGATCCCTGCATATATCCTTCAAGGTTCTTTCATTCACATGAGCAAGTCTCTTATGCCAATCTTCAAGCTCACTTAGGGTTTGAGACCCAAAGTTGAATAGAGCTATGTTCCTGGTTTCTCGCCTACCATGCTTCTCACCTCGGGCTATCTTCTTGAAGCCTTGACATGGATCTTCCACAAAAGATCCATGTTGGGTGAACCTAACTTGCAAGCCTTTTCAACTATTTGGCCTACACTTATTAGGTTTTTAGTGATAGTGGGTACATAGAGAACCTTACGTAGAATGTTTGTCTTGCCATTGGAAGCTTTGACATTACCAATCTTCTCCACATTGTGCTTCGTGTCATCCCCTGTTTGCACTTCATGTCTATGCTTTGGACTTTCCAAATCAGATAGAAGAGCAATGTTGCCTGCAACATGATTCGAACATCCTGAATCTATGTAGAACAAATGATCATCTTCTTTACCTTCTTTGTGGCTTAGATTCATAAGAAGCAATGAGTCTTCATGTGGTTGATCTTCTGAATAATTGTTGTAGTCCCTTCTATTATAGCTTCTATTTTTATTGTTGAAGTTTTGTCCACCTCTACCTCTATTGCTGCCATATCCACCTCTTCCACTTCCTTTCTAGGTCTTCCCATTGAACCAGCAATTTTGAGTGGTGTGGTTGGTCTTATCGCATATGGCACAAGGTTGAACATTCTGACCTTTGGCTTTGTCTTGCTTTGGTCCTTTCTTCTTCCCTTTCCACTTGCTCTTGCTTGCAAAGTTGGCTTGAAAAGTCTCATCTTCATCTTCTTCCTTCTTCTTGCCTTTCTGCTTCTTATCCTTCTTATCTGCATATACAACACTAGTTGAATTACCATGATAAGAGTTACCTTCCTTTATGCTATTGTTGGCTTCTTGATTGAAGAGTTGTCCAAGAAAGATGTTGAAGTCTGAAGTTTGCACATCCATGATGAGATCATAAGCCATCGTGAAGGATTGCCATTGCTTATCACTTCGAATGCCATTGAGAATTTGCCTCATGATGAACTCTTCTTCAATCAGCTCTCCAATGGATGCTAATTGATCCGCAACCTCCTTGACCTTGGTAACAAACTCTGTGATGGTTTGTTTAGGTGTCTTCTTCATTTGGTTGAACTCGTTCCAAAGATGATTCTTTCTTGCTTTGGTACTAGCAGAAAAGAAAGACTTGAGGGCATCCCAAGTCCCTTGAGATGTCTTGCATCCTCTAATATGTGGTAATAGAAAGTCAGAGATAGAGTTTAGTATGTACGACCTTGCTTGAGCATCCCTTGCACACCAAAGTGTGAGCTTATCTGTGTCCTCTTGTGTAGGTCCTCCTTTGGATCTTGGAATAGGCATAGCTTCATCACCTACTATAATTCCATAAAGATTTCTACCTTGCAAATAGGCCTCCATTCTGATTTGCCAAGCCCCGTAGTTGTGTCGATCAAGCTTCTCGATCATTGAGGGAAATCCGTCACCCATCTTGATCTAGCTCTAATACCACTGAAAGAACTTGGAGAAGCTTGTAGAAGGTAGAAAAGTGTGTTTCGAAGCAACAAAGTTTGGTCAAGCCAACCGGCACAAGACCAGCCCTTGAGCTTATGGAGACTCAAATAGACCTTATAAGCATGCAATAAGTGCAAAGAAATGCACTATGTACTTTGGAGCATCAAGGAGACTGAGTCGATACAAAACAAATAGGTTTGTAGGTTGACTAGCTCAAAAAACTTACTATCTATGGAAGAGACAATGAACTTCAAATGCCCATAGCAACCAGCGTGATTACAATTAGAAAAAATACTTTTATGGGAGTGACACACATAGGGTTGAGTGTATAGAATGCACAAAAGTATAAGGAATAAGCAAAATATGCTATAGGAATGAATGCGACATTCACCCATGGTACTTCCTATTTTTCAGGAATATGTAGAGATTGACCCCGAGACAAAAACGCTCAGATTTCTCCCAATCTAAAAAACCAAATGCTATGAAAATTTATGGGCATAAACTAGACACCAATATCTTTCCAATGAGCCATCTTTCACTCAATTTGGAGCTCTAGAGAGAGAGCAACAGCCTCTGCAGGATTACTATTGGCAAAGAAGATGATGCAGAGAATTGAAGGAGCAAGACAATGATGGTCACAAATGTATGTATATTGCTTCCATGTAATGTACAAGTGATTTCAAGTCTTTATATAGACTTTAGGAGTGTTCCAAGACTTCTACAAGTTGAATTTGAATTCAAATGAAGGTGGGAATGGTTGTTGGAGGGAATCAATTCACTTTCCTACAATCTAGGAAAAGTGAAGATCTAGTTTGATCTACTTTTAGGTGATTGATTGCTTGATTGAATGCAACTTCAACCACCACAAATTCGTGGGACTTTGGCTCTATATTTCTACCTTTACATGTGTAAAGCTCAAGGCTTTTACAATGGTAAATGAACCATCAAAAAATCTCTCAAAAAATACAATAAATGAGCATAAGAAAAAGAAATCTCCAATGGATATTCTTTCGACGCGATAGGCTTTGATGTAGATCAAATCCACCTCAAGCATAGTGTAAGCTTGATGTTCCAAAAATTTTGATATAAGAAATTCCATTGGCAAAACTAAATTTTGGCCATCAACCAAATTAAATGGATTTGTTCCAATAGCAGTTTTATAGGCCACCCTACATGCCCATAGGACATAATGCAATTGCATATCCCAATATGTCCTTTTTGTATTTACCAATTTTGAAAGCACAATGCATAACACTTTGTTGGTGTTTTCTGCAAGAACATTAGCCTAAGGGTGATAAGGTGTTGATTTCTTATGTATAATCATGAATCGTGAAGTCAATTCTTCAATAACCTAATTCAGGAAATGAGTACCTCTATCACTTACCAATTCCATTGGTATTCCATATCTAGTAATGATATACTTACATAGGAATTTTTCAGTTGTATGAGCATCATATTTCTTGTTAGCCTTGGCTTGATCACATTTCATCAAATAATCTATTGCCACTATGATATATTCTTCATGTGAACTTTTAGTTGGTGGATTTATAGGTCCAATCAAACCCATTCCCCATTTACTAAAGGCTCTAATAGACATCAATGGTTTAAGAGGCATTTCATCTCTTCTCCTTGGTTATCTTAATCTTTGACAAATATCACAACTTTGTGTAAATAGTTTGGCATGTGGAAATAAGGTTGGCCACCAAAATCCTGAATATAAAATTAGTTTATTTGTTCTTTCTCTAGAAAAGTGGCATCTTACTACACTTGAGTGAGCCATCTCTAACATTTCTAGACACTTATCTTTAGGAACACAAATTCTCAAATATCCATCCATACCTTTTTTATACAATTGGTCTTTCATTAGGACAAAATCTCTACTCAGTTCTTGCTGATTTTAGAAGTCTGAATTTTTCATAATTACATCATGATCGTTACCTTGTTTTAGTCTTTTTACTATATGTGTAATCCAGTAAGGATTTCCTTGAAACCAAAACAAAGTAATCGAATCATTTTGATGCTTGTATTGACATTTTTGGCATTGAGCTATGTACCTTTCCACATCTCTTTCCTTTGTTGGCCAATGTACTCCCATTCTTGCTAAATTATTTAGAGTAAAAATCTTAGAAGCATGAAGATGGGTTCCACAGATGTGCCCTTTCTAAATAATTTCCTTATTCTTCCTCAGAATATTCCAGTATTCCAATGTTGTTTACATGATATAAATGTCGTGCCATGAGAACAAAATTTTTATTTTGCAAAATCAAATGTGTGTTGTTATTATTTGATTTCTTTGGTCCAATGGATAAAATTGCAACCAAAGAACTTGCCCATTCAAGGATGCTTTCTATATTGAAGAGATAGGCATCAGGTAGTTCATCATCAATATGAAGGGAATTCTCTCTTGTGAAGATTCTTGATAAGTGATCTACTATCAAGTTGATTTTTCCTTATCTTACTACTACTTCAATAGGCTTCTATACAATCAAAATATGATGCTATTATGAAGAATGGTACTTGTTCTTTATGTGATCTACCTCCAAGTGGAAGAAGATAAAATTAAGAAAAAGAGGGTTACATCCCTGACCAACAAAGATACCTACCTTCATAAATGATTGTTGTTTCGTACATCATTTGAGGGCTATCTGACCCCTCATGAGAATAGTATTTGATCAATGGCTTTGAGATAAAAATGTCAACCCAGACTTTATCTAACTTCAAGAGATCAAAGTTGATGGAGTTGATCAATTACAAAAATGGGAATCTTGGAATGGTAGAGGGGACTTGCTATGCAAGCTCCTTCCCTCCCCCCTACATCTTCTCCTATTGGCACCATCTCTGCCTACACCCCCTCCCTCCCTCCACCTAGTAGTGCCCCCCCTCCCTACCTGCTCTCGACATTACCCCCACCCTACTTCCTATTCTTTGTCCCTCACAAATTCCACCTCCCCTTCCTTCTCCCCTTCTCCCTCCTTGCACCCCATCCTTCCCATCCCATCTGCCCACCCAAGGATTTCTCTAAGGCTTACGAATAAGGCATAGACCTTGTCATACCTTTTCATCCAAATCAACGAAGTCATTGTTGGCACAGTTGGCTCTGCGTGAGGGAGGAACTCAACCATCAAGGAAGACACAGGTTCTTGATACTTCTTGTGAGGTCACCCATCCTAGTTTGTTCCTCGTAGAGCTCGCTTAATTGATAGAGCTCTTGCCACTATGCTACACTCTTGTGGTGCTTGAGGAAGGGGAAAGACTAAGGTTCACGTTACCTTGAACATATTTTGGGTCCCCAAAGCTTCATTCTTTGTTTTCAAAGCCTATATTGAAGCATTTTTGAGGTAATTTTTGGAGCCATTTTGGAGTGCTTTCGCACTTAGTTCTCTTTATATAGGTTCAAGAACATTAAGAAGAGTGTTCTTTGTACTTATACAACAAAAAAAAAATCAAACTTGGGACTGCATTTTCAGCCACACTAGTAAATCTACAGGTTTCTTGAAAGGTTTTCAGTTGTAGTGGGAGCAGCCAGTGCAAGTTTATGCAGGTTTTTGAGCCTAAAGAAATATATTTGAAAGATACTTGCAAGTGTTGTTGGCTAGTGTTTATGCTATAAATTCAACATTTCAATGCCATTTTACTACATATATTGAGTACATACACACTATGCATGATTCTCTGGATACCGCTTATGTATGTGCATGTGATCATTGATATAGAGGTTATGTTTTTTGCAGACTTTTATGTTTGATAAAGAGGGTCGTGGTGAGGTTTTCTTAATAGGGAGACACCCAGATGTCGAGCTCTCTTTGGTGATGCAGGTGGAAGACTTACTCATCCTTGCCATAGGAGATGTATGCTAGTTGTTCATAGGTTCTTGATAAGCCTAGTTGGCTTCTTTCAGGTAATTGGTTATATGTAGTGGATTCAATGATTCAATATGCAAGCTTCCATGTCAGTACTTGCAGTTTTATGAGCTTTTGACACTAGTCATATGCCCTTTTTACATAGGAGACTTAGGCAACATTTTTCCAAATTTTGGTTTTTCCAACTATATAGTGGTCAATTTACTCCTTGATACACTTATTGATGTAAGCAAAGTTGGCTCACTTTATCCTTGTATTTGGCATGGTCATTTGGGCTAGATATCTTGTAGTGGAATGGAAAATCTTTCTCGTTCTGCCTACTTGTGTTATCTTTCTTTGATATTTCATTTTGTGAGCATTGTCAATATGGAAATTTAACTAGGAATGTGCATAAAATTGACATTGACTCTTCAATTCAGCCTTTAGATCTCATTCATACAAATGTGTGTGGTCCTATGCCCATAAGGTTACTAGGTGGTTCTCTTTAGTTTGTCATTTTCATAGATGATTCTACTAGAAAATTATGGGTATATCCTATCAAATCAAAGGATGAGGTACTCCCTATTTTCACAAAATGGCTTGCTTCACTTGAGACTATAAAAGGAACTAGTATTAAGGATTTACATTCAGATAATGGAGGTGATTATAACTCACATGAATTCAGCCTTTTCTATCAATCTCGAGGAAATTCATAGAGACTTGACATCTCCTTATACCCCAATAAAAATGGTGTAGATGAAAGTATGAATAGAACTATTAAGGGTAGATTAGTTTTTATGTTGCATCATGCAAACCTTTCACAAGGATTTTGGGCAGAAGCAGTATTGATTGCAATTCCCGTGATTAACCTTTCACCTAGTACTGCCAAAGGAAATCGGGTTCTTTTATAGATGTGTTCTTAATTTGAATTTTGAATCTTCCACCTAAAAGGTGATCCTACCTTTTAGGATCCTAATTGATTTGGTTCGAACTACTTGGTTGGAATTAAGTGCATCTCGTAAAATCACAAGATTCGCTCAAGCATTTATCTTGAGTGTTAAACTCATGGATTTTACAAGAGGTGTTCATATGTGGCTTATGGATAGTCACACAACAAGTTATGAAGTAAATATTTGATATTTGGTCAAGCATTAAGGCTTTCCAAATGTATCAATAGCTCCCCCTCAAGCATAAAATGCTTGAGTCTTCATTCTGAGGTATCTCTTGCAAACCAATCATTGATTTGAACCTATTGAGTTTGCTTCCATCAAGTGATTTAGTCATCATGTCTACACATTGCATATGTGTAGATGCATAAGACAATTGTATATCCTTTCTTGCAATATTTTCTCTAAAAAAGTGTTAATGAACTCCTATATGCTTAGTCCTAGCATGGAAGATAGGATTAGTAGCTAAATGCAATGAATGCATATTATCTCCAAATACATATGGAGTGCCAAAATCCAACCCTAAATCTATGTATAGGGTCTTGATCCACATTTCTTCTTAAGTTGCATTTGCCTATCCTCTATATTCAAATTCGGTTGAGGAAAGAGCTATAGTAGGTTGTTTCTTTGAAAACCAAGAAATGAGATTTTTACCTGCAAAAAATAGATATCCAGATGTACTTCTCCTATCATCTTTTGATCTTGCCCAATCTGCATCAATGAAAAGCTTTACATTTAAATCAGATGTGTAAGGTTAATATAGGCCCTCATTGATTGTTCCCTTTAGATACTTCAATATCCTTTTGTCTGCATCCATGTGAGGTTTCCTAGGAGTGTGCATAAATTGGCTAAGCATACTTACTCCAACTAGCCTTTGGTAGCTTGTAATGTCTTCAATTGGTTTTCCTTCATGAGCACTTAACTTGTGATTTACCTCCATGGGAGTACCTGCAACCTTTGTGTCCTACATTTTGAACTTTGCAATCATATCTTTAATGTACTTCCTTTGTGTAAGTAACCTTCCTTCATCTATGTAGACAACTTCCAATCCAAGAAAGTAAGTGAACAATACAAGGTCACTTATCTTGAATTTTTCTTTCACTTGGGCTTTGATCTTCCTAATTCCATCCGCATTATTGCTTGTAAGAATGATATCATCTACATATACACATAAACATATAACTTCAGATTTATTCTTCTTAATGAAGAGTGAAGAATCAGCCTTGCTCAATTTGAATCCTTTGCCCTGCAAGAATGTAACAATTTTATGGTTCCAAGCTCCAAGAGCTTGCTTGAGTCCATAGAGAGCTTTCTTGAGTTTGCATACATATTCAGGGTGTGATTCATCAACAAATCCAAGAGTTTGAGCCATGTAAACCTCCTCTGAAATTCATCCTATTAAGAATGCATTTTTTACATCCAACTGATAGATGTTCTATAATAAAGTGAGCTTATGATCTAAGGGTCCAGCCAGTTCAGAGAGATCTAAAATCGGACACCATTTGGTCACTCATGTGTATATCCAAAGATCTCGAGACTAGACTTAAGCATAAGTTCATGTGGTCTCTTAAACAAGTGATCCACTTAGCCTAGTGGTTAATTAGTCTCAAGGTTGTGAAGGAAGAGGTCTTGGGTTCAACCCCCATGGGGAGCATGGGGAGAGAGTTTTGCCCAAGGAGCTCTAGAGCCTTCTAACTCAAGTTAATGTGAGTTAACTTGAGTCTAGTGAGACTTAACTCAAGAGGGGAGTACACCAACCACTAGTGGACTCTAGTGGAAGGTGCTAAAGAAGTGGTCGAGAACACTCCAGCCACTAGTAGACTCTATTCGAAGATAAAAAAGGAGTGGAGGAGATTGCACATGCACTTGTGGACTCTAGTTACATTTGTGGTCCTGGTTGATTCCAGCGCTATATATACAGGCATAAGGTTGGGAGGAGAGTCATCTCTCTAGCAAGTGGTGGTCGTAATTCTTAGTTTCTTACGTTGGTATTAGAGCTCAGGACCTATCGGCTCGGAGTACGATGGGCTAACCACTTGCCCCAAAAGCCATGGTTGAGGATTACTTCCTAACCCTCCCTGTTAGGGTGTAGTTCAACCATTTGCTACCTATCTAGGGTGTGGTTCAACCATCTCCAACCTATCACTTTGTGGGATTTGAGCTCAAGTCCTACCGGTTAGGAGTACAATGGGCTAACCACTTGCCCCAAAAGCCATGGTTGAGGATTAATTCCTAATCCTCCCTCTTAGGGTGTAATTCAAACCATTTCCTACCTATCTAGGGTGTGGTCTAATCATCTCCAACCTATCACTTTATTACATGTTCCAATTCCTTGAAGAAGTTATGCTCATGAGAACTCTGATTGTTGGCATCTTTGCCACAGGAGAAAAAGTCTCCTCATAATCAACTCCTTGGGTTTGAGCAAACCCTTTAGCCACAAGCCTTGCTTTGTACCTATTTATTGAACCATTGGAATTATTTTTTCCCTTATAGATCCACCTAGATACAACGATCTTCATGGATTCTTTCTTGGGAACTAGGTCCCAAGTTTTATTGTCTTGGAGTGCTTGTATCTCTTCCTCCATTGCTTCTTTCCACTCTAATTTCTTGTTTGCTTCTTCAAAATTTGATGGCTCCTTTGAGTTGATATCCTAAGCAATATAGATTGAGTGTTTAGTAACTAGAGAGGTGTCAAATCCATACCTTTCTAGCTTCTTCTTTTCCCTAGTTGATCTCCTTATTGTTTGTTGAGAGGATTATGCAATATCCCTCAAATCTTGTATCTTCTCTTTACCTTTGTTGTTCCATACCTTGACATTCCTTCTTGTTGTCTTCTGATCATCATCAGAGTCACTTGACTCTTCATGTTGTTGATCATTTACCTTTTGTAGTGTTGGAAAGTCCTCCTCTAGGTCATACGGTAGCTTGACTTTTCTACAATCATCTTCAAACCACGAGTTGTTTTCATCAAAAACAACATCTCTACTAACAATAAAGCCTTTATTACTTGGATTATACAATATGTACCCTTTTTATATTTAGATCATATCCTATAAACACACATTTCTCTACCTTAGGATCCAATTTACCTATGATTTGTGATGGAACATGTGCATAAGCGGTATCCCATCCAATGCTTTAGATGGAAGCCTGTTGATGAGATAGGTGGCTATAGACACAACCTCTACTCATAGGTAATTGGGTAATTCCCTCTCATTAATAATGGACCTTGCTGCCTCCACAATGGTCCTATTCCTCCTTTCCACTACTCCATTTTTTTATGGAGTGTATCTAGTGGTGATCTCTCTTTTGATGCCTCTATCTTGGAGATATGCATCAAACTCATGGGAGAAGTATTCTCCCCCTCCATCTTACCTAAGCCTTTTCAAGGTTTATCCTGTTTGGTTTTCACTTTCAATAAAAGTGCAAAAGGTTTTAATAAAAGTGAGTCCTCTCGTGTCTGCTCTTCAGTGTAGTTATTGTAATCTCTTCTTCCTCTATAGCCTCCTTGGTTACTGTTGTTGTAGCCATTGAAATTGTTTGATCTTCCTCTTCCATAGCTTCCTCTTTTGAAGCCTCTTCCTCTCTGATTTCTAGGATTTGTGAAACAGTTCTCAGTTGTATGGTTGCTCAATCCACATATGGCACATGGAGGGGTGCTTTGGAATCTCCCTCTGCCTTGTCTTCCTCCTCTGCCTCTTTCTTTTGTACCTCTACCTCTTCTTACAAAGTTGGCTTGGGAGGTACTATCTTCATCATCAGACCTTTTGCCTTTACATTTACTATCCTTAATCTTGTTCTTATCATTGTATAGGGCAAAGGATTGATTACTTTTTGAGTTGTCATTGTTCTTCACAAGCTTGGCTTCTTGAGTGAATAGTTGTCCCATCAGAGTATTGAAATCAAGTACCTGCATATCCATGTATAGATCCACTGTTGTGGTGAAGGCTTCCCATTTATCATCTTCCTTGATTCCATTGATCACTTGTCTTACAATTTTCTCCTCTTCAATGATTTCTCCAATGCTTCCAAGTTGATCAGCTAGGTCCTTCATTTTAGTGACATAGTCAGTCGCATTTTGCTTGGGCATCTTTTTGAGTGTTGTGAACTCCATCCATAGTTGGTTCTTTCTTGCTCTAATTCTTGAGGAAAAGAATTCTTCAAATGCATTCCAAGTGTCTTCTAATGTCTTACAGTTCCTAATGTGTGGAAGTAAGAAATTAGAAATGGATTTGAGAAGATATGATTTGGCCAAAGCATCCTTTGAGCACCATGTTGATAACCTTTCTTGTTCTTCTTGAGTTGGTTGACCTTTGCTTCTAAGTATTGGAATTAACTCATCTCTAGATATGTAACCATAGAGATTTCTACCTTGTAGATATGCTTCCATTCTAATAGACCAAGCATAGTAATTACCTTGATCCAATTTTTTAATTGATGATGGGAATCCATCTCCCATGTTGAGTAGATGATAGCTATGATACCACTATGAAGAGATGGTTGGATACACTCCAAAGATGAGGTGGCATTGCACAAATCCTGCTCTACACCAACCAATGTAGCTTTAGAGCACCTTAGTAGAGACATTTAGCTTCCCATATATGCATTTGTATCCATAATGTTCCTTGGAGCATCACCTTCAAATGATTATGTCAAAAAAGATAACTTTCAAGATGGAAGACTTCCAAAAACTTGCTATTTTGGGACTTGCTTTTGCTAAATAAATCATTCAAAGCTCACTCATTGATTAAAATTGACCCAAGAGCTTTTAGATATATCTGACTGAAGTGCCAAGCTTTCTATAGGAAGTTATCGCACTAATTTATGATGAGTACATGATGAGAAATCATATTAAGAAGTTAGGGGTGTAATCCCGACTTTTTAGGAAGATGTATTCGGAGAGAACGCCTCAAAACAAATTCACTAAAATGAACACTTAGCAGTAGATAACATTAGACATGAAGAGGCTTGTACTAATCAAATCAAATGTATAAGATTATGAATGTATGATACAAAGGTGATGATTTAGCCTTACTCATAGATGTGTGGGCTTAGTGTACCCACAAGCTTCAAGCTCAAATGTGTCCTTCTTTGTGTTGTTCTACCCGGGACTAAAAACCAGGTTCTTTCATAGATGTGATCTTAATTTGAATTTTGAATCTCCCACTTAAAAGGTGATCCTACCTTTTAGGATCCTAATTGATTTTATTCTAACTACTTTTTTGGTATGAAGTGAATCTCATAAAATCACGAGATTCTCTCAAGCATTTATCTTGAGTGTTAAACTCATGGATTTTACAATAGGTGTTCATATGTGACTTATGGATAGACACACAACAAGTTCTGAAGTAAACCTTTTATGTTTGGTCAAGCATCAAGGCTTGCCAAATGTACCAACATTAAGGAGGTCAACGTGAGAAGTGTTTGAGGATAATTTTCCTCTATTTTGCATGCATAAAATTTTGCACATAGGGATGGTCAAGAAAATGTCCAATTATATGAGTCTACAAATGTTCTAGTCCAACAATCATTGAGATGCTCTGCACATGTCTTGCATCCACCAGATAGATATGTTCAAGTTTTGGATTTTGTTATGTTAATAGATGATGTGATACTTCTTGCTACAAAGAGCCTATGCAAACAAAAGATCATATCAAGTGGGAGCATGCCCTGAAGTGTGGATTGGATTCTATTCACAAGAATGGTACTTGGGATTTAGTACCTTTGCCAAAGTTTAAGAAATTTTTACCATGTAAACGGGTATATAAATTGAAATTCACATCAAATAGTGCTTCTCCAAAGTATAGAGCACGAATTGCAACAAAGGGTTTTAAGCAATAATGTGGCATTGATTTTGAGGAAATCTTCTTTCCAATAGTCAAGATGACTACTGTGTGCTTGTTGCTTGGATTCATTGCAATGGAGGACTTAGATCTAGTCCAAATGGATGTGAAAATTGCTTTCTTGCATGAAGATCTTACAAATGAGATCAATATAGATCAAGCAGACGGTTATGTAGCTCTTGGCAAAGAAAATCTAGTTTGTAAGCCAAAGAAGAGCTTATATGGACTTAAAAAGTCCCCTAAACAATGGTACCAAAAGTTTGATGCTTTTATAAAGTCTGAAGGCTATTCACAAATCAATGAGGATCATTGTCTTTACACAAAGAGATGCTTAGATGGCAGCTTGATATGCTTGATACTTTATGTCGATGATATGTTGATTGTTGGGAAGTCCTCTTATGACTAGTCAATTCTCAAAAAGAAGTTGAGTAAGGAATTTGATATGAAGGATTTAGGGGATGCCAAACATACTCTTGGCATGCACATTACTTGTGATAGGAGTAAAAGATTGTAGCTCAGTGATGAGTAGCACCTCCTTTAATGTCAATCCGGGAAGACATGAGGATGGTATGATGACCAAGTGAAGGCACAAGTGCGTGAGTGAGAAGCACACTAACATGCACACACATACACACACACGCGCACACACGGTAAGACCAAGAGTGAGAAGCAATGGAGTTCTTTAGATTACTTTCAAAATGTTCATACAAGTTTAGATCAATTACAAGCTAACCTCAAAAATGAGCTCTCTAGCTCTATTTATAGTTTTTGACTAGGTTTTGGCTGTGTCCAGACCTAGTGTCCGGCCTAGTTAAAAATTAGGTTCTCTACCCTATTTGGAGGTTCAAACGAAGTCTAAAAAATGTGAAAACTGACAGGTAGGTACTTCTAAAGCTCCTCAAGCTCAAGGACTCCTTGGCTTGCACAAAATGGAGCTACAAAAATATGAAATGGTATTTACAATGGTTTTTAGTGATGAAAATCACTATTTTTGTAGGGGTTTCTAATAACATTTTGACATCCATTTCCTGGAGCTCCCTACTTGCTCCTTCTCCTTGTGTGTCCACCTCTTTTATATGTGTTAGTGTCCTGAAAAAATATTGGCCTACTTGCCAGATCGTCGTTGACTGCTCTGTCTGCTTGTACTTTCTCTTCTCTCTGACTCCCTTCGTAAGCTTCCTTGCCTGGTGAGTCCTTCAGTTCCAACACCCCCCCTCTCTCGCGTCTGTTGTCCCTGACAGACCCTTGTTGGGTGGGTCATTGGATGTAGTACTCAACAACATCTTGTGCTAAGTGATGTTCTGCAATCCGCAACCCTTTGGCCAAGTCCGTGAGTAGAGCATCCCAATCTACCGGCCCGGGAACCTCTGGATGTGGTATACGTAACTTTTCTGAATGGAGAGCTTGTTCCACTGCAAACAACTGCAATAAATGTGATGGCCTAGGAATGAATATCTCTAAATGATATTCCCAGAATCCCGTGACAAACATTTCTTCAAACGTCTGTTTGAAGCAGGCTGGTAGATACTTGATACGCGCGTGCCATGCATATACAACATTAATAGATGGTGTTGTGATCATGTCGTAGACAAGGTCCTGATTACCTTCATTAAATCCAAGAGCTGACAGATGAGGTTCCTTGACATTCTTGAAAGTCCTGAAGGTGACCAACATGAGTTCAAAAATTTTAAGGCACATTTGGGCCATCACATCTGGTACATTTTTAAACCTGACCAATGCCGAATCGTCGAGATCATATATCCTATGGTAGGTTGGCCTTTAGGTGGTGCTAAGTAGACATAATTGAGCCATTTCTCGCATCCTTTGGTTGTCAGCACAGTTTTTGTGTATTCCGGCCATGACCTTCTTCGAAATACGGGGCAGTAGCATGGGTTGTATTTGATGTACAAAGGCATGTTATTCCATGTTCTTACCATCTCTGGGTAAGTTTCCAGTAGACGAATCCTCCACATTGGTTGATGTATATTGCCCTGCTTGGCACTTGCTGGGATGTCGTCCGGTGCAAACTGTGTAGCCGAGGTTGGTTCTCTTGAGGTGTGTTGCTTGATTTCAGCATTGTAGTCTGCCATTAAGACACAGAAAGGAACATACAAATCGTCGGATGTGCCGATCCACCTATGATGGGAGAGGTTTCGAAAGTACTCCGATTTTATAACTACCTCTTCCAAATGTGACATTGACGCTATCTGAACTGCGACTCTATCATCATGGGTTGTGGCCACTTTCTCTAACCTCTGCATCCATTCAGGAGCCTCTATCTCGATGGTGTCCATGCCTTCTTCTGTTTGCTTGCCTCCTGGTGCAGGCATGGGAACGTATGGATCTTCGAATGTTTCCTCTATTTCAATCGGCACTAGATCTTCAGGCTCGGGCTCTGCAAGAGGCGAAGGTTGATGCTCGTATTGCATGACTTTACTTCGTAATTCTTCGAGTTCTGCTTTGAGTTTTGTGACTTCTTCAGATGTGTCGTCTGCAGCTGTGACTTTGCTTGGTGACTCCTTCTGACTTGCCAGTTGCTTAAGTAGGTCATCTCTTTCTCTTTCTAATGCTGCATGGGCTTCCAAGAGGTCGGCATGGGTTTCTAACACAATTTGCATATTCTCTGAGGGAATGGTCTTGAATTTCTCTGGGTCGATTTCTTGCGGGGAACCCTCCATGGCTGCTTCCAAGTTTTCTTCATTCTATTTCTGCAGCCGTTTATTCTCTTCGAGTGCTGTAGACATGTGTTTTCGTAGGAGGGCTAGGTTGCGTCGAAGCTTGAGATTCTCCGTTATCTGGGAGTGCACTAGATCATCCATTTGTTTCCCTTCTTCTGCATCTGACTGGGGTGGATTGGCTACTAGCTGTTCATGTTGTTCCTGTAAGGTGGCATGCTGTTGTTGTAGTAGCCGCTTTTCCCTTTCGAGACCAATGAATCGTAGTTGAAGTTCCTCATGGCTTCGAAAGAGTCGTGTATGTTGGTTATCAAGATGCTGGTAGTGCTGTTGTAGTTGCGACATACACTGATACATATTATTAATACATTATTAATAGGGGTGGATGCGAAAAGGGTGTTGAATGCAGAAGACAAGGGAAAGGGGAAGGGGAATGGAAGTGTGGATGCGGTGCTGGAAAATGGTGAAGTGGGAGGTGGGGGAATGGGAGATGGTGGGTGTATGGGGGGAGGGAGAGGTTCGGAGGTGGGTGATATGTCCATAAGATCAACGGTGGATGCAGTAGTGGGAGTGATTGTGAATATTGGAATTGTGGGTGCGGTGATAGTGGTGAAAGTGTACAATGGTGTGTGCAATTGTGAATACGAACTGCCCAGAAGTGTGATTGGGGGAACGAGATTTTTTGTGGCTGCGGTTAGAATTACTGTTTCAGTGGCCATATAGACAAAAGAGGTGGAGATAGGGTGTGTGGGTTGACTGACGGTCTGTGCTTCGGTATGGGTAGTGGACTCGGAGGCGGTGATAGTAGTGGTTACACTGGTAGTGGGAGGTGAATGTGGTGGAGTTGGAGGCAGGGGTGGCAAAGGGGGTGACGGAGGTGCACTTGATACATGGGTTTCCTCAGTATCATGGACCGTGTGTGCGGTGCCCGTGGTAGTGGATGTGCCTTGTGGTTCTGATACTAATACATTCA
Source organism: Ceratopteris richardii (assembly GCA_020310875.1). Taxonomy (NCBI): domain Eukaryota; kingdom Viridiplantae; phylum Streptophyta; class Polypodiopsida; order Polypodiales; family Pteridaceae; genus Ceratopteris; species Ceratopteris richardii. The sequence continues at coordinate 107,677,698 of CM035428.1, read as the reverse complement.
TCTGCTTTCCTGATCGAGGGGGACGTCTGCCGTATCTTCGCTCCGTTCTTCGTGCTTGTGCAAGGGCGGTATGCACCGTCTCAGGTACTCCTAAGGCCTCAGATATCATGTCAAGAGTGGCGCGGTATTGCTCGTCTACGCCTTCCTCCTCAAGGATTTGATTCATGAGGGCCTTGCCTGTTGCTAGGGACAGTCTATGTTGCTCTTGAACTCTGTTCATGGTATCATAGAGCTTTTTCAATGCCTTCGTATAAGCTGGAGCACCTTCAAGTACCTGCAGAGCTTCCTGATCATATTCCTGCTCTTCTTCCTCGGATTGTCCATCATGTTCCTCCTCTTGTTCTTCTTCTTCTTCACCCTCCACATCGACGACATCTGGTTGTCTGGGATGGGGTTGGTCTGTAGCAGTTTGTTGTCCACTAGCTTGCTCTACCTCGACTTCCGTGTTAATAGCTTCGATTATTCTCACTACCTTCTCATCAGTTAGGTCTTCTAATGTGAATCCGTGAGGAAACTCTAAGTCGGTTGGTACGGGTGGGAACACCAGATTAGGTCCATCAGTGTTGTGTCTTGGTAATCTGATAGTGAAGGGTTGTACCCGCCTTGGAAGTCGTGGATTTGTCTCTGGTGTCAATGTCGCACCGCGGGGTTGTGCACAGGGCATCTGAACTGCGCCTCTCATTTTCTTAGATGGCGGTCCTACGGTTGATAGTCTACGTTGGAATTCCTGTACCCTGGTCCAATTTAACGCCCTCTGCACTGGCACATCATAAGCCAAACATCTATACACAATCCTGGTGAGAGCACAGCATCCATACAGTACAAAATTTTGTTTCTTATACCACCTTTGATGAGCCAAGTGGATTTGGTCGATAATCCAGTGGGGCATGTTGATTGTCAAATCAAAGGCATCCACCAAGTATAGACTAAACCATATCTTCTTAGGTGGCATTGTGAACCTCTCTTGAGCGGGAAATGCAAAATGCTGCATGACCATTCGCAAGTGAATGGCAATTGTAGGCGTCATTGCCACCATGTCCTTTAATTTTGTCAGATTCCTGTTCTTCATATTGTCGGGGACCATTGTCTCTTTCTCCATAGGAATGTGCATACCTTTCATGTCTAGAGCTTCCCTTACCAAATTGATAGTCAACCTGAAACGCTTCAGTTCATTGCCCCTTGTGAGAGATGGGAGGACAAAGGAGCTGTACCCCTTTTTGTCCTTGCTTGGAGTGAGGGTGCTAATCAAACAAGAGCACCTTAGAAAATCGGGCTTTGGCAATTGGGATTTGAAGTAATCGTAGAGTCCTGCCTTCTTCCATATAGGTTTCAGTCCTTCATTATTCTGCAGTCTCTCAAATTCCCTAGTGAAAAAGTGATATCTGCCCCAGCGCCCATTGAATTCTATCTCGGCTTCCCACATGTAAGTGCCTTCACCTAGGGGTCCTGCCACATCACTAAACCAATGTGAGTTTTTGCTGACCGGCATTGTGTGCCCCTGTGGAGGATTCTGAATCAGTATGGCATGTAATGCCCTCAATTCTACTGGTCGTTCCTTCAATTCCTCCTCAACGGGAAGACTTTCAATGTCCACGACTTGGGGGCTGGTGCCTGCCTGGGAACTAGTTCCTGCCGTATCTGCCATGTTACTTCTTGCCTCCTGATTCTATGAGAATATAGAAACATGTGTTAACATTGTAAAGGACAAGATAGAACCGTTTTTGTCCCCATTACTGTTGGAGAAACACTCACTAATTAGACATATATTTGAAGGTCAAGTCTTAGGAAGAAAACCCCATGCCTATGTGAAGGGACAAATTCACAAATGTATCATATTTGTAAAGTTAGTTCCCTTTAGTTCTAGAAGTTTTTTAAAATCACGAGAATACGAAAATCTATATAAGTTAGTTTGTATCAACTGACGCGACGAGGAAGACAATGAGAAAGAAGAAGTAGAAGAAGAAGTTCATTTTATACGACTGTGTATAGTCGTGCTTCTCTGAGTGAGAAAGCAACTGTAAAAACTTCTGAGTTTTTTATAGTTATGAGAAAGAAATGAGTAAAGTTCTGTGTATGAGCCTCTCTCCATCATCTCCATGATTACCTACTGTGTGATGAGTTACAAAGATCAAGTTTTCCAAGCAACTCGATGCCTGGCATCGAATCTCTGTTGATAAGTCATATTTTCTTTTATATTTTTCATTCAGTACTGAAGTGTTTGAAAAACATGATGTTGTTGGAGCAACTCGATGCTTGGCATCGAATTCCAGTTGATAAGTCATATTCTAAGTGTGCATGAAATCACCTAAAGTTTTGGTGTCCAAAAGATCAAGACTTTATGCGGGAAGTCGATGCCTGGCATCGAATCCCTGCTGAAAAGTGGCCAAAAACACTCCAAGTCGATGCCCGGCATCAAATTCTCGTTGCAAGTCGATGCTAGGCATCGAATTCTAATTTTAAACAGGCGCTCTTACTAAAACAGGTAAGATTTCCAGTTTTGGAAGGTCATACATGTCATCTTGTGAGAGCCATAACTTGAGTTCTGGAGATCCGTTTGATGCATATCATAGCTTGTTGGAAAGCTCTACTCTTCTAGTTTTAGCCTATAGAGTTTCATGGAGAAATAATACTTGAGCTAGGAGAAATTAGCAAAATACTGAAGGTATGTCATTTCGGTGACTAGGAATTTCTGTAGAAGCAAAGTTCTCACTTTAGGCTATCATTTCTCAAAGTTTGGAGTGGCAATGAGTTAATGGTGACCATAGAGGTGTTCTAGTGTCACCTTAATTCATTTCTTGTGGTGTTTCATACATCAACAAGTGGTATCAGAGCAGAAAGATTCTCGAGAGCAGAAGACGACAAAGGTACGAGAAGTTTTGTAAAGTTTGCAGTAAAGTTTGAAAGGAGAAGCATTTGAAGACACAAGGCATCAAAAGATTACTTTCGAAGTATCCTCATACACAAAGAACTTCAAAAGGTATTATCCTTTATCCTTTAAGCTCACAGGTTGCAACAGAAGGGAAGGAGTATGGCAGATCATATCTCCATTGACAAACTGGACATAGATAATTACCCCGCATGGGTAATGAGAATGGAAGCCTTACTTATGAGTAAGGATCTCATGATATATGTAACAGGTGAAGAAGAGAAGCCAGTATTTGAAGATGAAAGCCGACCAAAGAAAGAGGAACTTGATGCTTTAAAGCATTGGCAGAAGAAGGATGCAAGTGCAAAAGCATACATCTACAATACAATCTCAGATCATTTGCTACCACACATCAGAGGATTGGAATCATCTGAAGATATATGGAATGCATTGGAGTATCATTTCCAAAGCACTACTAAAGCACGGAAAGAAAGTCTATGGTCAGAGTTTACAACATTCAAGAAGAAGCCAAGTCAAAGTATTAGTGATTATGTCACTAAGATGAAGGATCTAGCAGATAGTCTTGGATCCATAGATGAAGATGTTGAAGATCACAGATTGATTGCTCAGCTACTTGCAGGTTTGAGAGGGGATGAAAGGTGGAAACCTTTTGTCTTATCAACAGAACTTTCATTAAATCATTATGTTCCAGATTTGAACCAGTTGCTTGGTTTGATGCTCACATATGAGCAAGACTTGAAGGGAGATGGAGATAAAGGACAAAGTTCTGCAATGTACATGAAGAACAAGAAGAAAGGAGATAAAGGTAAAGCAAAGGATGAAGAAGAGTCAACTTCTCAAGTTTATTATGCAAGAGGTAAAGGCACTGGCAGAGGAAGAGCAAGAGGTTTTGGAAGAGGAAGAGGTAATCAAAATAACAACAAGAAGGCTTGCTGGATCTGTGGATTGAGTAATCATTTGGCTCATGACTGTTGGCACAACCAACAAGGATCAAACCAGAATCAAAACAACAATAGCAGAGGCCGAGGTGGAAGATATCAAAGTAATTTTCAAAGAGGTAGACAAAGTCAAAGAGGAGGCTATGGTAGAGGTGGAGGAAGAAGTTGGGGACAAAATCAATCCTACAACACCACCTACTACAACTATGCAAATGACACACAGAATGAAAGTCATACATCATTGATGATGAACTCAATCAACACATAAGATAAAGAAGATCTAAAGGTATTTTACATTGACTCTGGATGTTCTAATCATTTGTCAGGAAACATAGAATTGATGTCAGAATTGGAAAAAGGTATTTCGAGTCACACAGTTCAAACTGGTGATAATACAAGACATAGTGTACATTCAATTGGAAAAGTGAAATGCAAGAGTGGAGCAGATTTGCTAACCAATGTTTTGTATGTTCCTACAATACCTAAAAACTTGATTAGTGTGGGACAGATAGTTGAAAAAGGTTTTCAAGTCAGGTTTACAAATGAAGGAGTATTTGTGGAAGATCCAGAGAATGGATATAATCAGATTGTCTCTGGTAAGAAAGAAGGTAGACTCTTTACTTTAAGAGTGCAAGGAAACATTGGTCAAGCTTTGCTCACACATGGTGAAGCAGTGATTACAGAACTTGATCTCTGGCATAAGAGATTAGGTCATTTCAATGAAAGAGGAATTAAAGCTATGGTTGCTAATCAGTCTGTATTAGGATTACCAAATGTGCAAAGTCAACATATGGTTTATAAATGTGAAGCATGTCAAATGGGTAAAGCACACAGGTTACCATTTCAAAAGAAAGGATTCAAACATGATGGAGTACTTGAGCTTATTCATACAGATGTATGGGGACCAACAAAAGAAGGATCTATCAGTGGCTCAAGGTATTATGTTCTTTTCATTGATGATGCTACAAGATGGATAACATTATATGTTTTGAAGGAAAGATCAGAAGTGTTTGGAGCTTTCAAGCATTTTCATGCATATGCAGAGAGAGTCACAGGTCAAAAGCTTAAAAGACTGAGGTCTGATGGAGGGGGAGAATATTTCTCCCAAGAGTTCAATGATTATCTTTGGAATGCAGGTATTAAGAGAGAAATAACTTGCAGGTATACACCACAACAAAATGGTGTAGCAGAAAGAAGGAACAGGACTTTGGTTGAGTTTGCTAGAGCTATGCTAAAGGAGAAGAATGGTCCAAATTATCTTTGGGCTGAGGCTGTAAATACAGCTACATATCTTGTGAATAGATTACCATGTGCAGCTCTGAATGGAATGACTCCATATGAAGCTTGGTGGGGTAAGAAACCAACACTAGATCATTGTAGAGTGTTTGGATCAATTGCATATGCTTATGTGCCATCACAACTTAGGCATAAACTTGAACCAAAGGCAGAAAAATATGTGTTCATTGGTTATGATGAAAAGCAGATGGGTTACAGGTTGTGGAATCCTCTAACAAAACAATTTATTGTTTCTAGAGATGTTACATTTGATGAACAGAAAAGTTGGTATGCAGATCAAAGTCATACAGCTGAAGAATTTGAAGAAGAGGTAAGAAGATGTGAGAAAGGAAAATCAATTGTGCAGGTAAATAGAGATGAAGACTATATGCAAGCAAGTACATCCACAAGTGGATTAACAAGAAGAAATGAAGAAGCTCCTATATTTGATGAAGAGGTGTATCCAGACACTTATGAAGAATGTGAACCAAGAAGGTCAAGCAGGACTAGAAGACAACCAGAAAGGTATTCTTATGATACTTCTTACATAACTCAGAAGAACTATGCATATATGGTCAAAGATGATGAAGAACCCCATAACTATGATGAAGCTAAAGGTAAGAAGCAATGGGAAGAAGCAATGAAGGAAGAGTTCAATGCACTGGAGGAGAACAAGACATGGGAACTTGTTCCTAAACCAAATGGTAAGAAAGTAATTGGAAATAAATGGGTTTATAAAGTGAAGAAGCTTGCAGATGGAAGTATAGCCAGATACAAAGCTAGATTGGTGGTGAAAGGCTATGCCCAGACCTATGGCATAGATTATGATGAGACATTCAGTCCCGTAGCTAAGATGTCAACTATAAGGACAATCATTGCTATTGCAGCTTCAAAAGGCTGGACCCTAAGTCAATTGGATATAAAGAATGCATTCTTGAATGGATACATATCACATGAGGTATACATGGAACAACCTCAAGGATTTATAGATTCCAGGTATCCAAATTTTGTTTGCAGGTTGAGAAGAGCATTGTATGGATAGAAGCAAGCTCCAAGAGCTTGGAACTATAGACTGGTGAAGTATCTCAATGATCTTGGATATCAAAGTTCAAAAGCAGATTCAAGTCTACTTATCAAAAGAACAGAGGAAGGTACAATCTACATTTGTATTTATGTAGATGATATTATAATCACAGGTACTTCAGAAGAAGGAATCAAGGAGGTAAAGAGATTACTTGAGAAAGAGTTTAAGATCAGTGACCTAGGAAAGTTGTCATACTTTCTTGGAATGGAAGTTACTTATACAGATCATGGCATATATGTATCACAAGAAAGGTATCTTCTGAATTTATTGAAGAAGTTTGATATGGAAAATTGCAGAGAAGCTTCAACTCCACTTGAAGTTAATCACAAGCTCAGTAAATATGATGGTGCAGACTACAAAGATATGAGGAAGTATCAATCTCTTGTGGGTAGTTTGATTTATGCTACACTAACAAGACCTGATCTTAGTTATGCAGTGGGAGTTTTGTCACAATTCATGCATTGTCCAAAGGACCCACATTGGATTGCAGGTCAAAGAGTTCTCAGATATATCAAAGGAACTATAAAGGAAGGATTATATTATCCTTTTACTTCAGATTTGAAGTTGAGAGCCTATAGTGATTCAGATTGGGCAGGTAACCAGGATGATAGAAGATCAACTCATGGTTACATGATATACATTGGTGATAAGCTTGTAAGTTGGTGTTCAAAGAAACAACATACAGTAGCATTATCATCAACTGAAGCAGAGTACAAAGGACTTGTGGAAGCAGCTAAGGAAGTCATATGGATGCAGACATTGTTCAAGAGCTTAGGCATTGATCAAGGTACACCTACAATACATGGAGATAATATGAGTTCACTTTATCTTGCAGCAAATCCAGTATTTCATGCAAGGACAAAGCACATAGAGATACAGTATCATTTTCTCAGAGAAAAGGTCATGGAGAAGGAGATTGAAGTGGAGTATATTTCTACTAAAGATCAGTTAGCAGACATAATGACAAAGAGCTTGGATGGTGTGAAGACCAGCAGATTCAAAAGCATGGCAGGAGTAAAAGAAAAGAAGATGATATGAAGAAACAGGGAATGTCAATTAGTGATTGAGGGGGAGCTGTTGGAGAAACACTCACTAATTAGACATATATTTGAAGGTCAAGTCTTAGGAAGAAAACCCCATGCCTATGTGAAGGGACAAATTCACAAATGTATCATATTTGTAAAGTTAGTTCCCTTTAGTTCTAGAAGTTTTTTAAAATCACGAGAATACGAAAATCTATATAAGTTAGTTTGTATCAACTGACGCGACGAGGAAGACAATGAGAAAGAAGAAGTAGAAGAAGAAGTTCATTTTATACGACTGTGTATAGTCGTGCTTCTCTGAGTGAGAAAGCAACTGTAAAAACTTCTGAGTTTTTTATAGTTATGAGAAAGAAATGAGTAAAGTTCTGTGTATGAGCCTCTCTCCATCATCTCCATGATTACCTACTGTGTGATGAGTTACAAAGATCAAGTTTTCCAAGCAACTCGATGCCTGGCATCGAATCTCTGTTGATAAGTCATATTTTCTTTTATATTTTTCATTCAGTACTGAAGTGTTTGAAAAACATGATGTTGTTGGAGCAACTCGATGCTTGGCATCGAATTCCAGTTGATAAGTCATATTCTAAGTGTGCATGAAATCACCTAAAGTTTTGGTGTCCAAAAGATCAAGACTTTATGCGGGAAGTCGATGCCTGGCATCGAATCCCTGCTGAAAAGTGGCCAAAAACACTCCAAGTCGATGCCCGGCATCGAATTCTCGTTGCAAGTCGATGCTAGGCATCGAATTCTAATTTTAAACAGGCGCTCTTACTAAAACAGGTAAGATTTCCAGTTTTGGAAGGTCATACATGTCATCTTGTGAGAGCCATAACTTGAGTTCTAGAGATCCGTTTGATGCATATGATAGCTTGTTGGAAAGCTCTACTCTTCTAGTTTCAGCCTATAGAGTTTCATGGAGAAATAATACTTGAGCTAGGAGAAATTAGCAAAATACTGAAGGTATGTCATTTCGGTGACTAGGAATTTCTGTAGAAGCAAAGTTCTCACTTTAGGCTATCATTTCTCAAAGTTTGGAGTGGCAATGAGTTAATGGTGACCATAGAGGTGTTCTAGTGTCACCTTAATTCATTTCTTGTGGTGTTTCATACATCAACAATTACAACATTAACATGAGGTTCGGGAGAGATTAGTAGGCTATTAAGTGCTCGATGCTTGTGTGTGTAGTTAGGAATTGGGTAGACCTAGAAGCTAAGTGGAATGATGTAGTGAGAGAGTGATGTAGTTAGTAGGTGGGCATGGATTTACAACTGGGGTCTGGGGGTTTATTACAAGTTTTAGGTTGCCAAATGCAGTGGATGGGTTTTGATCTTGATTTTGTGGAGACTCTGGAGAGTTTGAGAGGAGTATCTACTTGAAAATGAGGCTTTTTAGGGGCCCATTTACAAGTGATTCTACTTGTGCTCATGGAAGAATGTGTGCCCGTGCGTGATGTGTAAGACTGGGCATCAGGTGTTCGAGTGAGTGAAACATGTTGTAGAGGGTGTGGCCTTGGTGTAGCTATTTGAGCCCGCAAGCAAGCCTTAGGCACCCAGATTTGTCGTGATTGTGGGCTAGCCTTCATCGACTTCTTGGGTACCCAAATAGACTTTGCTTTCGCAGAAGAATTTATGAAAGACTTCTTATTAGTGTCGTGTTGTTGACTACTAATAAGAGGTTTTGGCCGTGGGATTGGCCTGGTCGCAACAGGGTGTTTGCCTTTCCGCATCCATACTTGTTTCAACGGCTGAAACAATCTGCTTTGCTCCTTTTTTTGGCCTCCAGTATAGGTAGTGCTCTGCTTCCTCTGTATTTGATCTGCCGTTGGTTGCTGCATCCTTCTGGCCTTTGGAAAAGAAGGGAGTGCCGTCTTATCCTTGACTTCGTTGTTGAAACAATCCTCTTTCTGCATCATACAGTTTTGGACAAGAATAGCATTGTCAACTTCATGTGCGCCCCTGGAAGGACCAGGAGTTCGTGCCTTACCTAGTTCCTTGAGTGCCTCATTTTCCAATTCAACTGTAATTCGACTATGATTTACCCATAACTGAAGAAGTCCGCTTCGTAGGTTTAGGTTGACTACATGATCATAGATCCAGTCCTGATCCAAGACAAGAGGCTCAGTGAGGTCCTCATCTTGACACACTAGTACTTTGACTGTCATTACTTCGTCTTGAATGTAGATGGGAAGTTCCACCTCGCCCATGCAAGGGGTTTCCACACCTCCCAATCCTATGAGATATGCTTCTATAGGATTGAGAGTTAATTTCAACTCTTGACAGTAAGACAATTTAACAGCACTAGTGGCTGCACCTGAGTCAATCAAGGCTCTTACAGTCCTTACACCCTTTCCTTGTCCTATATCTAAGGTTATAAAAGGACGTCGATCAATTATCCTATGAGAGCTGATACCTGAAACTTCACACATAGCCACGTGATATCCTTGATCTGCATATGTACCTGGCCTAGGTTGCTCTCTGCCTTATCTTCTTAGTTTCATTCTCCGTATGCGCTCTAAAGCTTCTGCTTGAGCTTCTTCTCGAGATTCGCTTTTCTTCTTCTTTGCGTTTCTTAGCAATATTGAGTCGACTTAGCATTTCCTCTGAGAGAGGTTCTTGATATAACTTGACTCTGCATCCGCTTATGTAGCTTGGGAGGACATCGCCTTCTAATGTGGCTAGTTGCACTGCTCCACTTGTTGAGATTCTATTAATGATCATGGGTCCGTAGCCTCTCTTCTCTAGTTTCCTCGCATGTTGTTTCAACGTGTATAATAGTACTAGGTCGCCTGCCTTCAAACCTTTATCCTTAACGTGGGTATCAAAGTATGCCTTCTGTCGTTTCTTAGCTGCATATATCCCTGCAGCCGCCCTCAGTCTTGTTTCTCCTAGTCGTTCAAGGTCAAAAAGTCTTGAGGAGAGTTCATGACCCGTCCATTCATGCTCTTGTGCCACTTTCAATGTAGGTATTAAGAAGTCCAACGGTAGCACTGCATTTTGGCCAAATACCATCTGAAAGGGGGTGGCTTGGAGTACCGTTTTGTAGGCGACTCGGTATGCCCAAACAGCGTGGTGTAGCTGTTTGTCCCAATCAGAGCGTTTATTGTTCACTAATTTCGTCAGTACATTGCATAGGATCTTATTGGTGCTCTCAGCCTGGCCATTAGCTTGAGGGTGATAGGGGGCAGACTTCTTATGTACTACCAAGAATTCTTGGAGCAGATTTTCAATAACTTCATTCAAGAAGTGAGTGCCTCTATCACTGACTAGCTCTATAGGTAAGCCGTATCTGGTGAACACATTCTCAAATAAAAACTTAGCTGTTGTTTGAGCATCGTTCTTCGTTGTGGCTTTTACCTCTACCCACTTGGTTAGATAGTCTGTCGCAACAATGATGTATTCAGCATGTGAACCCTTGGCTGGGGGATTAATAGGACCTACAAAGTCTATTCCCCACTTAGAGAATGCACATCCACCCATCATAGGTTTCAGTGGCATCTCATCCTTGCGTATAGGATACTGAGTTCTCTGACAAACATCACACCGTTTCACATAGGTATGTGCATCCATGTGAAGGGTTTGCCACCAGAAGCCCACAAATAGTATTGCCTTGATCACCCGATCTGGTCCAAAGTGTCCTCCTGCTACACCTTGGTGAGCAGTTTCCAAGATCTTGAGATATTCACTCTCATGGACACATAGTCTCAGGTAACCATCTTTACCACGCTTGTATAGATTATCACCAATGAGTGAGTAATCCTGTGCTTCTTGTTCTAAACTCCTTTTCCTAGCTAGAGTCATGTTTAGAGGGAATATTTTCGTCCTCAGGAAGGATACTAGTGGTTCACTCCAATCTGGCACTATGGTCACTTGATAAAGAGTGGCATGTTCCACAGGTGGTTTAGTGCAACAGATTGGGCATTCCTTGCACAACTTTTGGACATCAGCTTCCATAGTCGGCCAATGCACTCCGAGTCTCCTTAGTGTCTGTAGGGTTCGTTGCTTTGAGTAGCGTTGCTCTAATGCACCTACATGTGCTAATTGCAACCATTTAGCGTACTCATCCTCTTCCACACAACAAGCCAAGATCCCTTGATCTGTGTGCTTGTACATACTACCTGCCATGATGTGATACTTTTGAGCTTTTACTACCTCTCTATCCTGTGTGTTTATTACTGGGTGGTTAGGCCCGTATGTCAATACTGGCACTAATAACTTAGCCCACTGCGGCACCACTTCCAAATTAAACAAGTAAGCATCAGGAAGGTCATCTGACACTCCTTGTGGGGCTTCTCCCGATGTGAGCCTAGAGAGATGGTCTGCTCTTAAGTGGGTCTTCCCTTTCCTCACCACAACCTCGAAGTCCTATTCCATTAGTATTGCATGGCTTGTTTACGAGATATAGCAGTGCCTGATGGTCAGTAAAAAATTTAAACTTATTTGCAAGCAAATAATGTCTAAACTTTTTAACTGCATATACCATGCCTAGTCCTTCTCTCTCCGTAGTGGTATAATTTCGTTCAACTGCATTCAATTGTCTACTAGCATAGGCAATTGGAAGATCCATACTACCTTCACCGGTAGGCTGTGCGAGTACACACCCAATAGCATAATTAGATGCATCAACATGAACATGGAAAGGCTTATTCCAATCTGGTGTGGTCAAGATTGGTGCTGAACATAATCACCGTCTAAGCTCATTGAAGGAATTCTCACATTCATCCGTCCACTCAAAGTTAGTCAAAAGTCCATACAGAGGCTTTGCAATGATGGCATATATGTGTATAAACTGTCGGTAATAACCACAATGCCCCATGAAAGCTTGTACTTCCTTGACATTCTTTGGCCTAGGTAACTCGGCTATGGCTCTCACTTTCTCTTCATCAGTGGATATGACATTCTTTGACACTATGTGTCCTAGAAAAACACACTTTTCTGGGTTCAGGCAGACTTGATATTCTCTACATTTGTCAAAGATTTGTCTGAGTTCTGGTATATGTGTCTGTCTAATGTTGGAATGAGCACAGAGGTCATCAACATAGACTTCCAAATTCTTCCTCAAGAACTCTTTAAACACGTGGCACATCAGCCTCTGAAAGGTTGCAGGAGCATTGGTAAGCCCAAATGGCATTACCCTAAAGGCAAAAATGCCCCATTCAGTGGAAAAAGCCGTCTTATGCTGATCTTCTAGAGCTATGGCTACTTGATTGTAGCCCAAAAATCCATCAAGGAATCTGTACACTTCCTTGCCTGCTACTCTTTCTAAGAGATGTTCTGTGATAGGGAGAGGATAGTTATCTCGAATTGTGGCTGCATTGACCTTCTTCAAGTTAATGCATACATGCAGCTTGCCATTCTTCTTGGGCACCACAACAATGGGAGATACCCACTCAGTGTGCTCAATTTCATAGATGAATCCAGCTTCAACCAGTCTATCTATCTCCTCTTTGATCTTAGCAGCATAATTATCATTGTATGTGTATGGCTTTTGCTTAGAAGGTTTGGCATCTGAGGTCATGGGGATAGTGTGTGAGCATATGTCAGGGTCCACGCCTTTCAAATCCTTGTAACTCCAAGCGAATACATCTCTGTATTCTCTTAGCAAGGCTATCAATTCGTGCTCTTTGTCTTCCGTCAGGTCATGGCCTATGTACATGCATCTCTCTTCTCCTTCTTCCACGGCTACCACTATTTTCTTGGTGGTTTCTTTGTTATCATAGGCCTCCCCTGATTGCACCTCTCGTTTAGGCATTCTGATCATGACTCTCCTGTCATCTATCTCATACTTCTTAAAATTTTCCGGGACCTCAAACAAAGATTGTTCCTCTTCTGGTGTGACTTCTCTCTTCTTTCTTTTCTTTCCTTCTTCCTTCGGGGTCACATGTGTGGCTAGCCTTACATCCTTTGTAAGCTCTCCATGCCTCTGGGGTTGAAATTCTACTTTATAGAAGTATTCTTCATCTGATGCAAAAGGTGGGTCCATGATGATTGACTCTAGATCGGAGTCACTTGCATCCTCAAATGCATCAGGGCTAGGTTCACACTCTTCTAACACTGCCTCTCCCATGATCGGCTCTATAGAGAAGACTGAAATGTCATAGCCATCTTCATCACAGTGAGGTGTCCATTGTTCTTCTTTGATGGCTACATCCATTGTTGCTAAGATATCTGTCCAGCCGTGGGGTTCAAATTCTTCGTCAGGAAAGACTACGGGTGCATAGGCTGGGTCTTGAATTGATCTATGTGTTTCTTTTGCACCTATCTCTCTGGCTTCTTCTCTCTTCTCTTCTTCTACTGCTACTTTGCACATCCATAAGTGGGTGTCTTCATGCATCCATGAGGATCCTGATCCTATGGAATGCACCGATTCCGTATCATCTTTGGCTCTATGGAGGGGATTCCATCGGATAGGAGGGACATCTCTATGAGAGTAATCTTTGAGATTCACCTTGGTCGTAACACCCAAGTGTTGCAGGTACAAGGAATTGGTTCCCCAATCCTGTACCACTTGCAACTGTTGCATAAAGGGTCGTCCCAAGATCATTTCATAGGCATGATTTTTGCTAAAATCACATATAGCAAATGTATGCTCGAACTCAACACCACAGGTGGTGAGAGTTATTCCTTCTAACAGCCCTAGGGGTCTCTCTATGTGACCATCAGCCATTTGCAATTTCATCCTCGTGGGCCTGAGTGCTGGCTTGCCCCAACGCTTCCATAGGGAAGTGGTAGCAATTGCAACTCCTGCGCCTGAGTCTAGAATGGCCTTGGTGGTGTATCCTTGATGGGTGATAGGAAGATATGTGTTTCCCTCTTCGCCCTCACTCATGTCTCCTATCTTGTCCAATGGTATTTCTGGCACTGTTCTCTAGGATCCTACCTGGGAATGAGGTTTTGCTATCTCTGGTACTTGTTTGGCTACATGTTTCCATAGCTCTGGCCTAACTTTGAGTAGCTCTTCTAAGGTGAGGTTGCATTGCACTTTAGTGTTTTTCACTACCTCTGTGTTCCTAGGTATGACTGAGTCCTCATTTCGTACCATGACTGTGGGTGCTCTCATACAAGTAGACTTAGCTTCCCATGGGCCTGTGAAGTGGGGTAATTCATGTAAAGAATTAGACTCAAAGTCTAATCTTTCCTGAGATCGGGTGCTCTCCTGCTCCTCATAAATGGATGGGATGTCTTGTGGGAATTGGTCGTGTGCATCATCCACAAGTTCAATGGGAGGAGGGACTTCATTTTCTTTAGCCCATTTGTCTTCTTGAATCTCTCGTAGGAATTCTGGTGTGAACCGATTCATAGAAGATGATGTGTCTGGCTCCGTAGAGTTAGGCACATAGGCTTCCTGGGTAGGAAGACTTGCCCTTTCAATTACCTTGTCCTTGTGTTGAGAGGCGGGTTCCTTTTCTGATTGTGCAATTAGCTTCTCTATTCTTTCTAACATTCCATCAAAGTGCAACTGTGTCTTCGCTGAACTAGAGATGTTAAACAGGCGGCTGGCCTCAAACATGGTCTGAGCCAATTCCACCATCTTCGCACAAATTTTGGTTCGTTCAAGCTCTAGTTCTGCTCTAGGGTAACACTTTTCATAATCAGTTACGTTTGGCCCTTCTTGGATTCTGGCCTGATAAGCTTTGAGCATCATGTTTAGGTCCTCGGGAGTGGGATCTTCTAGGATTGATCCTACTCTTGGGGGTGGTGGAATTAGGTGAGACGGGTTGGAAGGTGGCGGGTCGGATGGAGTTGGGAATGGTGGAGGTGGGGTAGTGTGAGAGGGAGTTTGAGATGTGAGTTCAGTTATCCTGGCCTTTGTTTCTCTAAGGCTTTCCTCGAGTTCACTCATCTTTTTTGCCCATTGCCTTTTCATTCTTTCACGACTATCTCTCCAGGCTCTAGTCCTCTTCTTTGTCATGCTCTCCGTTTCACCAATGTCTGGGCTCTTTTCCTGGCCTACACTTTGGTTCTGCTGCAAGGCTTGGGCTCTAGTGATCACTTGCACTGGTATAGTGGAAGTCACACTTCCTGTGGAGTCTACAACTAACCCAACAACATTGATAGGAGTGATTTTCGGCATATTATTAGGATTCTTTGGACAGTCTCGTAAGAGATGCTCTTTTCCACACTCCTAGCAATAGCCCTGGATCGTCACTGACTGGGGTTGTGTAGGTGGAGGTAAGGGACAATCACAAATGAGATGATCTCCCTGACATCTGTAGCATGGTCTTCTAGGAAATGGGGGTCTTACTTGCCTTGGTTGAAGTCTAGGGTTGGGGTTTGCATACATGATGTTTGTGTAATCTGACTCCCCACTAGGTTCATTTGGTTCCTCACTGTAATAGGACTCACCATGTTCAGGAGACTGCATGTAGTAGGCCTGGGGGCGGTCAATATGCATCGAATCAAAGCTATGGTCACTCGGGTCACTTTCAGAAAGCAATGGTGTTACAGGGACTATAGCTCTATTCAGGTTTTCTTCTGCAGCTGCATATTTTACATGGATCACATTAGTAGGAGCCGGTGGTTGTTGTGCTAGCACTGGCTGGGGTCTCAGTTGGGCTTGATATTGTGGTTGGTAGTTTTGCTGAGGCCTAGTATACTATTGTGGTGGGTATGGACTCTGGTATCTTCCTTGTTGAGGGTATGGCTGAGGGTAGGTTTGCCTAACCGCTTGCTTATTGTATGGACAGTCTTGTGCTGTGTGATTTGTGTATCTCCGTTCTATGGTACAGTATTGGCTACTCGGATTTACTTGGGGTTGAGCCATAATGGGACATACATTCGCCATATGGTCACCACCGTAGGTATAGCACCTTTTTACTGGGGCAAATCTAGGAATTTGTTTACTAGAGACACCGAGTTTTTGAGCTACTTTCTCCGCAAGTTCCTCAATAGATGTTGATTGCGATGAAGAGAGGCTAGAGGCACTATCTGAATCTTTGTAGATTTTGGAAAGCTCTAGTTCCTCCCCTAAGTTATCCTCGATGTCAATGCACATGCGTACACACTCTTCTATGGTCCTAGGGTCCTTCAAGTACACATAGGATCTCAATTTGGTACTTAGCAATCCATCCAAGAATAAAGCCACTTGTTTGGCTGGTGTGGGTAACTCGAGAACAGGGCATCTCTCAAGATATTGCCTAAATCTTCTTCCTGCAAGTCTCACAGTCTCCTGGGGGGTCTGCTTGAAGCTGTATATCAATGAGGAAGTATTATGCCTTATGCCACTTTTAGAGAATTCGATGATGAAAGCCTCTAAGAGCTGGTCTATGCTCCTGAACTGTCTCTCGTTCAATGGTTGAAACCACGTAAGGGCTGTGTTCCTAAGTGTTAAACCAAAGGCATTGTACTGCGTGAACAGATCTTCAACTTGTTCAGCTCTCAAGACTTGCCTAAACTCAGCCACATGATCGTATGGATCTCCAGTGCCATCGAAGTGGTTCTTCATGGACTTAACTAGCTGAGTCGGCCTCAAAGTCCTTGTGTGCTCTCTAGGTCGTGGTAAAGGAAACTCATCCGCATTCCTTTGGTTCCTGGGAGCTCTAAGTACCTCAAGTTCTACTCTATTTGCTTCCGCCCTTGTTCTTTCTCTGCCCCCTGGGTTGGCAAAGCTTACTTCTGGCCTATCTCTACTTCTGTCTCTTTGAGTTCCATGAGCTTGGGATGTTCCAGCTCCAGGGTGACCATAGGACACGTTCGATCTTGGTTGGGGGAAAACGAATTCACCCTTCCAAGTGCAAGCATGTCTATCATGTTCTGTAACCACAAAGATCCTCTCTGAAGCGTGATCTAAGTAGGTCACTCTGCTTGGGCTATCAGGATCTTTGAACTCATAGATCATGATTGTTCCTATATCATTTGGCCGATCAGATTTATACCTCCAAAAGGCTTCGTCAGTCTCTCAGTTCAGAAGCAGATCTATACTCTTGTTGTCTTGTGGAACCCACTCGGGATTGAGGATTCTAGTAAGAACAAATTTTCCTCGAGGGGTCCTAGGCTCTATACTCATGTTTCCTCGCTCCATGTCACCTAAATCCGCTTCTGAGATCACATTCCCAAATTCATCTGTCCTATCTGGGTGACTGGTGACTACATATATTGTCCCTTCCTTGTCTACGTATGCTCCGTTTTCAAACTTGACAGCTGGGTGCTCTAGTCCTATAGATTGGTCAGGGTTTTTAATCTGGACCACAAATCTTCCTACGCCGTCCTCATAGATGCTAGCACCTAATCGGTTGGTCCTAAGGTATTCCAGCTGCGTCTTGTAGGGGCCTTCCACCCTATACAGATATGGCACACCTGAACTTCCTGTAGGTCTGTCCATCCCTTGAGACATCTCTGATTCGCTAGTCTCAGAGCTAGGGTAATGAGAGTGGTGGCTCAACTGCTGGGCCCAAGACCTAGCCGTATGATTAACGCTAGCCTCTGAAGACCTCAGACTTTGTCTATCCCTTACTAGATGTCGCCCTGATCTAAGGTTCATAAGCCTAATTGAATAGCTCAAATTTGCCCAAGTACAACCTCGTTGCTGAGTTCTTTTGTATCAGTTACTTGTTTCTTTTTTTAGTTGATTACCGTGTTTATACTCTTGTCTGATATCACGTCGTCAGGTACACTTGAGTGTATTTCCACACTTGAAGTTGATTGTTCCACGTTACGTTCTTTTTCCTTTAAAGTTCTCAACCGTACAAAGATTATGTCGTTAGCTTGAACTTGAGTATTTAGGTGGTCTTCAACTTGATAAATGCCTATCGCCGCCCTGGCCTACTCCTATCACTAGTCGTTCTTAGCCTAAGCTAGGAATTGACAGAGGGAGTTGAGAGCTTCTAACCTTTTGCTTCCTTCTTGGTTGCCCTTGAGTGCCTAGGAAGCGCGTTCCCAAGCTTGCACTTACTCTTGCTTAGAATGCCCTTCGATGCTCTCAATAGATCTGTAAGAATTCCAAAGTTAGCTCAAGACTTAAATTCCAAAGACAGAACCAATCACTTTCATTCATGTAACATAAACACCAATTTGCACTGTGATTTTTTGGAAAACAATTCTAGAGATCCCTGAATTTTGTTCTCCTTGGGTATGGTCAACTTCAAAATACCCTATCTAATAATCCTGATCTTAATTTAACTGTAACCAGTGGAAGTTTTGGTTGTACTCCCCACGAGCTTTCTAACAAGATAAGAATCACAGCAAACGGATTTCGTATGAGAAAGTTATGTCAGTTCAGGGTTTTGGGACTAAAACAGGGTTCAAACAGGCTGACAGATCACAGGATTTTTCTCAAAAACACATGTGTAGGGACCTCACAGATCACTAATGGCTTGCTAATTATGCCCAAAATTACCCCAAAGACTTGGAAATATTAACCCTAATTTTTTGGTCGAAAAGCCTGTCAATCGCGATCGACAGGTCTGTCAATCGCGATTGACAAAGGTGTCCGTCGGGGCCTGTCGGTCGCGATCCACACGTCAATCGCGATCGACAGTGTCGATCGCGATCGATAGAGTCGGTCGCGAGTCCTGTCAATCGCGATCGACGGTGTCAATCGTGATCGACACTTTTTCCGGGTTTTTTGTCGTGAATTCAGTCGATCGGGGCTGTGTCCGTCGCGATGGACACGTGGCTACGCGAAAAATTCAATCAATCGTTGAAATTCAGTCGGTCGCGATCGACGGTGTCAATCGCAATTGACAGGGTCCTACATGGCAATCAGTCGGTCGCGATTGACAGGGTCTGTCGGTCGCGATTGACAGATGTTGTCGATCGTGGCTGTCGGTCGCGATCGATGGTGTCAGTCACAATTGACAGAGAAACACGGAATTTTTTAACTGTTTTTAGTGATTTAGAATGTGCTCATCATGTAGATTATGGTGGTGCACTTTGTTTTACCAAATGGGCGATTAATCTGTCGATCGCGATCGACAGAGGTCTGCGACACAGAGACAGTTTCGTGATGTTTTGTACCTGCGCGGAGTGCTGGAGATGATGATGCAGCAAGTACCTGCAAGAAAGCTCAAGAAACATGCAAAAACAACGCACATAATATCGCTCTCTCGCTCTCTCTCACAAGTGGAATGAGGGAAATGAGGTGGAGAAGGTGATATGATAAAAAAACTGAATTTTCTCGTGATGATGGAGATGGAGGTGGGAGATGGTGATGATGATGATGGTGATGATGGTGGTGAGGTAAGAAAGAGAAAAATAGGAAAAGTAAAGAAATTACCTACAATGCCAACGTCTCCAATCTACGTCTTACCATCACACGCTCGTCCTCAAAGCTCGATCCCTAGCAACGACGCCAAAATTTGGTGTAGCTCAGTGATGAGTAGCACCTCCTTTAATGTCAATCCGGGAAGACGTGAGGATGGTATGATGACCTCGAGCAAGTGAAAGCACAAGTGCATGAGTGAGAAGCACACTAACATGCACACACATACACACACACGTGCACACACGGTAAGACCAAGAGTGAGAAGCAATGGAGTTCTTTAGATTACTTTCAAAATGTTCATACAAGTTTAGATCAATTACAAGCTAACCTCAAAAATGAGCTCTCTAGCTCTATTTATAGTTTTTGACTAGGTTTTGGCTGTGTCCAGACCTAGTGTCCGGCCTAGTTAAAAATTAGGTTCTCTACCCTATTTGGAGGTTCAAACGAAGTCTAAAAAATGTGAAAACTGACAGGTAGGTACTTCTAAAGCTCCTCAAGCTCAAGGACTCCTTGGCTTGCACAAAATGGAGCTACAAAAATATGAAATGGTATTTACAATGGTTTTTAGTGATGAAAATCACTATTTTTGTAGGGGTTTCTAATAACATTTTGACATACATTTCCTGGAGCTCCCTACTTGCTCCTTCTCCTTGTGTGTCCACCTCTTTTATATGCATTAGTGTCCTGAAAAAATATTGGCCTACTTGCCAGATCGTCGTTGACTGCTCTGTCTGCTTGTACTTTCTCTTCTCTCTGGCTCCCTTCGTAAGCTTCCTTGCCTAGTGAGTCCTTCAGTTCCAACAAAGATGCATATACTCGTCTTAAAGTGAGTACATATCCAAAGTACTTCACAGGTTCAATATGCAAGATGGAAAGGCATTGAGCACACCTTTACCCACATATGTGAAATTGAGCAAGGATGATTGCCTCAAATTAGATGAAGAAAAGGAATTCATGGACAAAATTCCTTATCAATCTATTGTTGGTATTCTCATGTATGCTATCGTAGATAGGAGACCAAACATTTCATTTGCAGTGGGAGTTGTGAGCAAATATATGTCTAATCCTAGCAAGAAGCATTGGGAAGCGATCAAGATGATTTTGAGATATCTAAGTGCGACTAAGGAAAAGTTTATATGCTTAGGTAGAGGGAAATCATCCCTGGTTACACAAATTCTGATTATGTTGGTTACGTAGACAATCGTAAGTCTACGTCAGAGTACATTTTTCATTTTGCCAGAGGTGTTATCTCTTGGAGATCTCATCTTCAATAATTTATAGTTGTTTCCACCATAGAAGCAGAGTATGTTGTAGCAAGTGAGGCATGTAAGGAAGCATTGTGGCTTTCTCATCTTGCTTGTAATATGGTTCTACCTCAGGATGTACCTCGTTTGCTTAGTGATAGTCAGAGTGCAATTGCATTGGCTAAGAATCTAGTCTATCATGCAAAGACGAAGCACATTGAGGTGTGGTATCACTTTATTAGGGACTGCTTAGCCACTAAGCACATTATTCTTGAGAAGTTTCATACTCCATAAAATGTTGCAGATGCTTTGAGTAAAGTTCTACCATAGGATAGCTTTTGACATTGTTGTCACTGGATGGGGGTTACTTGATTCATGATCTTACATAATTACTTGTATATTGTGTAATATGCCCATCAGGTGGGAGGTATAGTTTGTATACTTACACTTAGGTATTCTTTATCATTCTTTTTTTCATAGTCACTTTGGCCATATTGGCATTTAGTGGGAGATTGTTATTGTTAATGTCCATGTGAAAGGCCAAATGGCCGTTGGACACTTTTGTATATGTTCTTTAATAAAACATATAGTGGCCTCATTAACCACAGATGGGAATTTCTACCGCATTTGTATAAGTTAATAAATCTATGTTTGTGGTCTGTGTACTATGTGTTTTTCATGTGTATTCTACACCCCCTATGCGAGTACTCTGTATGATGTCAGCGTTTGGATTTCCATAGCAAGGATGTTGTTGTGGAGCTCTCAAGAAGGAGATTCCACCATCATGCATCACCAAAGAAATACTTCACCTCCACCCCCTCCCCCCCAAACTAGCCTGCCCTTCCAGCCTCCTGACATGTTGCCTCAGCTCCCCCTTCACCTCCCTCTTCCTCCTCCTTCCTCCTCTCCACCTTCCTCCCCTCCTCGCCTCCCCTCTATCGCCCCCCTTGTGGTCTTGGTCTGGTCTTCTCTCACCCTTCTCTATTTGTGAGAAGGGTATGTGGCTGAGGCCATCTTGCATGCCCCTCCTTTCCTACTCTTGCCTTCTGTTTGTGTGTGACAGACACGAATGGCTATGGAGTTTGTCCCACATAGGGACCTACATAAAGCCACCTCTCCCACTTTGTCACCATTCGACTCTCCCTTATCGATGAGGGGAGAGTGAGCTTAGTCTCACAAGTTAAGCGCCTCCAGGCTTCCGCAATCATTTGTAAGATCATATGATCATGACCTAGTCATGGTGAACTTAGGGACCTTCTTCAGAGCACCTTTCTTTCCAAGGTTAGCAAATTAGTTGATATCCAAACCTAAGGTTGTAGCTTTTATTAGGTGGAGCTCAAGTCTATAGATATAGTTGCTTAGATGATAGCTTTATCCTCCATAGCAATTCGGGTTGGCCGAGCATACATATGTCCTTGGACACATGGCTTTGATCCTTTGGCAGCTTCTTCATCAGCTTTCCTCCCTAGGGAAGCACATGTATTTCCTATGATATCATGCCTCCCTAGACTCCGTTGCAAGTATCTTCCTTTGTTACCTTAGATTGAAGGATCTATTGGCACCTTTTTGGAGATCCCAAAGACCATGACCTCATTTGTGGCCAAGGCTATGGGCCTTCCATCAATGAAGACCCTCATCTTTGACCCTACATAGTTATTGTCAGAGATTGAGCTCGTGCTTCTTTTAGGTGAGTGGTTGACTTAGAGGGTCAATTACTCGGGTCTTTTTTATCAGTGTTTTTCTTTTTGCAAGGTTTCTCAGCTTGTGAAGGTGTGCCCTTTGAGGACCAAGCATCAGTCAAGGCAACATTAAGGGCAAGAGGCACACTGTCCCCATGTGTAGGCATCTTGGCCTTCTTCCCCCTCCCCAACTCCATCAGACTTTTCATCTTTGCATGAGGGTGGGTCCCGACACCATCTTGATGCCCTAGCTACTAAAGCTGATCCTTCTTCATCTAATAGGTATGAGTTCTTGCTATTCTTTGGCACGTAGGAGGATAGGGTCTCTTCCCCTATTTGGGTCCATGTTGTGACTCTTGCATCCTAGCTAGATGGCCTTGGAGTTGGCATTTGCCTTCTCCTTTCCTCTATGTGGGGCCTCACAACCTGGTTGTCTCTTGGGGAGGCTTTGTGCTTTGTCGATGTTCAGGTTCATGAGTTCTCCCATCACTTTGAGGAGCTTCATCACATCGAACTTTTCATTAGATCTTGGGATAGAGCTCAATTTCCTACAAGAGAGTTAGGTTATTTTGTATGTGATTACGTACACTCGTACTGCACCTTGTTGTATAGATCTATGTATATACATGAAGAGGAGCTCAAATACGAGCAAGCACAGGTGTCAGGTTCTTATAGAGCAGTTGGCTTCTTATTGGGGACCTTTGGACTCGGATTACTCCCCATCCAAATAAGCCTCAAAGATTGATCATTTTGTTGCTACAATAGCATCTTGGTTCTCCCTATCTCCATGAGGGTTCCTTCATGGAATGTCTAGGGATTGGGAGAGCTAAAGATCTTGCATAATAGAGCTTGCCTTTGGCAAGAGCTACACTAGTGCTTGGCCAATGGCCTATTGACATTCTGACACTATAGGAATACCACATTTCCTTGGGCTCTATGTGGCAATGTAGGCAGCATTTGTAGAGACACGACAAGGTCTTTTGGTCAATTGGCTACGAGCCCAATGGGTCTCAAGGTGGTAAATATATTTCGGTTGGAAATTCATTACAATCCACAATCATGGATAGAGGAGATATTATTCTTGGCATGACCATTTGGTTGATTTTGCAGCGTGGAGGCATCATATATGGTTTCCTCAATCTTTATGCTTTGAACCATGAGAGTGCTCATGCCACTTTTTGGTCTCACATCATCGATGTAGTTTTGAGTGCCGATGATTGGCATGTTGTGGGTGAATTCAACATGATTGAGGCACCTGAAGGTTTTCAAAGAGGTACCCAAATCACTATGTGTTGATCTAAGCTTGCGAATTGGGACAGATTATGTTTGACCTTGAGATTAGTCTCCATTTCTCATGTTTGGATAGATAGACTGGGCGATGAATCTTTTCAGGATAGATCGCATCCATTTCATTGATGTACTTGCTAATTGTGGTGGTATTCTATGTATGATGTGTATTGGTGGTTGTCTCATGTGTGTGAGATCTAGTGTAGCCTCCATAGAGGTGTCCCCACCCTCATTTGATTCCTAGAGCATTGCCTGGATTGCAAGTGGACTGACTCACAACTTTCCCATGCATGGAAGGACTTGTGAGAGGTTTAGGATAGGCAATCTACCTTCCTTCACCATAGTAGATGTGAAGAGATGGATAAGTATGTGCTTGAAGATGAAGAGGTGTTGCAAAATCCTTGATCTACACTAGCCAAATGAACTCCAGGAGTATGTGGTGGGCCCTTTTAGCTTTCCAATGGATCTATTAGACACCCTATGTACCTTGGAAGATCACTCTCAAAAAGATAGATCAAAAAAGATAAGTTGGAGTTAGCTCAGAGGTGAAGAACTTGCTATTTTGGTTCATACACCTGTCTAGTGTTTTGCATAATTCTTTGAGCACAGAAGCAATTAGCTTAATTCCTTTTGGGGAAGTCTAGTTAACTTAAAGAGCTAACATTCAAGGGTAATCTCATAAAAAATAATGAACCACACACTGAGAATGATGTTTAACAACTGATGACATCATCCCGATTTTCACGGGCTGCTATAGTAATGAGACCAATGAGCACAAAAATGAACATAACTCACGATTTAAGAATCCAATGATTATGAAAATCTTTATGCTTATACTAGACACTATGCTGAATCAAAGAAGCATTAAATCATTGAATTTGGATAAGTATACACTGAGAAACATCTCTGACAAGGATGCGTAAAAAAGTCTGGTACCTGACAAAGAAGTGAAAATGAACAGATAGGGTTGACTTCAACTGAACATAACTGAAGATTGCAACACCCAAATGAAATGAAAAATGGTGAGCGTATAGTGGATTTATAGAGCTAACTTTATCAAGTTAAATCACTGAAAATGATGCACCAGGCTCAGATAAACTATCTCTGCAATCTGACTAAGAAAACTGAGAGATATGGTAGTGAGTAGTACACTTCACAAGAACGTGGAAATATGAACTCAAATGATCATGAAAATGAAAGTATATTGCTTGTACAATACAATGAACTTACTGATACATATGTGTGCCTTGGAATCACACCTTGATATGGCGTAAAGCTCAGCTCTTGGAGGTCTTCACATAACCACGAATAAGACTACCATGTATTTATAGTTGATCTTGGGAGGCTTTCCCTCAATCACTCTCCAATCAATTAGTGATTGATTTGATTGTCTATCTACCACAAATCATGAATTCATGGATCCTCTTTCCCTTTTTGATCAATTGGACTCAACCACTTAAGATTCTTTCACTTTTACATTAAGTAAATTCTTCAAAAGTTACAAGAGGTAGTTCACAAGTGAACTTTACATTGTCCTCATTTTAAGGCTTCTTCTATGACTTTGTGGGACTCAAGCCAATACTAAAGCTTGTCATAGACTTGCTCCAACATCTCCCCCTCAAGCCAAGTATGCTTGAGGTCCTCAATCTTCAAAGATTACCTGCAAACCAATCATAGCCTTGAATTTGCAGAGCTTTGTACCATCCAATGCTTTGGTTAGAATCAATTCCCTAAGTTTGTGCAAAGCCTTTTGCTACAAGCCTTGCCTTATACCTGTTAATGGAACCATCAGAATTCTTATTGAGTTTATAGACCCATCATGAGCCTATTACCTTCATGGATGAAGTCTTGGGCACCAAATCCCAAGTGTTGTTTTCCTCAAGTGCTTCAGTCTCTTCCTTCATTTCATGCTTCCATTCTGATTTTGCTTTGGCCTCTTCAAAGGATGATGGATCCTCTTGGTTTATGTCATGTGCTATGTAGATAGAATGTTTAGTTACTAATGAGGTGTCAAACCCATACCTTTCTAGTTTTTTCTTTTCCCTCATAGATCTTCGTAGGCCATGATGTGATGATTCTGCCTCATGTCCAAGTTCCTGCAATTTTGCTTTACCTTTAGACTTCCATGCTTTGATCTTTGCCATCTCAAATTCTTCATCATCCTTTGAGGTGTCTTGTTCTTCAATCTTCGGTTGTTCTCTACCAAGCTTTGGAAAATCTTCTTCAAGATCATATGGTAAATTGACCTTCCTGCATGAACCTTCATACCATGAATTGTTTTCGTCAAAAACTACATCTTTGCTTACCAAGAATCCTTTGTTGGTAGGGTTGTATAACCTGTAACCCTTTTGATTGTTGTCATATCCAATAAATACACACCTTTCTACCTTTGGATCCATCTTGCCTCTAACCTGTGAAGGAACATGAGCAAAAGCAATACATCCAAAAATTTTACAATGATCTAAGCTTGGTCTTCTTCCATTCCAAGCCTCACATGGAGTCATCCCATCAAGGGATTTTGAAGGCAACCTGTTAATCAAGTAAGTGGCTGTAGTTACAGCCTTACCCCATAGATAATTAGGCAAATTCTTTTCATTTAACATGGACCTTGCAGCTTCAACAATTGTCCTATTCCTCCTTTCTGCCACTCCATTTTGCTCAGGAGTGTACCTTGTAGTTACCTCTCTTTTGATTCCTCTTTCTTGAAGAAAAGAATCAAACTCATGGGATAAGTATTCTCCCCCTCCATTTGACCTTAGCCTTTTTAGTGATTTACCTGTTTGATTCTCCATAAGAGCCAAATATCTTTTGAAACATGAAAAAACTTCATCTTTGTGTTTCATAAAGAATAGGATAGTCCATCTACTACAATCATCAATAAAGGAGACATAATAGCTTGATCCAGATATTGAAGCTTCCTTGCTAAGTTCCCATACATCTGTATGAACAAACTCCAAGAGATCTCCATGCATATAACCTTTCTTCATGAATGGTAACCTGCGAGACTTTCCAAATTGACATGCACTACACTTATAAATCATATGTTGTTTTGACAAATTAGGGAGTCCAAGTACACAAGAGCAATGTTTTTAGTGTCTTGTAATTCAAATGTGAACAATCTACCTGTCTTTTCACCTTTTGCAATTCTTCTGAATCCTTGATCACATTTACCTTGTGGCATAGCCATGTTCATGATCAATAATGAATCCTCTTTGTTTGATTCTTATGTGTAGTTATTGAAGTCTCTCCTTCCATTGTAGCCTCCTTGATAGTTTGAATGATTGTAGGTGTTGTAGCTGCCATGATAATTGTTGAACCTTCCTCTTGAGTAGCCATAACTTCCTCTACGGTATCCTCTTCCTCTTTGATTCTTGGAATTCCTAAAGCAATTTTCCGTCGTATGATTAGTTAGTCCACAAATAGAACATGGGTTGGAGTCTTGGGATCTCCCCCTGCCTTGTCTACCTCTTCTTCCTCTACCTCTGCCATGTCTTCCTCTACTTGCATAGTTAGCTTGATATGTACCTGCTTCATCATCCACTTTCTTTGTCTTTCCTTTGTTATCTTTGGACTTGCTTTTATCAGTGTATAAAGCTGAAGATTGATTACCTTTAGAGCTTTCTCCATTTTTGATAAGCTTTGCCTTTTGATTAAGTAGTTGTCCAATGAGTGTATTGAAATCAGGTACATGCATGTCCATGTACAAATCCATAGCTGTGGTGAATGCTTCCCACTTTTCATCTGCCTTCAAGCCATTGATGACCTGCCTTACAATTTGCTCTTCATCTATTACCTCTCCAATGCTTCCCAACTGATCTACTATGTCCTTGAGCTTTGTGACAAAATCAGTCACATTTTGTTTGGGAGCCTTCTTGAGAGTTGTGAAATCCATCCATAGTTGATGCTTCCTAGCTTTGGTACTTGAAGAGAAGAAGGCTTCAAGTGCATCCCACACTTCCTGAGATGTCTTACAACTTCTAATGTGAGGCAACAAAAAGGTGAGATATAGTTGAGGAGATAAGACCTTGCAAGTGCATCCTTGGAGCACCATGTGCTCAATCTTTCTTGATCTTCTTGTGTTGGTTGACTTTTGTTCCTAAAACTTGCCATAACTTCATCTCCAACCACATAACCATATAAACTTCCACCTTGGAGATAAGCTTCCATTCTTAATGACCAAGCTGAGTAGTTACCTCTGTCTAATTTGTCAATTGATGAAGGAAATCCATCTGCCATCCTTGCTCTGATACCACTATGAAGAGATGGATAGGTATGTGCTTGAAGATGAAGAGGTGTTGCAAAATCCTTGATCTACACCAACCAAATGAACTCCAGGAGTATGTGGTGGGCCATTTTAGCTTTCCAATGGATTTATTAGACACCCTATGTACCTTGGAAGATCACTCTCAAAAAGATTTATCAAAACAGATAAGTTGGAGTTAGCTCAGAGGTGAAGAACTTGCTATTTTGGTTCATACACATGTCCAGTGTTTTGCATAATTCTCTGAGCACAACAGTAATTAGATTAATTCATTTTGGGGAAGTCTAGCTAACTTAAAGAGCTAACTTTAAAGTGTAATTTCATAAAAAATAATGAACCACACACTGAGAATGATGTTTAACAACTGATGACATCATCCCGATTTTCATGGGCTGCTACAGTAATGAGACTAGTGAGCAGAAAAATGCACATAACTCAAGATTTAAGAATCCAATGATTATGAAAATTTGTATGCTTATACTAAACACTATTCTGAATCAAAGAAGCTTTAAATCATTGAATTTGAGTAAGTAGGCACTGAGAAACAGCTCTGACAAAGATGAGTAAAAAAGTCGGGTACCTGACAGAGAAGTGAAAATGAAAAGACAGGGTTGACTTCAACTGCGCATAACTGAAGATTGCAACACCCAAATGAAATGAAAATTGGTGAGCATATAATAGACTTATAGAGCTAATATTACCAAGTTAAATCACTGAAAATGATGCACCACGTGCAGAGAAACCATCTCTGCAATCTGATTGAGAAAACTGAGAGATATGGCAGTGAGTAGTACACTTCACAAGAACATGGAAATATGAACTCAAATGATCATGAAAATGAAAGTATATTTCTTGTACAATACAATGGACTTACTGATAATACATATGTGTGCCTTGGAATCACACCTTGATATGGCATAAAGCTCAGCTCTTGGAGGTCTTCACATAACCACGACTAAGACTACCATGTATTTATAGTTGATCTTGGGAGGCTAACTTCCCTCAATCACTCTCCAATAAATTAGTGATTGATTTGATTGTCTATCTACCACAAATCATGAATTCGTGGCTCCTCTTTCCCTTTTTGATCAAGTGGACTCAACCACTTAAGATTCTTTCACTTTTACATTAAGTAAAGTCTTTAAAAGTTACAAGAGGTAGTTCACAAGTGAACTTTACATTGTCTTCATTTTAAGGTTTCTTCTATGACTTTGTGGGACTCAAGCCAATACTAAGGCTTGTCATAAACTTTCTCCAACAGTAGACCCCTCATTGGACTCAGGTTGGTGATCATAATTTCAATGAGTTTTTCTCGGTAGTCTGGTCAGGGCTTGCATGTGGTGGGATCAAACAGCTCGACCCAATGGATGGCTTTATAGCTATGGATCTTGGGGAGATGAGAGGGATTGTCACTTAGTTTTACTGCACCTTGTTATCTACGGAGACTCCCTTTGAGACTTGGTAGGAGAACAAAAGTGTCGTCCTTTAGCATGTATTGCATGGCATGGCTAGGGACACTTGCCATGGTAAGGATGGTTTCTTGCCTAGTTTCTTTCTCTACTATTGGTGGTTCCTTGTTGATGGGATCAGACTTACCTTCAAGGAGGTCATGGATGGGGGTTACCTTCCCTCGTGTCTTGTGGAGGTTTTGATTTTTCTCATCCCCAAGGATGAGAGGGAGTTGGATTATATCTAGCATTGGCATCCCATTATGCTTCTCAACTTAACCTACAAAATTCTTGCTAAGTCTCTAAGCTTGCGATTTGATTCACCTGATGCACACGAGGTTTGTCAAGGATCATAGTATCTTGGACAACATCTTTACTTTCTAGGATGTTGTATCCCTTGCCAAGATGTGCAATGAGCCTCTTACAGTTCTTCTTTTGGACTTTAAGAAAGCATGTGATAGGGTTGACTAGGATTTTCATTAGGACACTATGCTTTGGATCGACTTCCTTGCTAGATGGATGAGGGGTGTTGCTTCCCTCTACTGCTCCACCCATAGCCATGTTCTTGTGGGTGGGGTCCGAGGGGAGAGATTCAATATTTTGAGATCGTTGAAGTAGGGTTTTCTTGTGGTTACTACTCAGTTTCTCTTCTTTGCTAAGGCCATAAGTGTTTTTCTGTTTGCTTAAGATATTGGGTTATAGGGCATCAAACTTCCTATTCGAGAGAAGCTTCTATTGGATGTTGATTTTGTTGATGATACTACCATCTACCTACAGGGATATGAGGCCAATTTGACCATATTTAAGTATTCTTTGGATAGATTTTGCAATCCCTTTGGTGCCAAGATTAATTGGCACAAGTCTTGTGGTTTTTGGATTGGCTTAGATGATCTCCCTAGATGGATCCCTTGTGCACAATTTTAGTGGATCCCCACTGGCACGATGGTTTGGTACCTTAGGTATCATATTGGTCAAGATATTTTGTCTGAGCCGCAAATTGTGCCTCTCCTTCAAACCACTAGGAGGAAGCTATTACTTTGGATCATTACCTGCTTGTCTTTGGTTGGGAGGGTTGTGGTGGCTAACCTAGTTCTCTTGTCTATGATGTGGTATGTCACGCCTATTGTATCCTTTCAAGTTCCTATATTGTTGGAGCAAGTCCATGACAATCCTAAGTATTGGCTTGAATCTCACAAGGTCATAGGAGAAGCTTTAAAGAGAAGATGATGTATGGAAATTGAAGAGTTCACTTGTGAACTATCCCTTGTAATTTTTTGGAGTCTTTACTTGATGTAAAAGTAAAGGAATCTAAGTGGTTGAGTCCATTTGATGAAAAAATGAAAGAAAAGCCACGGATTTTTTATTAGGTGAGTAGGAGAATCAATCACTAAAATATTGGAGAGTGATTATAGGAAGATTCAAATTCAAATCTTGGCTCCAAAGATCACTATAAATATATCGGCTTCTAGTCACATTATTGAAGACCTCCATGAGCTGAGCTTTATGCATATCAAGGTGTGGTTTCAAGGCACACATATGTATGAGTGAGTCCATTGTACTTTACAATCAATATACTTTCATTTTCTTGATCATTTGAGTTCATATTTTCATATTCCTGTGAAGTGAACTGTCCAATGTCATATCTCTTAGTTTTCTCAGTTAGATTTCAAAGATGATTTCTCTTAGCTTGGTGCATCATTTTCAGTGATTCAACTTGGTACAGTTAGCTCTATAAGTCAACTATATACTCACAAATTTTCATTGCAATTGAATGTTTCAATCGTCATCCATATTCATTTGAAGTTGACTATATCATTTCATTTTCTACTTCTTTGTCAGCACTCTCTTAGAATAGTCATTTTCTCATATTTTTTTCTCAATGTGTACTTCACCATTTTCCATGCTTCAAATCTTGTTAGAATCAGCATATTTTCTAGTATATTTATAAAAAAATTCATAACCATTAGATTCTTGAATCATGAGATATTGCCATTTTTTTGCTCACAGATCTGAGTACTCTCATAGCCCATGAAAATCGGGATGGTCCTATGACTTGCTAAGTTCTTTTCTCCTTGTTTTTATGAAATAACTCTTGATTGTTAGCGTATTAGACTAATAAGGGTTACCCAAAAGGAATCAAGTCAATTTCTATTGTGGCTAGAGAATTGTTCAAAACTTTGCATAGGTGTATGAACATAAATAGCAAGTTTTTGGCTCTTGAATCCACTTCAACTTATCTATTTTGATTCATCTTTTTGAGAGTGATCTTCCAAGTTACATAGGGTGTCTAATACATCCTTTGGAAAGCTAAAGGGGCCCACCACATATCTCTGAGGTACACATCAAGATAATTATGCAGGTAGAAGAAGACATGGCATAGAGGCAGAGGAGGAAGACAAGGTAGGGGGAAATCCCAAGACTCTAATTCATACTCTATTTGTGGATTATCTAATCATATAACTGAAAATTGCTTTAGGAATTTCAGGAATCAAAGAGTCAGAGGCTACGATAGAGGAAGTTATGGCTACTCAAGGTTCAACAATTACCATGGCAACCGTAACAATAACAACCATTCAAACTATCAAGGAGGCAATAGAGGAAGAAGAGACTTCAATAACTACACAAAAGACTCAAATCAAGAGGACTCATTGCTAATCATGAATATGGCCATGCCACAAGGTAAATCTGATGAGCATGTTTTCTACATAGATTCAGGTTGTTCCAATCATGTGGCAGAAAATGTGGCTCTCCTATCAGATTTAGAAGATCCAAGGAACAAGCGTGAGGTACAAATAGGAGATGGTACAAGACACCTTGTGGAGAAAATAGGAAATGACAAAGCACCTGATGGAAACATCAACTTACTCAGTAAGGTACTCTATGTCCCTACCATTACAAAGAAGTTGATAAGTGTTGGGCAGATAGTAGAGAAAGGGTTGCAAGTCAGGTTCACAAAAGCAGGAGCATTTGTTGAAGATCCAAGTCAAGGATTCAGGAGAATTGCAAAAGATGGAAAGACAGGAAGATTTTTCACATTTGAATTACAAGACACTAGAAACATTGCTCTCTTTAATTATGGTAGACAGACACTCACAAAATTGGAAGTATGGCACAAAAGGTTAACACATATTTGTGAAAGATCATTAAAGCAAATTTTTAGGGACCAAAGTGTACTTGGACTCCCTAACTTTTCAAAGAAACACATGATTTATAAGTGTAGTGCATGTCAATTTGGAAAGTCTCACAGGTTACCATTCATGAAGAAAGGATATATGCATGGAGATCTCTTGGATTTGGATCATACAGAATGACCTAGTAAGGATGCTTCAATATCTGGATCAACGTATTATGTCTCCTTCATTGATGATTGCAGTAGATGTACTATATTATATTTTAGGAAACCATTGACAAGGGTTGATATATGTTATAGTGTGAGTGTGCTAAGTCAATTTATGCACACACTAGGAAACCTCACATGGAAGTTGCCAAGAGGATACTCAGATATCTCAAAGGAACCATGAATGAAGGGTTATATTACCCTTATGTATCTGATTTAGGTTTTAAATTCTTCTCTGATGCAGATTGGGTTCGATCCAAGGAAGATAGAAGGTGCACCTCAAGTTATCTTACCTTTGCAAGTTCAAAACTTGTTTCATGGTCATCCAAGAAGCAACTCACAGTTGCTCTCTCTTCCACAGAGGCTAAATACAGAGACATAGCTACTCAAGAAGCTATGTGGATGGACACTATTCACAAATCTTGGATTGGAATTTGGGACTCCAACTATTTTTGGTGACATAATGAGCTCCATTCACTTAGCTACTAATCAAATTTTTCATGCAAGGACTAAGCACATTGAAGTACATTATCACTATGTAAGAGAGAAGATTGTGAGCTAGAAAATTCAATTAACTTATGTGTCCACTCATCAACAATGTCCAGATATTCTAACCAAAGCATTGGATGGTACAAAGCTTTGCAAATTCAAAACCATGATTGGTTTGCAGGTAATCTTGGAAGATTGAAGACCTCAAGCATACTTGGCTTGAGGGGAAGCTATTCGTGCAAGTCTATGACAAGCCTAAGTATTGACTTGAGTCTCACAAGTTCATAGGAGAAGCTTTAAAGAGAAGACAATGTATGGAAATTGAAGAGTTCACTTGTGAACTATCCCTTGTAATTTTTTGGAGTCTTTACTTGATGTAAAAGTAAAGGAATCTAAGTGGTTGAGTCCACTTGATGAAAAAAGGAAAGAAAAGCCACGAATTTTTTGTTAGGTGAGTAGGAGAATCAATCACTAAAAGATTGGAGAGTGATTATAGGAAGATTCAAATGCAAATCTTGGCTCCAAAGATCACTATAAATACATGGGCTTCTAGTTGCATTTTTGAAGACCTCCATGAGCTGAGCTTTATGCCATATCAAGGTGTGGTTTCAAGGCACACATATGTATCAGTAAGTCCATTGTACGTTAAAATCAATATACTTTCATTTTCATGATCATTTGAGTTCATATTTTCATGCTCTTGTGAAGTGTATTGTTCACTGCCATATCTCTCACTTTTCTCAGTCAGATTTCAAAGATGATTTCTCTCATCTTGGTGCATCATTTTCAGTCATTCAACTTGGTAAAGTTAGCTCTCTAAGTCTACTATATACTCACATATTTTCATTTTAATTGGATGTTTGTCAGATATGTTCATTTGAAGTCGACTGTATCATTTCATTTTCTACTTCTCTGTCAGCACTCTCTCAAAACAGTCATTTTCTCATAGCTGTTTCTCAGTGTGTACTTCACCATTCTCCATGATTCAAAACTTGTTGGACTCAACATATGGTCTAGTATATTCTTACAAAATTTCATAAGTATTGGATTCTCGACTTGTGAGAGATTGCCATTTTTCTGCTCACAAGTCTAAGTACTATTACAACCTGTGAAAATTGGGATGGTCCTATGACTTGCTAAGTTCTTTTCTCCTTGTGTAGTCCATCATTTTTTATGAAAAAACTCTTGATTGTTAGCTTATTGAGCTAATAAGAGTTTCTTAAAGGAATGAAGTCAATTGCTCTTGTAACCAGAGAATTGTTCAAAACTTTGGACAGGTGTATGAACATAAATAGCAAGTTTTTGGCTCTTGAATCTACTTCCACTTATCTGTTTTGATTCATCTTTTTGAGAGTGATCTTCCAAGGTACATAGGGTGTCTAATACATCCTTTGGCAAGCTAAAGGGTCCCACTACATATCTCTGAAGTTCATTTGGTTGGTGTAGTGCAACGTTTTTGCAGCACCACTTCATCTTCATCAACTAAAAATCCATCTCTTCACATATATTACCCACATTCAGCGGTTAATAAGGAAATTTTTATGGTCTAGCAAGGATGATAGTGCTTCTCGAGATAAGGTAGCTTGGTAGGTCATCACTCTTCCCTTGGAGCATGGTGGCCTTGGGATTATCAACCCTGCCTGCCAAAGTAGAGCCCTATTGTGCAAGTTATTGTTTGAGGTTTTCTTCCTAGACCTAAGCCCTAGAAGGATTTTCTTCATTAGAGACTAGGCCTCTTTGCACTTGCTACTAGAGGGCCTTGGAATCCTAAGATCATATTGATATTTTTTGAGATAAGGCATACAAGGTTCTTGAGGTAGAGTCATGATTGTTTTACTTGCACTGTTATGAGATCTTGGGAGTAGTTGAAACTTGCGCTTATCCAACTCTCTCCCTTGTGTTCCCATAATTGATATCCAAATTTCCCATCTCTTCCTTATCCAAGAAAAATGGATTTTTCATATTTGTAGTAAAAATTTTATCTCAAGTTCTTTGAAACATGGACATAAGCTTCATAATGAAATACTTGAAGGTGATCATAAATGTGGTGGTTTCTCTGTCCATAGCTCTTGCACCACTTTCAAGCCTTTGGTAGCATTAGATAAAAGGTTAATCACATGAATTGCAATAAACGCTACTTTTTCCCAAAAACCTTGTCAAAAGTTTGCATGGTGCAACATAGAAACCACTCTATCTTGAATATTTATATTCATCCTTTTAGTTCCACCATTTTATATTGAGGTGTAAGGAGCTAAAGCTCTCTTCAAGTTCCTTTATACTCATGGAAATGGTTGAGTTCATGTGACATATACGTATCACCATTATCTAAATATAAATCCTTAAGCTACATTCCCTTATGAGTCTCTACTAAGGCAAACCATTTTGTGAAATAATAATACATCCTTAGACTTGATAGGATAAATCCAAAATTTTATAGTAGCATCATCTATGAAAGTGACAAAGTAAAGAGCCTCACCTAATGATCTGGTGGGCAAAAGACCATAGACATCAGTATGAACAAGATCTTATGGAATGAAGAGTACCAAGCAAGGAAGTGTACAAATTCCTTCATGGTTTCTTAGGATATAATCTAGTAGCTATTGTTATTGAGGATCAACATAAAACTACTTTTTCTACTGAATGGGGAGTATATGCTTTTAGGGTTATGCCTTTTGGCCTAACTAATGCCCCAGCCACTTTCCTGATATTGATGTGTCAAGTTTTTAAGGAATGATTAAGGAAGAGTCTAGAAGTCTACGTAGATGACGTATGTACCTACTCTTTTTATCCAAACCTAATTCTTGATTAATCATTTGTGTAATGATATTGTTTGTACTCTCAATGAGAGGAGCCATAGAAACTATCTCTTGTGATAGTTGAAAATTACCTTCATCAAAAGTAAAAGTAAGAAGATACTTATACGACCTTGTTAGGTGATAATATCAAGGCCAAAGTTAAAGGAATCAATTAGATAAGATTCCCAAATATAAGGAACTTTTAAGTAGCATCCCTCCTAAGTTTGAATTCAAAATTCTTTATATATACACACAAAAAGGAGTTGCGGATTAGAGCAGATTTCAAGATATATTTAGAGGAGATCCTGTCCAAGTTTTATGCTATTTGTGAAGCATGCATTGTGCTCATCCTTTCCAAGTTTCATCTCCAATCAATTCATGTATCATATGTGCAATACAAACTGATGTTTGAGCTATATCTTGGAGTTCTCTTCAACTACTATTGCAAGTACATTTTCTCATTTTTAGTCGACTTTGATCATTGATTTCTCTGTTTATACTTATTCTTTTGATGCGATTTAAATTGGTATAGGTAACTTGTTAACTCTATTTGCATATATCAATTTTCATCATCATTGGTCCAATCTTATTTTGAGCTACGTCTATTTGAAGTAACCTATGTATGCAAACAGATGTTCCCTGAAATGTCACGATGACACCCCAATGTTCCCAAATTAAATTATCTCAGTATGGTTCATTAAAATTCATCAAATTTGTTGCTTTAGATTCATCATATATCTAATTAAAATTGTGCAAAATATCTTTGGACAATTCCTGAGTAGGGTGTGAGCTCTGAGTGAAATGTGAGAGTGCACCTCATCCCAAAATAGCAAGTTTTGAGTCATCTACGTCGAATTACGTTATCTTATTTGGTGTATCAATTTGAGAATGACCTTCCAAAGCACAAAGGTGGTCTATATGCATCCTTAGCAAGCTCAAGGTGTCTGCTTACTATCGGCTAAGTCAGCTTGGTAGGTGTATAGCAGGTTTTTGCAACATCAGGCTCATCTTTGGAGGTATCCACCATCTCTTCTCATAGTGGTATCAGAGCAAAGTTGAACCAACATTGGAGATGGTTTTCCTTCTACCATTAACAAATTGGATCGAAACAATTAATCAACCTGGTCTCTAAGGATCAAGGCCTATCTTCAAGGAAGAAATCTATTTGGATACATATCTGAAGATGAAGTCATGCCAACAATGAGAAGCAAAGGGCAACCATGACATGAAGAGCAAGAGAGGCTTACAACTTGGTGTTCAAAGGATGCACTAGCCAAGTCCTATATTCTAAACTCAATTTTTTATTTTCTCTTACCTCATGTAAAAGGATGCAAGACCTCAAGAGAGACTTGGAATGCACTTGCTGCCTTCTTCTCTTCAAACACTAGAGCTAGGAAGAGCCAGCTATGGATGGAGTTCAAGGTCCTATATTCTAAACTCAATTTCTGATTTTCTCTTACCTCATGAGAAAGGATGCAAGGCCTCAAGAGAGACCTAGAATGCACTTGCTGTCTTCTTCTCTTTAAACACTAGAGCTAGGAAGAACTAGTTATGGATGGAGTTCACTACCTTGAAGAAATGTCCCAAGCAAAGTGTGACTAAATATGTCACCAAGACGAAGGAAATTTTTGATCGGTTGGGAAGCATTGGAGAGGTGATTGAAGAAGAGAAAGTCATAAGGCAAATCATCAATGGCATCAAAGATGATCACAAGTGGGAATCGTTCACAACTACGATGGATCTATACATGGACATGCAAGTACCTGACCTCAACACCTTGATGGGCCAACTCTTCACACATGAAGCAAAGATGAACAAGAATGGTGAATCCTCAAGAGGTAATCAATCTTCTACCTTATACTCTGATAGAGCTAGATCTAAGGATAAGTCAAAGACTATGAAGAATGAAGATGAAGGTAGCTCTTTCCAAGCCAACTTTACAAGTAGAGGAAGAGCTAGAGGAAGAGGTAGAGGAGGAAAGCAAGGCAAGGGGAGATCCCAAACATCTCAACCTTGTAATATATGTGGTCATTCTAATCACACTACTGAAGAATGTTACAGGAATCCTAGAAATTCTAGAGGAAGAGGATTCAATAGAGGTGGTTATGGATCAAATAGAGGCATATACAATGGAGGATAAAAAAATAACTATTACAACAACAATAACAATCATCAAAGTGGATTCAGAGGAAGGAAAGATTACAGTAACTATAGTGAAGGTCAAAGCGAAGAGGACTTACTACTACTCATGAACCTATACATTGAATAGGGTAAGTCTGATGATCATGTCTTTTATATTGATTCAGGATGCTCCAATCATGTATCAAGAAATGTAGCATTGCTCTCCGACTTAGAAGATCCTAAGAATAAACATGAAGTGCAGACAAGTGATGATATAAGGCATTCAATGGAAAAGATAGGTAATGTCAAAACATCAGATGGTAACATGAATCTTCCAAGAAAAGTATTATATGTACCTACAATAACCAAAAATTTGATAAGTGTTGGCCAAATTGTCGAGAAAGGATTGCAGGTTAGGTATACAAGACATGGAGCATATGTGAAAGACCCAAGGCAAGGATTTAGAAGGATTGCCAAAGCAGATAACATATGAAGACTCTTCACTTTTGAAGTGGAAGACACCAAGAACATAGCATTATTTAGCTATGGATCTCAAACACTCTATGAATTGGAGGTATGTCATAAAAATTGCTCATATTGGTGAAACAACCTTGAAACAAATATCCAGGGATCAAAGTGTACTTGGATTGGCCAACATCACAAAGCAACATATGATCTACAAGTGTGGAGCTTGTCAATTTGGCAAGGCACATAGACAACCTTTTTACAGGAAAGGCTATATCCATCAAGAGCTATTGGATCTTGTTCATAGAGATGTGTGGGATCCAAGTAAAGAATCTTCCATTTCAGGTTCAAGATATTATGTATCTTTTATTGATGATTGCAGTAGGTGGACAAATCAATACTTTATGAAACATAAAGATGAAGTTTTCAATTGTTTCAAAAGGTGTCTTGCACTTGTAGAGAACCAAACGAGAAAATGTCTCAAGAAACTCAAATCAGATGGTGGTGGAGAATACTTCTCAAATGAATTTGATGCCTTTCTATAAGAAAGAGGCATCAAAACAGAGGTAACAACCAAGTACGCACCTGAACTCAATGGAGTATCTGAAAGGAGGAACATGACCATAATAGAAGCAACCAGATCTATGTTAAATGAAAAGAATCTACCCAATTATCTTTGGGCAAAGGCTATATCAACAACCACATACCTTATTAACAGAATTTTATCAAAGTCTTTAGAAGGTATGACTCCTTATGAAATGTGGAATAGAAGAAGACCCAGCTTAGAGCATTGCAAAATCTTTGGATGTCTAGCGTATGCTCATATTCCTTCTCAAATGAGAGGAAATTGGATCCCAAGGTAGAGAAGTGTGTCTTTATAGGTTATGATCAAAATAAAAAAGGATACAAATTGTATAATCCCACTAACAAAGGGTTCTTAGTTAGTAGGGATGTAGTATTATATGAAAATAAATCTTGCTTTGATGATGACAAGAAAATGAAGCTACCCTATGACTTGGATGAAGATTTTACATCTCTTCCAACAAAGGAACCAAACATCTTCAAGATAGTGATTCTGAAGATGACATGATAGAATTGGAGAAATAGAAGCTATGGAAGATCAAAGGGAAAGATAAGGTGCAAGACCTAGCTCAAGGCTCAGAAAGCTCTCTTCAACCAATCAGAAGGTCAATGAGAGAAAAGAAGGAACTAGAAAGATATGGATTTGACACCTCTTTAGCCACAAAGCACTCAATCTATATGGTGAAGGACTCGAACAATGAAGAACCAACATCTTATGAAGAAGCTCAAAGCAAGAAGGAGTGGAGAGAAGCAATGGATGAAGAAATGGAAGCTCTTATGGACAATGACACATGGGAACTTGTTCCACACAGACCATCAATGAAGGTAAGTGGATCAAGATGGATTCATAAAGTTAAAAGGAATCCAGATGGTAGTATTAATAGACACAAGGCAAGATTAGTAGCCAAAGGGTCTTCCCAAACCCATGGAGTAGACTATGAAGAGACCTTCTCACCTGTAGCTAAAATTCCTACCATTAGAGTACTTGTTAGCATTTCTACATCTAGGAATTGGAAGCTATATGAATTAGATGTAAAATGCATTCCTCAATGGATGGATTTCTAAAGAATTTTATATGGCACAACCACCAGGTTACAAAGATGCACATCATCCAAATTACATGTGCAAATGGCCTTGAAAATGTATGGTTTGAAGCAAGCTCCAAGAGCTTGGAATCATAGATTAGTCACCTACTTGCAGGATCAAGGATTCAAGGCTAGCAAAGCAGTTACATCCTTATTCATCAAGAAGATGGATCAGAAGTTATTTATCTCTATGTATATGTTGATGACATCATAATCACAGGGAATGAAATCAATGGAATCAAATAGTTAAAGGATGGAATGAAGGATGAATTCAAGATCAGTGATCTTGGACCACTTACTTACTTTCTTGGACTTCAACTTGTCTATATAGATTCTGGTATCTACATCACTCAAAGGAAGTATGTACATGATATGCTTTCTAAATTTAAAATGGATAATAGTAAGTGTGCAAGTACACCCATGGAGTTGAACCATAACCTTAGTGCTTATGAAGGAGAACCCATTGAAGACATCACAAGCTATCAAAGCTTGTAGGAAGCTTGAACTATGCAAATCTCACAAGGGTGGACATATGTTATAGTGTTAGCATAATCAGGAAATTCATGCACAAGAGAAGGAAGCCACACATGGAAGTAGCCAAGAGAGTGCTCAAATACTTGAAGGGTACAATCAATGAAGGGATTTTCTACCCGTTTACTTCAAAAATTGACCTCCAACTCTACTCAGATTTAGATTGGGCTGGATCAAAGGATGATAGGAAGAGCATATCAGATTATTTGTCTTTTTTAGGTTCAAAGCTTATCTCATGGTCTTCAAAGAAGCAACCAATTGTTGCTCTATCATCTACTGAGGCTGAATACAGAGGTTTGGCAAATGCAACACAAGAATCAATGTGGTTGAAAGGTTTATACTCAGATTTCAGGTTACATACTCCAACTCCTCACATCTTTGGTGATAAGTCCACTATCACTATGTAAGCGAGAAGTTGTTCAACAAGGACATTCAATTGTCCTATGTGTCTACAAACCTTCAAGGAGCAGACATGTTGACAAAACCTTTGGATGGTATCAAACTAAGCAGATTCAAAGGCATGATTGGATTGCTAGAAATCAAGGAAGAATGAAGACTCAAGCATGCTAGGCTTGAGGGGGAGTTGTTGGTGCATTTTCATTCCAAGCCTAATGCTTGATTAATCATTTTTGTAATGATATTGTGTGTACTCTCAGTGAGAGGAGCCATAGAAACTATCTCTTATG
Organism: Ceratopteris richardii; assembly: GCA_020310875.1. Lineage (NCBI taxonomy): Eukaryota > Viridiplantae > Streptophyta > Polypodiopsida > Polypodiales > Pteridaceae > Ceratopteris > Ceratopteris richardii. The sequence continues at coordinate 107,636,263 of CM035428.1, read as the reverse complement.
ATAGTTGAAAATTAACTTCATCAAAAATAAAAATAAGAAGAGAATTCCACGACCTTGTTAGGTGCTAATCTTGAGGCTTGAAGGAATTGATTAGATGAGATTCCCCAATATAAGGGATCTTTTAGGAAGCATCCCTCCTAAGTTTGAATTCAAAATTCTCTATATATACACACAAAAAGGAGTCACGGATTAGAGCAAATTTCATGATACATTTAGAGGAGATCCAATCCAAGTTCTATGCTATTTGTGACGCACACATTGTGCTCATCCTTCCCAAGTTTCATCTCCAATCAATTCGTGTATCATATGTTCAATACAGATTGATATTTGAGTTATATCTTGGAGTTCTCTTCAACTACTCCTCTAGGTCTATTTTCTCATTGATTTTCATTTTCATTGATATCTTGGAGTTCTCTTCAACTACTCCTCATTTTCAATCAACTTTGATCATTGATTTCTCTATGTATACTTCATCTTTTGATGAGATTTAAATTGATATAGGTAAATTGTTAACCCTATTTGCATCATATCAAGTTTCATCATCATTGGTTCAATATTCTATGAGCCATATCTATTTGAAGTAACCTATGTATGCAGACAAATGTTCCCTAAGATGTGGGGATGACACCCAAATCTTCCTAAATTAAATTCTCTTCATACAGCTCATCAAAATTCCTCAACTTTTTTGCTTTAGATTCATCATATATCTAACTAAAAGTATGCAAAATATCTCTGGACAATTCTCAGTAGGTTGTGAGCTCTGAGTGAAAGACCAGAGTGCACCTCATTCCAAAATAGCAAGTTTTGAGTCATCTATCTTGATTTAAATTATCTGTTTTGGTGTATCAATTTGAGAATGACCTTCCAAAGCACTTAGGTGGTCTATATGCATCCTTAGCAAGCTCAAGGTTTCTACTTACTATCCCTGAAGTCATCTTGGTAGTGTAGTGAAGGCTTTTGCAACACTAGGCTCATCGTTGGAGGTATCCACCATCTCTTCTCACACTATTGTCAATGAGATGCTCATATACTAGAGCTAAGATGAATATTTTACAAAGGCAAAAATATAGAGTATGTTTGAATCCAAAAAAGTGTGTCTTTATGGTGAGGCAAGGTAAGAAACTCGGACAAATAGTTTTTAAGAATGGTATCTCTATAGAAAAAGATAAAATCAAAGCCATCCTAGAATTTCTCAAACCTAAGAATGTAAAGGAAGTGCAAGCCTTTACGGACCATTGTGGATACTATTGTCGATTTATCCACATGTATGCAATCATAGCTAAAGCGTTGTATGAATTAATGACTCAATTCAAATGGAGTGATGAATGGGAACAAGCATTCAATTAATTGAAGAGAAAATTGAGTTCAACACTCATGTTGAAAGCACCTAATTGGAATAAACTATTCCATATTCATTTTGACACCTCTAACTTTGCCATTGGATGCATATTGGCACAAGTAGTTGATGAAGGAAAACTAAATCACCGTATTGCATATGCAAGTAGACAATTGAATCAAGTTGAAAAAAATTACACTATGATAGAAATAGAAGGATTAGGGATGGTCTAAGTAGTGAGAAAAATTTAGACACTACCTATTATCCAACAAGTTCAAGTTTTTTTATTGATCACCAAGATTTTTTGTACTTGGTAATTAAACCTTGCAATATAGGAAGGCTAGTTAGATGGATTTTGTGATTAATGGGATTTGATTTTGAGGTAGTCATCGAAAAGGGAAACACACACATTCAGCCTGATCATTTGTCTAGAATGAGTCATGGAGAATCGCAATAGGAGTAGTTGATGAATTTCCATATACTTGCTTGTTCAAATTGGAAGTATGTCCAACATGGGCTGAAAAAATGGTATCGATGCTTACACATGGACCACCGCATAACATCAATTCAGTAAAAAGCAAGGAGCTTTGGAAAATAAGAAACCTCCACACAATGGAAAGTAGCTTACATTTTAAAGTTTCTAATGGAGTGCTTCTAAGATGTGTATAAGATGAGGAGAGAACAAACAAGGTCATGAAAATAAATGGAGAATACATGAAGGTGTAAGCTGAACAACTCAAGAACTAAAGAGGTGGAAATTATATTGGTTGGATATGCAAAATGATGTACACAAATATGTGCATAACTGCTATTTATGTCAAGTCTATATACCTGATGAACATTCATCTTTTGCTATTCTACAATAACCCTTGAATGAAGCAAGCCACTAGTCAAGTTCTTGAATTCATGAACATACCCAAAAGGTGCTAGCCAAAGCTAGAAATGGATCCCTAGAAGAAGAAAGCAAGGATTACGTGATCATGGGAAAAAAACTTTTCAAACAAGGAAAGGATAATCAATTATGAATGTGCATTCATGAGGGAGAGTATCTTTCTATTGGAAATGGCCCATGTTGGAGTAGTTAGAGGTCATTTCTTAGCTGATAAGATTCTAAAGATGATCCTCTTTGCATGTTTATGGTGGCGAACCCTCTAGATGGATGTGGAAACCTATGTAAGAAGTTGCGACAAATGTCGAAGAAACAAGTACCCAATTTAGGGGAGATGATATGCCTTTGAGACCTATGGTTTTTGCAAGATCTTTATCTCGATGGGAAATTGACTTTATCTAACCTATTAATCCCCCAAAAAGAGGCTCTCATGATGAATATACATAGAAGCTACTGACTACTTAATTAAATGGGTAGAAACCAAAGCCACTAAGAAAAACCATGCCCAAACAACTACAAAATTCTTATTTGAAAATATTTTTTCTAGGTTTGGACTTCTTATTGAGATATTTAGGGATAGAAGTATGCACTTCATCAATGAATTCATTGAGTCACTCATGCACGAGTTCTTGGTGATTCATAAAAAGCCGGCACCCTATTACCCATAAACAAATGCACAAGTTGATAGTTTTTCAAATAAGGTTTTATGAACAATTTTGACAAAAATAGTCAATAATGGTAGATCAGATTGTTACAAGATATTGAACCATAAAATTTGGGATTTTTGAGTAGCTTGCAAGATAGCTATTGGAACTACACCATTTAATCTAGTCTATGGACAAAACGCAACACTACCAATTGATTTTTTCATTCCTACTCTTGGAGTAGCCAAGAAATACGAATGGATAGGGCATGAGCTATTGAAACAATTGGATCAAATTGAGAAATTGGATGAAACTAGGCTAGAGGCACTAGTAGGTATCTATGCTTCTAGGAGATGACAAAAAGCATACTATGATGCTCACATAAAACACAAAGGTCTTAGATTTGGAGATTTAGTAGTAGTCTACACCTTGAAGCAACATGCAAAGAAACTCCAACAATGAGTACATGGTCATTTAATCATTAATCAAATTTCCTCTCGTGGAGCTATTAACTCAACCACATTGGATGGAGATATCTTACCAAAGTGCATAAATGGATGCTGAGTAAAGAAGCATATGGAGCAGATCACTAAATAAATTCTAACAAGACTCTTAGGAGATCAAAACCAGAAAAAGGAAGAAGAGAAAATTCAAGAAGAATCAAGGCAAGAAGCCCTAGGAAGAATCAGGGAATGAAAAGAATGGATTATAGAATGCAATGAGGTACTGCAAAGGTGAAGGAACCATTCACATAGAAAACTATCATGCCACACACATCAAGAAATTAAATAACATGCCAAGACAACCCCACCTAAAGGTAGGAACTGGAAATGAGGAATATCACCTAGTGGATTGTTTGATTGATATTGGAGTAGCTTTAAGTAAATATACATACATATGCCGATCATTCCTACAGATACATACATATTGGAATTGGAGGTAACCATATTAAATGCTTAGGAGAGGTAACCCTATCTTTACACCTAGGGAACAACACAATGCAACATAAATTCTTAGTATGTTAAGACAGATTCTAACTTGTTGGAAGAGCTTATCCTAGGACAAGATTGGATGTATGAATTCGATTGGATGTATGAATTTGAGGTTACTTTGAATCTAGCACAAGGATACATAGCTACCAAAGTAAGACACAGAGAAGCCTTTAGCCTTTTAGAGGACAAATCTCTTATTAAAACCAAAATGGAAAACCCTAATGTGTCAAATATGATTGTGCATGACTTAGATCTTGACAAAGACTCTTCTCCTAATGAATGCATTCTTAAAACCATCTTATATGTTCCTCACAAACCTTGTTCTGCTCCAACCACAAAACCTATAACTACTTCCCAAGATCTTCTAGAGATCCATGGTGAGGTCATTATTTCCCAAGAGGAGAGCATAGAGTTAATGTGAGGGAGAACATCAAGAAGAATAAAAAACCTACAAACCAAGGGAATCAAGAAAATATGGATCTGCAAGGACCAACTTACGTATTATCAATCAACTCAATGACTTTTTATGTTTGGGTACCAAGGAAGCTCATTGAAGCCCAAAGGCATAATCAAAAAGCTTGGATTCCAAGCAAGACTCTAAACACAGCAAAGGAAGCTACACCGCATTGGATAGGGAAATAGTGCTTCAACCAATGACTATCAAAGGACTTATGACAATTAAGGACCACCAAAGTCATGGAAGAAAATGAAGCAAAATAATCAAAGCAATTGCAGATGGAGGATTAAGACAAAGGAAGCAACACCAAAGCAAAAGCAAACTAAACCACGTGAAGATCAACATCGAGCTACGAGGATGCATCGAATGTGGAAATCGAAGACAAAGAAATCAAAATAACAGTTTGAGAAGTGATGTCATTCTTGCACACATGTTGAGATAAATGCATCTAGAGTATGCACAATAGGGGCACACTATAAGGCCTCGTGGCACATGGCTTCTTACATATTGTTTAGTGGTGAACATTTCCTCACAAGGGGAATAGATCTTAAGTCGTACTCTAGTAGTTTAGCACATTTACTAACCATAACTAATTTTTTGCTTTAGCTATTACTAATCCATTTGTTTTATTTCTCATAAAAATATAAAAAAACAAAAATTGGTATTCAACTTTTAGGGATAACAAGGAGATGATCAAATTAATGCAGGAGGGGAATCACTTGAAGGATGGATGATTCATGCATGAGCACTATGAAACTCTTTAAGGCTTTCATAATCTCTCATGTTAATCAAGACTTGATGGTTTGAGTGCAGATGGATTCTAAAGATACTGCAGAGATGCCTCAATGGACGAGTTCCCTTTAGAATGTGTTGTCAAGGCAGGAGGTCATTGGTTTAGAGATGATCAACTAGCTCGTGAAGACCTATCTCTAATTACTATAAGAATAATGGATAGAGATCATCAATTCCCTATAATGAATCAAGATTTCCATATCATCCACAACATGCCAAGAACTATCAAAACATGGACAAAAGCAAGAATACATGCATATATGAAATTCCCCATTTACAAACCACATTTTGAGAGATGCACACAATTTTTGAACACATTGCATCCAAGAAATGACAAACCATCCATACCAGAAGCTCAAATTATAAACTTACAAGAAAGACTTCGAACAATTGGGTTCACTCATGAAATTATTAAAGAAGATTTTGGATTGATTATGGATGGAGTAGTAAACTTGAAGAATGAAAACCATGATGTAAAGAAAAGGACATTTGTGGATATAAACCACATGAATATCGAAGAGGAAGTACATCTCTTGCAACATCACTTTTGCTTTCCTAACATGAATAGATACACAGTTCCTAGAAAATTGTTGTCTAGCTATTGTCATATGCAATGAAGCAAGTAGGGAATCAGCTAAATTAACCCCTTATGTTCAAGAGAGATTGTTTGAAGCTAGGAAGCAATGGGCCATAAAGAAATTCTTGAATGGAAGCATAATTTTGATTATATTGATATGTCATTTACTAAAGTTCGTGATCAATTTTGACCAATGCCTAGTACATTTGAAATGGAAAAATATGTTAAGTTAGTATCAGTTCCCAAGAAGAGAAATGTAGTGAGATCTATAGATGATGCAGGTATACGCAATATGTTGAGAACGAGAGACTTGGGATTAAAAAATTCAAGTTGCTACTTAGGTTCTCAAGATGAAGAAGGGAAATCATTGTTAAATGAAGATTTGAATATCGATGCAAATGATGATGGCAAGTGGGACAAATCGAACCAGATGGTCAATGATCAAGAAGTTGTTCTTTGTTGAAAATCGTCTCAATCATACAAAAAGACTCAACCACGAGTTTTGCAAGTGGACCAATCAAAAAGGAGGACCCAAATTCATGGAATCAAGTAAGAAGCTCCACCAAACTTAATCAAACTCAAATCTCATCAATCAACCACCAAAAAGTGCACCTACACTGATTGGTGGGTGGTTAGATAGATTCTAGGGAAAGTAAAACTCTACATAAGCACCATATTGCCTTTGTTTCTTGCGTTGTATGCATTCCACGCATTTACCACTTAATTTAGTGAAGTCATAAACTCTAGCTGCCAGCCCCGTTGCTTGCTTACCTCATATTCTCATGACTTTGCTCCTCTCTATCTAGAGGTGTAGTTAGGCTTTTCCAAACCTGAATGTACCATATTGCAGAGCAATAATTGCTCTCTCATTGTACCAATTTTCATTGATTCATTTGGTCTTGCATATAGTGCCCTAAACTTTGCCAAAGTTTCAAATTCTTTTACCGAGTGAGTTGTGAGAAATTGCCAATTTGTGAAGGTATACCTCTACACATAGGCAGAGAGTGTTCCAAACAGGTAGCCTATTTTGGAGAGGGTGGTTCTCCCAGCTGGAATATCCATTCGAGATGATTTAAAGCTTTTTGGGTAGCTCTTATAGTCTATTGTAAGTTTCAAAAATATCATTTTTAGTCTTTATAGAGGTGCAGAGAAAAGTTTAGAATAGTGAGCATATATCATTGCTTGTGGACCCAGTGGAGGGTAGCCATCTTCCATTCTTGCATTGGGGTGTTAGAATCATCCCCCATCAATGGAATCATAGCCATTTTGGAGTCTTGGATATCTTTGGGCATCATACTGAAGACTTTAAGGGATCAAGACAACTCGTGGAAGCAAAAGGAGGGCTTATCAAAGCAATAAGACATCGAAAGGGGGCTACATCGATCGAGATCTCAACTAGTCAAAGGTTAGCAAGGGAGAATCTATCAAAAGGTAATATTCACACTTTCTAAAGCATACAAACACTTGAGGAGAAGCTAGAGGAGAAGCTAGAGGAGCATCTTAGAGCTTAGTATGACTGATTATAATGCACAAATAGAAAAGCTAGAGAAAGGAAATTATCAACCATGGAAATTTAGAGTTAGCAACTACCTTATGGGCAAAGGATTATGGGGATTAGTGAGCGGCACGGATCCAATGCCTCATTTACATGATCCACCACTTCAAGGGCAGGTCAAGGCACTAAATGAATGGATAGAAAGGGATATGAGAGTCATATTCATTCTATCCCAACACGTAAGCGATAGCATGATAGGGCATATACAAGACGTGGACACATCCAAGAAGGTTTGGGAGACCTTGGAGAGGTTGTGCTCTTCATCAACCAAGACAAGGAAGATTCATCTCAAGAATGAGCTAAATAATCTTAGGAAAGCACCAAGTACAAACAAAAATGAGTATATTTTGAAGGCTAAGGAGCTTGCATATGCCCTAACCTCAATTGGGAGCCCAATCAAAGATGATGATCTTGTTGCACACACTCTCAATGTCTTGAGAGAGGATGAAAGGTGGAAAGCATTCACCACATCAGTGTATGTGAAGGATTCCCTATCAGAATTTGATCAATTAGTCACATTGATGGTGATCGAGGAGATGATCCAAGGAGGTTCACAATCAAAGGGTAGCCAAGCCCAAGTTTTCTATACAGGTAGAGGCAAAGGCAAAAGAGGTGGACAAAACTCCCAAGATAGAGGGAGAGGAAGGTCAAATTCAAGCTCAAGCAACCAAGAAGGCTCCAACCAAAGCTATGGATCAAGAGGAAGAGCAAGGAGTAGAGGAAGAGGAGGAAGATCACATGCAAGAGAAGCATCTAATGGAGAATGCTACAATTGTGGAAAACTAGGCCATTATGCAAGAGATTGTTGGTCCAAAAGAGGAGGAAATCAAGGATACAAAAGGAACCAAGGTAGTTATGCTAGTACTTCGGCAAACTCAGAAAATGAGAACTTGCTTATGATGTATGGGTCAAGTGAAAGATTCAATTCAGATTTTACATGGTACATTGATAGTGGTTGTAGCAACCATATGAGTTGCAATAAAGATTTTTTCTTTAATTTACATTCACCCATCACTCAAGGACATGTAGAGATAGGTGATGACACTGAGCACAAGATTACACATGTGGGTGATGTTGCATTGAATGGATCTCAAAGCTCCATGGTTTTAAATGATGTGTTGCATGTGCCAACCATCACAAAGAACTTGGTTTCGGTAGGCCAAATAGTTGAAAGAGGTTATGAGGTGAGGTTCAATGATCAATGATGTTTTCTTGAAGACCCCATGTAGAACTACAAGCTCATAGCAAAAGGAAAGAAGCAAGGAAGACTCTTCACCATGGGGGTAAAGCCATCAACCCCTCACACAATCTACTTGTCAATTGAAAATAAATACAGTGTAGAAATCAACTTATGGCATAAAAGAATTGGGCACATAGACTTACAAAGGATGAAGGAAATGCAAAGGACGGGCTTGGTGAGTGATCTACTTGATCTTACATCTCAGAATATGCAACATTTATGTCATGCTTGTCAATTAGGGAAACAAAGAAGATTGCCATTCAAGAAGGGAGTGCATGTGAGCAATGAAGTGTTGAATCTCATACACAGATGTATGGGGACCTACAAGGGATCCATCCGAGGTAGTAGATATTTTGTCACATTTATAGATGATCATTCAAGGTTTGTTTGGATGTATTGCATGACGTCAAAGTCAGAAGTGTTTTACCACATCAAGAGGTTCAAAAACCTAGTGGAGAAGGAAACGGGGAATGTATATAAAGACTCTCATATCGGATGGAGGGGGAGAGTATTTTTCAAATGAATTTTCAGATTTTTTACATGACCATGGCATGAGAAGGCAATTCTCTTGCAGGTATACACCTCAACAAAATGGGGTGGTAGAGAGGAAGAATAGATACATAGCAGAAGTGGCTAGAGCTTTGTTAAATCAAAATGAATGTTCCTAACTCTTATTGGGCTGATGCAACAAATACATCCATATACATTATGAATAGGTGTCCAACCTTAGGAGTACATGGAGTTACACCTTATGAAGCTTAGTGCAGTAAGAAACCCAACCTTTCACATCTCAAAGTATTTGCTTGTGTGTGTTATGTTCACATACCTCAAGAATTGAGACACAAGTTAGACCCGAAGGCAGATAGGTGTATATTTCTTGGATATTCTTGAAAGTGAAAAGGTTTTAGATGTTATAATCCTTGAAACAAAGAGATTAAGGTGTATAGGGATGTAATATTTGATGAGTTGTTGCCTTGATATGGTAGCAAAGATGTGTTACAGGTTGATGATGCATATGAAGCCGAGAAGAAGTTCAAAGAGCAAAAACAAAGCATGGAGATGAGTGGTCCAACCACTTCAAGCACACCATCAAAGGAGAGTACTACATTAGTTTGACATGGAAGGACAAGGAATGAAGCTCATTCAAGTGAAGGAAGTAGCAAAGGAAAGGGAAAGGCAAATGACAAAGACCATTGTTAGGTAGACATGGAATCTACAAGTGACGAAGATATGAAAAAATTAGAAACTCAATTATTTAAAGCCTCTAAACCAAGGAGGAGGAGATTCCTACCACTAATGGAGAACTAAGGTCATCCAATTGGGTTAAATACCCTGTTTAAAGGTTAACTTATGATTCATTCATTGCAAGACATTGTGCTTACATGAGTCAAGTTATAGCTTGTGAAGAACCTAACTTTTTTGAAGAAGCAAATAATCATAGGGAATGGATTGAATCCACGGAGAAGGAAGTCGAGGCACTTGAAGAAAATGATACTTGTTCATTGGTGCCAAGAACAAAGGATATGAAATTCATTGGCAACAAATGGGTGTACAAGGTAAAGAGGCATGCAGATGGGAGCATCTCTAGGTATAAAGCAAGGTTGATTGCCAAAGGTTTTGCTCAAAGATATGGCATGGACTTTGAGGAAACATTCAATCGAGTAGCTAAAATGTCCACCATAACAATTTTGATTGCAATTTCAGCCTCAAAAGGTTGGAGGATGTACTGGTTGGATGTGAAGAATGCTTTCCTAAATGGAGAGCTTGAAGAGGTAGTCTTCATGGAGTAGCACCAAGGCTTTGAAGATGAGAGGTTTCCACATCATGTATGCAAGCTTAAGAAGGCTTTTTATGGACTCAAGCAAGCCTCAAGGGCTTGGAACCAAAGACTTGTGGACTACTTGGTAAAATGTGCATACAATCAGAGTCAAGCAGACCCATCACACTTTGTGAAGAAGGAAGGTGGAAAAATTGTTTTCATATGTATATATGTTGATGATTTGATCATTACATGGGATGATGAAGCCAACATCAAGGACATAAAGACTTGGATGTGAGTTTAAAATCTTTGATTTAGGGATTTTAAGGTACTTCCTTGGGATTGAAGTACTATATAAAGAGGAAGGTATATACTTGATGCAAATGAAATACATTCTAGATCTCTTGAAGACATTTGGCTTGAGTGATCGCAAGCCCATTTCAAATCCATTAGAAGTAAATGTTAAACTAAGTGCTCATCAAGGCGAAGAACTGAAAGATGTGACCATGTATAGGTCAATACTTGGTTCTCTCTTGTATGCTACTATGACAAGACCTGATGCACATGTAGTTGGAGTTCTATCTCAATTTTTGTAGGCACCAAGAGTACCTCATGTTGTTGCAGTCAAAAGGTTACTTAGGTACCTCAAAGGATCAGTGAATGAAGGTCTATATTATCCATTTGATGATGGATTAAATGTACAAGCTTATTGTGATGTTGATTGGACAGGTTCCAAAGATGACAAGAGGAGCACTAGTGGATATGTTATCATGGTAGGAAAGAAGACCATCTCATGGATGTCAAACAAACAACCAACAGTGGCTCTCTCATCGACCAAAGCTGAGTATAGAGTCTTAGCACAAGTCTCATGTGAGCTTATGTGGCTCAAGAAGTTATTTTTTGATCTTGATTTGTAGGGTAAGCAAGTACCTATTTTTTGTGACAACATAAGTAGCATATGCTTGGCTCAAAATATGGTGTTCCATGCAAGGTCGAAGCATCTAGAAGTGCATTACCACTTTCAAGAGAAGATCATGTCAAAGGATGTTAAGGTGGAGCATGTCAATACAAAGGACAAATATGCAAATATGTTTACCAAAGCTTTGGATGGATTAAAGCTGCAACACTTTAAGGCATGCATTGGAATGAAGGGTCTAGGCATTGAGACTTGAGGGAGAGTGTTGAAAATCAAGTCTCAATCATACAAAAAGACTCAACCACGAGTTTTGAAAGTGGACCAATCAAATATGAGCACCCAAAGTCATGGAATCAAGTTAAAAGCTCCAACAAACTCATTCAAAGTCAAATTTCATCAATTAGCCACCAAAAAGTGCACCTACACTGATTGGTGGGTGCTTAGCTAGATTGTAGGGAAAGTAAGACTCTATATAAGCACCATCCCACCTTTGTTTCTTGAATTGTATGCATTCCATGATTTTCCCACTTATTTAAGTGAATTCATAAACTCCAAAAAGCAGCCCCCTTGCTTGCTTACCTCATTTTCTCATGATTTGGCTCCTCTCTATCTAGAGATGTAGTTAGGCTTTTCCAAATCTTATTGTACCGGATTGTAGAGCATTGTTTGTTCTCTCATTGTAGTCATTTTCATTGATTTAAAGCTTCATATGTTCTCTCATATAGTGCGCTAAACTTTGCCAAAGTTTCAAGTTCTTTGATTAAGTGGGTTGTGAGAAATTGCCAATTTTGTGAAGGTATATCTCTACACATAGGCAAAGAGTGTTGCAAACAGGTAGCTTGTTTTGCAGAGGGTGGTTCTCCCAATTGGAATATTGATTTTGGATGAATTAAAGCTTGTTGGGTAGCTCTTATAGTCTATTATAATTGTAAAACATTTCATTATAAGTCTCTATATAGGGGTAGAGAAAAGCTCAAAATAGTGAGCATATATCACTGCTTGTGGACCTAGTGGAGGGCAGCCATCTTCCATTCTTGCATTGGGGTGTTAGAATCATCCCCCATCATTCTTCAACAAACAGATCACAAAGATGAAGATGAAGAGGTAACTCACACACCAAGACCTTGTATGGACTTTACACTCCGAATTAACCCCACTACTAAATTACATATTAAGCAAGATGTGTCCTTAGAATCTAGAAAAGAGGACATCCATGTTAAAGAAGAATCTCAACAATAGGATGTTAGTGAAGAACTAGTGCTACCAATTAAGGTTATGGAAAAACCCTCCACTATGGTTGTTAACAAAGTGTGAAGCAGCTCAAAGGTAACCCTTGAGCTTCCAAAGGATCAAACAAAGGACTAGACAATACACAATACAGAGGCCAATGATATGCAAAATGTAAGAGTCATCACACACCATAAAATTCTAGGTATTAATGATACACAACAGTCAAGAGTATCGACAACACATGATACTTGAATAAGACAATCCAATACTGGGTCACAATGATACATGACACTTGACTTATCATGTGATGACACTTGATGGTATTGGCAATACACAATACAAACCAAGGATGACACATGAGTATCACATGATGACACTCAACCAATAATGATACACGATACTCGAGTATCATGATACTTGACTAGGAGTGAGGTGTTGATGATACATGAAACCTTCTAGTTTCGATAACACATGAGAATTTGATATTGTGATACCAAGCTCAACTATTCATGACACATGAACTTTTTCCAAGTATTTTTCAACTTTCAATGTGATTTGTGTGCTCCTTGGGAACTCCTCTCTTCCCATATGTGCACAGATTACACAAAATCTTCTTGTTTCCCTTAAAACGACCCTCACGACACTCATGGAGTGTTGTTTCTTCCCACATGCATGTGTATGTGCCAAAATAATTTTCTAGAGTGTAGAGTTGCTCACCTCCATGACCTTTATTCTCAATTTTTATCCTTTAACTATCTCTATACGTTGAGTTTTCAATGACACAACACTCAATGATACTGAACTTATAGGCACTACATCATCAGTAACAACTACTACATAATCGATAACAATAGAACATGCGGCCACAGGACCCTTAATGCACATTGCTACCTCAGAAAGATTTTTTTTCCTTGTGTCAGATGTGGGCATAGATGATTTCACTATAACTTTTGATTTTGAGATACCGGATCCAATCAACATAGAGTTCAAATTTTTTGATCAATTTTTCTCCCAAGAGTTTGAACACCCCAGTTACCCAAGCTCATGGACCACACACACATGGATCATGAAGATGAAGAACGAATAGTATTAGAGGTTGATGACAAAGAGGAGATGGATCAGCAAGACCAAAGCAATCATCATGACACACAGAATGAACAAGAAAGAGGCCAACATATAGAAGATGAGCTAATTACTATTAGGGCAGTCTACATTGTAACTTTACAAAGGCTTTACACCACGATGCAAGATGTTTGTGCTCATTGCAAACTTACAAAGGAGCACGATAAAAATAGTTTTGATGCTCTATTTATAGAGGGTATCAACATGCTTACAAAGGTAGTAGATGATGTAGTGGCTCTAAATTATCTATCACAACGACCACTACAACATTTCAACCTTCATCGCATATGTCCTCCCTCGAGCAAGACAATACATTCAAGTGTTGGTGCCACCCAACATTTCTCACCATTCAACTCTTTGAGGCCAGACACCCCCACCTATCCCACCCATTGATACTACATCTTGAATCAAGACTTGTATTTACCTTGTCATGACCATTTCTTCCCTCTCCCAAGAATTCCAATCTATCTTTGAGATACCACCCCACACAACACCTAGTTCATGTGTGCCCATTATGCTCCCACCTTAATCCCCTCCCCACAAATCAATAATCTCTAGTGAAACACTTCTTATAGCATCACCTCCCATAATGATACCCTCTACCCCCATCACTAGTGTCTCCCAAATTCTACCAACCATTGCACCATTTCAACCCCCTATCCCCACCACATTCGCACCTTGCCCTCAAACTTTAGCACACCCATTAACCCATCCTTTATATCCATTGACCCCATGGAAACCCTATCCATTCCATCTTTTCTCAAACCCTTCCTCAGCCCTCCCATGTGACCATAATTATCTCAAATGACATTAGCATACTCCACCGCACCAACTCAACACTCATTATTAGCTCATTTCGTTTTCACATCCACACTTATACAGACACCAATATCACTTTACATTGTTAGTACCATGTTGGAAACCATGTCCGATGCAATGGACATCTCACCACCTATGGCACCTCCATCCACACTTTACACAAGACTCCGTACCCCCCATCCACCAACCTCATGATCACTAACAAGAATTTTCACACCTGCATCCACCATTCCCATCCCCTCTACATTGCATACACACACTCATACATTTATGCATTCCAATCCCATATACTCATCATCCACCATTCATAATGCATTACAACAAATGGTCATGCAATGCTCAATTACAAGCACAGCTGAATTCTGTGAGCATTGAAAAAGCTTCACTCAATGCCAGATATATGGAGTTCAAGGACACTCACAATGCCATGGAGTACAACTAGAACAATAGATCAAAGAGGTTGTCACAAAAATAGAAGAAAAACTTTGACTATAGATGGAGCACATTGCATGCCTAACATGCAACAATGGGGCTACTACCTAGGCACCTTGTAGTCACCTGTGAAGAAAATCAAAGACTACAAGAACAAAACAAATAAAATTTCAAAGCAACAATGGACACTCTATGCATGGGTATCAGTCCTAGTTGCTTTCAAGTAGTTATGCTAGAAAATATCTGGATCATCTTAGAAGAATACACAGTGTTACTAGAAACTCATGATAAGTTGATTGAAGATTATGCCACTCTAAAGAATACCTAGTAATCGCACAACCGATCATGGAGATAGACCAACCACTCCAGCAAATAGAAGGACCACAGGAAGTATTGAAAGAGTTGCAAAATCTATGAGATCAATTTGCTAATCTACACGCTCAACTTGCAAAATAGGCTATTCTCTAAAGACCAAATTCACCACCAAATGTTCTTGAACTAGAGGAAACTATGACCATTCCTGTTGAACCCATTTTTGAGGAAGAATACGAGCCACAAATGATAGTGGTCAGATGTGTCGTTGAAGAGGTCCAAGATACCTTTGATTTTCCAAGGCTAGGCTATATGAAGCCAGTCAAGGAAATGGCAAAGAAACACTCTGCACGCATGGAAATGTAGTTAGTTACAAAAAATGGAAATAATCAAAGAAAAAATATTAAAGTGTCCCTATTTCATAGAACTTATGCCACAATGATATATCTCTACCAATGAGATTCAGTACAAACCCTACTTCATGTACTTGGCTGAGTATAACAAAGAGATACAAAGGATCATGGTTAAGTTACCCATTCATGCAACTAAATTCCAACCAAAGTATCTGCCTCTAACCATAACCAGAGGAACAATTTTCCAACCAAACTAGAGACTAGACCTACTACAGGAGCACCTAGAAATGATGCAGACATGGAGCAAGGCCCCAATTCATATCACATTCAAACCTTGTTATGGTTCAATACCAAGATGCTGATCCTCTCCATCTTTTGCAATTAAAGTACAGAATGATCCAAAGTTCCACTATGTATCCATACTTAGTGCCACCACAAGGACCCCCACGATAGCATACATGATTCCAACTATCAGGCATTGGCTACCTTGCTTGCATCTATGAGAGATATAGCCATCAAGATGCTACTCGAAATCTTTGATCTTATGCAAAGGACATTTAAGGTATTTTGAAAGTATAGAGCGCCACATGTCCATGTATCAATGCTAGGATTCAAGAACAGTAATTTGGACCTTCTCTATGACATGAGTACCATAACATCCTTAAAGACCTACTATGCTTGGCATTGTTGAATCAAGTACCTCCCCACGTTCTATAAACAAACCTTTGAGTAAATGTTCATCATATGCATTTGGGAATATCATTCTGAAGTCTTCATCATCAAATCGACACATTTACTTCACTTATTTGCATGTGAACAACTTACATACTCCACTCATTATTGGACCCTGCCACAAGACACACCATTGACCATTAATTGGAACAAGTTAAAAGTAGATTTGGAAAGAGGCATCCATGTCAATGAGCCAACCCTTGCTCAGGACCTCCTTTAAAACTACATCGATCACTCTTTACAACAAGGTTCTATCGGGGATGATAGACGTGAGAGGGAGGGGTTTTGGCAATATTAGTAGGCATCGAAGAAGAGGCAGCATGTGAAGAGAGACGGAGCAAGACCAACAATGGACAATAATGATTCTAATCATTACACCTTGTACCATAAAAACCTCAATTGTGTGACTTCGTGATCCATTTTGTGCAAGCCAAGGTGTCCTCAAGCTTGAGGAGCTTAGGTAGAATGTATATATAGAATTTGATATTTTCTAGAGATTTTCTAATATTTCAAAAGTAGTTTAGGACATAATTTTTAACTAGGCTGGTCATTAGATGTGAAATCGATCAAAACTTCTCAAAAACTATAAAAAGAGCTAGAGAGATCATTTTTGGGGTTGGTTGGCTTGAGTTAGCTTGTAAGTGTATTGATCATTGTAAGAGCTATTATGAATAGAATTCTCTCTTATTGTCTCTCTCATGTGTGTGTGTGTGTGTTCTCATTAGTGTGCTTCTCACCTTCACTTTCATGCACATCACTCATTCATGATTGTCATATCATCCTTACATCTCCATGGATTGAAAATTAAGGAGGTGAATCTCCACAACACGATACTAATCCTTTTCTACAACAACATATTTGCAATCAATGCCTCTTATCCTATCATTAGAGTAGGAAAAATTAAGCTTACGACTAGAAATGGAGATGTGGTTCTCTTGAAAAATCCATTGTATGTACATGGCATCAAAAAGAACTTAATTTTTGTTCCTTTGATTGCCAAGCTCAACTTCATGTACAATTTTTTGATGATAAGTGTATGGTTCATGATTTCAGCAATGGTGATATTATCGTGATGTCTAGCACATTATGAAATGGTTTGTATTGCTTGGATAAATAAAAGAGGGCTACCTCAAATGCCTTGCTTGGTCATACTTCCTCCATGGTTGGAATGGAGCTTTGACATGCTCGTTTTGGTAACTTGAACTTCAATAGTTTGCTTTACTTGCAAAAGAAGGACATGATTATTGGTTTGGCAACACTTGAGTCCATTGACAAGCATGGTTTTGAAGGTTGCATTCTTGGAAAAATGCATCGTGCTTCTTTTTCAAAAGATAGTAATACACACACCACAAGAAAATTGCAGCTTGTTCATAGTCATGTATGTGGTCCCATCAAGACTCCATATTTTGGGAAACATGTATATTTTGTTACCTTCATTGATGATGCTACTCACCATACATGGGTGTATCCTATGAAAGAAAAGAATGAGGTATTTTCTTGCCTCGAAGGATTTCTAACTATGGCTAAAAAAAATTTTGGAAACAAACTTTTTCCTCTATACAAAGATTGTGACAGTGAATAGATGTGAAAAGAGTTTAATGATTTTCTTTGTGAAAGAAGAATTTCACACCAATGTATGATTCCATATACACCTCAATGAAATGGTGTTACAAGTGTTAAAATAAAACACTCTTGGACGTGTTGAATTGTTGCCCTACAAAAGCATTGAGATTCATCACTCCTTCTAAGGTTTGGAATGGACATAAACTTATGGTTAGTCATATGTGCATGTTTGGTTGTTTGGAATATGCTCTTGTGTCATCACAAAAATGTCACAAACTTGATGGAGCATATTTGTTGTTTATAGTGTTGACCTCCAATAGAGGATCATCAAAATCAGGAGAAAGCTCACACTTGAAGAGAAAATCAAGAGCAAAAGATTTCAACTCTTGTTCAAAGATTTTCGGGTAGACAAGGTAGATTAACCATGAAAAAGAATTTAGAAACTCTTAAATAAAACAAAAATCAAAGAGTTTAATCACAAAGGATCCATGAGATATGAGTCAAATGCACTTTGGAGAAAGAGAATCATGAATTCATATTTATAAACTTCTTTTCCCCTATGATTAACAGATAATGGGAGTACTTGGCTTCCATGTTGAGTCCAATAACTAAAATGATTCCTCCTAATTTGACCCAATCTAGAATCAACCTCCACAAAGAAGAAACCTTGTTGAAACCATAAACTATTTTCCTTCAAAGAAAAGTATTTCTTAATGGCCTCGCTAATGAGTTCCTCAAATCTTACAAAGACTCAATTTTGGGACTTCTAGACATGTTCTCAAAATATTAATCAGCATTTGGTGTGCTATCAAGACAATATTTTATTTCTAAATGTGATTTTTGGTCTCATATTGGCAAGCCAATATTCCCCAAGCTTCTTGGGCTTTAATTATATTTTGCACTAGAGTAAGAAAAAGATCACTTGCATTCGTATCAAATGACACATAAAGAATCTATATGCTACCTCTTCGAAGCTCAAAGAAGATCTCAATTAGGCTAGATTATTGTTTGAGGCTTTGTTGGATCTTCTATTGGAATTGACTCTGGATTATAACCTATTGGCCCCATGAAATTATTCCACAAATCATAAGCTTCCAAAATTGCATAAATGTTTGAACTTCAATAGTGTGTAGTTGGTTTCATCAATCTTCCCTTCACTGAAAATGAATGGGAAAAATGTTAATTTGTGCAGTAATAGAATAAGAAGATGCACCAACACTAAAAGATGAAGTCGTCACCCATGCACTACGATGATATAGAAATATAGTTGCACACTCAAAAAGTAATCCTCTCTACTAATACATCCCGAAAAGCTCTGAAACCATGTAAAAAAGAAATTACACAAGACAAACCAAGAGCAATAGCAAAGAAGACAACAAATGTAGAAGAAATTTTTTAAATCATTACTAAAAGCAAGTATAAAGATGATGACACTTGTATGCTCTCAATGTAGAGCTTAAATGATGATCTAGAGAACTCTTAATGGGATATTAAAAGGTAGAGGTATGTTGCCTCAACTCAATTTCTAGATTAGTGCAAAAATTAACTATAAATAGGTTAATGGAGAGATGTGACCTTCTTCGAGTGGCCAAGAATGAGTATTTGGATGTGGGCATCCAGTACCAATGTAATGCCCATATTTGGCTTAATTTTATTGACATGTTTAGATAGTGATGTGTGTGAACACACTAGGACTATCGAGGCACTTTTTTCCCTCTTTAGGAGGTTTTTCCCTCCCACCTTGTATATACAACTATTACTCTAATGGGCTACTTATCTTTGTACATTCTCTTGGTAATACATTCACTATTGTGTGTTGTGTGCCAAGCTTCTTCTTCTTCCTTGTGTTGTTTGTCTGCTTCCACAGACCTCGAACGAAAATTGGTGAGCATACTCAAGCTGATTAAGAGTTCAAAACAACTTCTTTTTGTGTTTTCAAAATTGCGATCTGAGCTTGTTTTCGCCTCCAAATGCACGATCGCATTGCTTGTGTAGGAAATTTTATCTTTTTGTGTGAAAGATATATACAACTTTCGGTTTGCCACTATAAGTGCCTCAAAGTCTACTACAAGTTTAGTAGAACTTGATAGGGTAGTTTTGTTCAACTTTTTGAGATACAGTCATTTTTTTGCATTAGGGTATTTTAATCAGTGGCCATGGTTGAAAGCAGTGATGTATTCTGAATGTTATCTATTGAGATAATTTGGATAGTACCAATGACCCATTATGGGATTATATAATGTGTCATATATTGGTTACAAAAGGACTATGGAAAATTGTGCAAGGTGTTGAAAAACATCCTATAATAGCTAAAAACACAGTTGTCGATGGTGATGCAAACTGCATTGAAGATGGAAATATTATTCATGTTCGTGTTGCGGTTCTTGCTACACTTACTACAGAGAAAATTTGCTAGGATGGTAGAGATGCACAGGCACATGCAATGATAGCCTTGTCTATCAAACATGCCATTATTCCTCACATTTGGTCTTGTAGAGCAGCTAAGGATGCTTGGGATACACTTACCACTTTATACCAAGCAAGGAATGAGGCTCGTGTTGCTTACCTCTCAAAACAGTTGGAGACTTAGCAAATGAATGAAGGAGATTCCATGGATAGTTTTTTGACAAAGATCAAAGATTTGAAGGAAAAACTGATTTCTGCTGATCAAGTCTTGCCTGATAGTTCACTTGTGTAGACTGTTCTGAATGGTCTACCGGATTCATATCAGAGTTTTGCTTCTACTCTTTGTTTGATTATGAAAGTCAATCCAAATCCCTTAAAATTTGAGGAGTTAATCTCCTTTTTGTTGCAGGAAGATTAGTATAGGTAGAATAGGTCCATTATGCGTGTTGTAGATCAAGATTTCCTGGCTAATCAGAAGGGCAAAGGTAAATGGTGCTCTTCTACTGGTAAGTAGAAATCTACTAATTCTACACAATCAAAGAAGGATGACAAGGACGAGAAGAAAATAAAAAAGAAGAAATTGTTTTGCAAATACTGTAAAGGAAATGATCATGTCATAAAGATTTGTCCAAAATTACCTACTAAAGAGGCAAGGAAGAAAGAGGCTAGAATGGTTGTTGTAGAGGCCTCTACACCAAAAACAAAGTTTGCTAATCTTGTGTAGAATGAAGAATGGGCATTTACCACTATTTGCAGTTATGGCCCATCTTCTCATGAACATTGTATGTATACAGTAGACTCAGATGTTTGGTACTTTGATAGTGGGGCAACCAAACATATTACCTCATAGCACAGTTTCTTCACTTCACTTGAGCTTGCCCCTATAGGGAATACTATCACATGCACCAACAACTCCTCTTATCCTATCCTGGGAGCTGGTAAGATCATTCTGACTACTACTGATGGTAGTTCTTTTACATTGTCGGATGCTTTATTTGTGCCAAGGAAAAAGATGAATCTATTATCAGTTTAGCTTTAGCCAAGATTTCCTTGGTTGTGAAATTTGTTGATGACACATGTATAGTTCATGATACGTCAAATGGATATAGTACATGATTCTCAGGATTTGTCAGATGCAAAGCTTTGGCATGCACGCTTTGATCATCTAAATTTTGCTAGTTTTCTATGCTTGCAGAAATCTAAAATGATGTTTTCTCTACCCAAACTTCAGGCACCTGGTAAACATGTATGTCTATTTAATCTTTGGATGCTTCCATCCTTACGTTATCTACCTCTTCCAACTCTAGTAGTTGCCTGTGGAGCTTTAACTTTCCCTGTATCAGCATGTTCAAGCCGTTCCCAGGTCTCGACAATAGCCCTTTGACATGCTATCTCATTTGCCCCATCTTTTTCTCTATTTTGCTCTCTCTCCCTTTGTTTCTCCTTCTTTAAGACTAATTTGAATTATGATCTTGAGAATTTGTAATTTCCCAAACCCCTTGTCTAGCTATAGCGATGAGACCTTTTGTAGGAACAATCCCATCAATGATTCCTAACTCCTTTGCTTCTCCTTAAAAGTAGGACCATATCCCTAGCCATGAGCCTCTTTGTACTCCTGCAAACACTCCAGTTGGATGTGACTAGGTTCCTCCCCTAGACGTCCTTGGTTGTTGCCCACACACTCTCCATTTTCCCTCCTCCTCCGCCTAAGGTGTTTGTGAATAGAAATCCCTTCCTTCTATTGTTCTCATTCTGGTATCATCAACACATCTTGAGCAGCATGCAACATCCTCCTATCTTCAAACTTAGGCTTGGGCAAATAGTCTTCATAGATCAAGTCTCTTCTAAATCTTCCTCCTTCAGATTCTTTCCATTTACTATCATAATCCATAGCCTTTCCGTGACTAATTCTATCATACTTCTGAAGAAGACAGTCCAATATCAGAGGGGATATCACATACCCAAGACTCATTAAAACCTCTCGCATTTCATTTCTATCAACAAATCTACTTCAATCCCTATCAAATCTTTTGAAAATAGACTTTCACTCTTTCAAGGATTTCCATAGTGTGATGAAGTTGAACCTATTCTTTTGGAATCTTTAAAGCCAAAAAGATGACCCAAATTCTTCTCCATCTTCAATTTTGTCATAATAAATATGGTCACATATATCCTATTCATCCTTAGATATCCCCACCAAGTCTATATTGTCATCTTGAGCACTTATACAATGATCCCAAAGATGTTCATTAGGAAGGGAAGTGAGAAATTGATCTTCAAGTTAGTTGTGAGTCACCATGCTCCCTATTCCCTAACTTCCACACCTCTTCATCTCATTTTTTTTCCTACTTGAGTGTAGAAAAACTTACTTTATGGTTTCTTTTGGAATATGGTAAGGAGAGGAATGAGTTATGGTTGGGTTTTCCTATGCGAAAAGGGTAGATTGGAACCTTTCCATTGTTGTCCTCAATCAGTTTGTGTGTGAATACATAAAGAACAATGATCTTACCTTCTTTTATCCCAAGCTTTGTTGATAAAGATGAAGAGCCAAACCTTCCTTTGAAACTTGTATAAGAACCCCCAAAGGAGGCTTATTTACACATGATTAGAGAAAAAAAGACAGTCACTAGAAAACATTAACATAATAGACTAAAACATGTGTAAATACTATCCCTATTCTACATGTGGCTTGAAGAATCACCACACATGGTAGATTAATCACCCAAAAAAGGAGATTCTGATCGCACCAATAATGGCTCGTCTCAAAAAGTTATTGTAAAGTTTGCAAGCTGCAAATGCTCACAAGAGCATAATGAAATGAACTCAAAAAATCATCATGAAAATCTTGTGTACATGTCACTTTCGTTCCATAAACCATCACGTAAGTGACAAGAGAATACTCCCTGACAATGGCACCAAAAGTTGTTGATGTTCTAGCATCTATTAACCTCCAAATTTGCATGAAAATTGCTATTCTAGTGCACATGACTACTGTAATTACCCCTTGATTTGATCTTATTTTGGCCATGTATTACCCACTTTGGTAACAGATTTTCATGTTGTATTGTCACATATTCATGAGCCAATTTAGCCTTTCATGTGGATGTACTTTTTGGCCACCCAATGTAGAGTTGAGACCCTTATTGTTCTAAATAAAAAAGGGATAGATAAGGAGAAGGAAAAAGAAAAAGAAAAAAAAGGGATGAAATTTAATGGCTTTGTTCTGACTCCCCACTCTTACCCTGTATCGAGCATGTGTCAAATGAGAATGGTAGGTTGCATCAGAGGGGGAGGGGGGGGATAAAAAGGAATGGATGGGGGGTTTCAGGAACACGTAGGGTGGGTTCTCCCTCCTCTAGAGGGGGAACATGATGACTTCATTACACTATCTTCTAGGAAGCTAAATCCATAGATGGCTTTTTCAGAGGAGAAGAGTTTCCAAAAAAACTCTAAAAGTAGTAATAAGTCTGGCAGTCTAGCTACCACGCTTTCAAAGGAAACGGAATGTCTTCACAAATTGTTCAAGATCATAGTTGATTCTGTGAAGCTAGTTGACCTGAAGAAGAATAATTGGAATGCAGGAAGTAAAAGGAAAGCTGAATCCCAATCTTCAAAGAATGCAACCAAGTCTAGTAGAAGGCTTATTGTTAGTACATACTTTTTTTGATGGTGCATCCAATTTTTTCACGGGCATTGTAGGATGGGGGGATAGGTACAACAGCCTAGCACTGCATTGCATTATGATCACCATATGGGCTCTTTTCATGGCCCGCAGGCAGGAAATGTAGCAGATGCAGCCATGGCACGCTGGTTTCAATCAATTGGTTTACAGCATCTTGCTTCTCCAACAGCTTCATCATCTGAGGATCCTCGGCATTTTCCATTTTTACTCATGTAGTATTATGCAAGGCATAGTTTGCAAAGCGTAGAAGACAGAAAAAAGTTGTTTCAGAATGTAAAATCAACAAGTGGTAGAATGGAACCTCCAACAAATCCATTTACACCTCCCAATTATGGATATGGGCATAGAAATGGGGTTGATGGTTTATGTCACGAGGGAGGAGATAAGCAGGAGAGCTCACACACACACTTTCACAATCAAAGAGGAGAACACACAAAGATTGAGGCAAGGAAGAATGATCTTCTTCTTCTTCTTCTTCTTCTTCTTCTTCTTCTTCTTCTATTACATAAAGGAATGTAAAAGAATGACATAAAAGAACAATACAACCAGTGCAATATATAAAGAACAGTATATAAGGAAAATCCTAATGTTCACGAATGAGTGAGCTGGCAAGAAAAAAATGTGCCATCACTCTGGGTAGATAAATCTATTAAAGCTCAATGAAATGTCCCTGACATATACTAGTGTGACCACATACATGTCAGAGAAATGAAAACATGATATGTTTCATCTTGGATCATCACATGTTGAGCTTGATATTTCAACACTCCTGTTGGCAGATGAAGCAAGTACGAGCATACATGCAGATCTAGCACTAAGGCAACCCATTAAATTTTTCCAAACCTTACACCATGTTAAAAGTGATTCTCATCACTAAAAACCCTTGTAAATATTGTTTCACCTTTTTCTAGCTCCATTTTGTACAAGCTGAGGAGTCCTCGAGCTTGGGGAGCCTTAGAAGTAGTTGCCTGCCAATTTTCATAATTTTTAAATCTCGTTTGAGTCCTCAAATAAGCCCTGGAACCTAATTTTTAACTAGGCCGGACACTAGGTCTGGATAGGGCCAAAGCTAGTCAAAAACTATAAATAGAGCTAGAGAGCTCATTTTTGAGCTAGCTTCTTGTAGTTTTGAGCTTGTATGAGAATTTGGTTGCAATAGAAGTGATTCCATTGTCTTACTTTCTTTGTCCTTGTCGTGTGTGCGCGTGTGTGTGTATGTGTGTGCATGTTAGTGTGCTTCTCACTCACACATTTGTGCCTTCACTTGCTCGAGGTCTTCATACCATCCTCATGTCTTCCCGGATTGACATTAAAGGAGGTGCTACTCATCACTGAGCTACACCAAATTTTGGCGCCGTTGCCGGGGATTCGAGCTTTGAGGACGAGCGTGTGATGGTAAGACGTAGAGAGGACGCGTTGGAATGGTAAGTAGTAGGTAAATTTCTGATTTTTCTCCATCTCCATCTCCATCTTCATCTCCATCTTCATCTCCTTTATATTCTCATTTCCAAACCATTTCCCCATTTTCTTTGTGCGAGTTTGAGAGAGAGCGAGTGTGTGTTCTTGCTTGTGTGTGTTTTTTTGCATGTTTCTTGCAGGTTGCAGCTCCATCATCATCTCCAGCAATCTCAGCAGGTACGGATTTTGTCTGCGCAAACTCCGAGGCATCGAGCTGGAGCTATCGTGACACTCCGGAAACTTCACCCTATCACAATTCTGAGTGCACTAGGACACTGCGCAGGCCTAGAGCTCCTAGGATCACTAGACAGAACAGCAAAATTCGCCATAACTCGGCCTATCATGACACCTCGAAGTATCGTGATACCCACGACTTATCGCAACACCTCGAAGTATCGCGACACACCGAAGTATCGCGATACCCACGACTTATCGCGACACCTCGAACTATCGCGACACCTCGAACTATCGCGACACCTCGAAGTATCGCGATACCCACGACTTATCACGACACCTCGGAGTATCGCGACACACCGGAGTATCACGACACACTGGAGTATCGCGACACTCCGACCTATCGCGACACCTCGAAGTATCGCGACACACCGACCCCACCTATCGCGACACTCCGACCTATCGTGACACCTCGAACTATCACGACACCTCGAAGTATCGCGATACCCACGACTTATCGTGACACCTTGAAGTATCGCGACACACCGAAGTATCGCAATACCCACGACTTATCGCGACACCTCGACCCGACCTATCGTGATACATGGGCTTAACGCATAAAATTTTAAAGTAAATTAATGGAGTGAAGTGAGGTATATTTGGGCTTAATTGTGGACACATTGGGGTAACATTAGAGCCTTAGGAGTGGGCAAAAGACCTAGACACCAAGGAGAGATCTCCTAAATCTTGAGAGGTCCTAAGATTTTGGGGGTTCCGTAAATTACTCCAAGGGGGGCCCATAATTGTTGATGTGTGTCTTTCAATTCATTGTAGTCAATGAGCTATATTAACTTGTGAAATTTTGCAAGAACTGTGCGTGCACTCAAGGTATTCCAGAGCAAGCTAGCAAGGGTGAGTACCAGGCTTGGGAGAAGGCTTCCTGGCTTTGTGCAACGGTTTGAGCAACCGGAGGATTGAGGTTGGAAGTTCTCTCAACCCTCCTTTGTCAATTCCTAGCCTAGGCTAAGTACGACTTAGGTGTGGTAATTAATTAGGACAACGTCAGGCACGAATTAAGTCCAAGAGAACTAATCAACCAAGTGCAAGCATTAAGTAGATCTTAGGTGCAAAAACCCTAAGGGACAAAAGTAAACTTGAATCGATCATTTATCGTGAGAAATTCACTTAAGTATTCCTGACGACGTGATATTAGACAAGATCATAAACATAATAATCAACTAAAAAGAACAAAGTGATTGGTGCCAATTAACCTACAACGAGAGTGTACTTGGAACCAAGGGGGTAGAGAAACCAGGCATATGAACCTTAGGTCTGACAGACACTTAGGCCGAGACAGACAAAGCCTCAGATCTTCTGAAGCGAGTGTCAATCACACTGCTAGGTCCTGGGCCCAGCAGTTGAGTGATTACCCATACACTCCACGATCAGAAACAAGTGATTCTGAAATGTCCTATCACATGGAGAGACCAGTAGGTAGTTCAAGGGTGGCTTATCTAGAAAAGCCAGAAGGACCTTACAAGACTCAATTGGAATACATCAGGACTGATTGTCTAGGTGCTCGCATCTATGAAGACGGACTGAGAAGATCTGTGGTCCAGATTAAGAACCTCGATCAAACCCATGGACTAGAACACCCGGTAGTCAAGTTTGAGAATGGAGCATACCTAGATAAAGAGGGGACTATATATGTAGTCACCACTCTTCCTGATAGAACTGATGAGTTTGGAAATGTGATTGCGGAGACCGACATGGGTGATATAGAGCAAGAGAATTTAGATAGAGAGCCAAGAACTCCCCGTGGTAAATCTGTCTTGACCAGAATCATGACTCCAGAGTGGATTCCACAGGATAATAAAAGCATAGATTTGCTTTTAAACTGAGAAACCGATGAGGCCTTTTGGAGATATAAACCTGCTCACCCTCAAGAAGTGAGTGCTCTCACAATCTATGAGTTTAAAGACCCTGACAGCCCAGGCAAAGTAACATACCTAGACAATACATCGGAGAGAATCTTCATGGTCACCGAGCATGGCAGACATGCCTACACATGGAAGGGTGAATTTGTTTTTCCCCAACCACAGTCTAATGTGTCCTATGGTCACCAAGGAGCCGGGACCTCCCAGGCTCATGGAGCTCAAGGAGATAGAAGTAGAGATAGACCTGAAGTAAGATTTGCAAACCCCCAGGGAAGGGAAAGAAGGAGAACGAGGACGAATAGAGAAGAAACCGAGAGATTTAGAGACCCAAGGAACCAAAGAAATGCTGATGATTTTCCTTTGCCAAGGCCAAGAGAACACACCAGGACTCTGAGGCCAACTCAACTGGTGAAGTCCATGAAGAATTACTTCGATGGCACTGGAGACCCTTATGACCATGTGGCAAAATTTAGGCAAGTCTTGAAAGCTGAACAGGTAGAGGATCTATTCACACAATATAATGCTTTTGGTCTAACCCTTAGGAATACTGCCCTCACGTGGTTTCAACCACTGAACGAGAGGCATTTCAGAAACATAGACCAGCTCTTAGAAGCATTTATCATTGAGTTTTCTAAGAGTGGTATAAGGCACAACACTTCCTCACTAATTCATAGCTTCAAGCAAACACCTCAAGAGACGGTCAGACTAGCAGGAAGACGGTTTAGGCAATACCTAGAGAGGTGCCCGATGCCTGAGTTACCCACACCAGCCAAGCAAGTGGCTTTGTTCTTAGATGGCTTGTTGAGCACCAAGCTTAGGTCATATGTGTATTTGAAGGACCCCAGAACTATAGAAGAATGCGTGAGCATGTGCATAGACATTGAGGATAATCTAGGTGAGGAGTTAGAGCTATCAAAAATCTATAAGGATTCAGATAACTCTAGTAGTCTCACATCTGGTCAGTCCACATCCATTGAGGAACTTGCCGAGAAGGTAGCTCAAAAACTAGGTGTCTCTAGCAAACAAATTCCAAGATTTGCCCCAGTTAAGCGGTGCTACACTTGTGGAGGTGACCATATGGCAAATGTATGTCCCATTATGGCCCAACCCCAGGTGAATCCTAGTAGCCAGTACTGCACCATAGAGAGAAGGTACACCAACCACACTGCACAGGACTGCCCATATAGCAAACAAACTATTAGGAAAAATTACCCTCAGCCATATCCACAACAGGGTAGATACCAGAATCAGTACCCTCCACAACAATACACCAGACCACAGCAACCCTATCAGCCACCTTATCAAGGGTAGCAGAGACCTCAACCAGTCCTAGTGCAGCAACCCCCAGCTCCAACCAATGTGATCCTAGTGAAATATGCATCTGTTGAAGAAAATCCGAACAGAGTCATAGTCCCAGTCACCCCATTGCTATCAGACAGTGATCCAAGTGACCATAGTTTTGACTCGACACATATTGATAGCCCACAGGCTTACTACATACAGTCACCCGAGCATAACGAGTCATACTATTAAGAGGACCCAAGTGAAAATAGGGGGGAGCCTGAGTATGCTAATGTCATGTACACAAACCCCAACTCTAGACCTCAACCTAGGCAGGTACGACCCCCATTCCCGAGAGGACCATGCTTCAGATGTCAGGGAGATCACCTTATACGTGATTGTCCACTGCCTGCCTCTACACAACCCCAACCAGTGACAATTCAAAGCTTCTATCAAGACTGCGGAAAAGAGCATCTCCTACGAGATTGCCAAAGGAACCCTAATAACATGCCTAAAATCACTCTTATCACCGTCATTGGGTTAGTGGTAGACTCTACGCGAAGTATAACTTCCACAGCCCCAATGCATGTGGTCACTAGAGCCCAAGCCTTGCAGCAAACTCAAGGAACAGGGTAGGAAAAGAGTGCTGACGTTAGTGAGACAGAGAGTATAACCAAGAAAAGGACAAGAGCATGGAGAGATAGCCGGGAGAGAATGAAAAGACAATGGTCACAGAAAATGAGTGAACTTGAAGCAAGCTTGAGAGAAACCAAAGCAAACATAAGTGAACTCGCATCTCAAAACCACTCACATCACCCATCCACCACCTTTCCCTTTACCCGCCAATCCATCTTCTTCCATTCCCCAACCTTTCAATACACCACCCTTGACCCAACCACCACCGAGAGTAGGATCAGTCCTAGCCGATCCCACTCCTGAAGATCTAGATATGAGGCTTAAAGCATATCAGGCCAGAATTCAAGAAGGGCCAAATGTGGCGGATCATGACAAGTGCTACTGTTAGCTCATGAGCTGGTTGATTTTTATGCACTAATATGCTTTTGTTGTGTAGAATATATGTTTGATTTCAAGCACTTGAAGAATGATTCGATGATTGATGGGAAGTATTTGGGGCTACCCGACGACTTCTTGGTCAGAGAGGATGTTCATATTGTAGAGTGTTTTTGACAAACTCGAAGTCCAAGGCATTGCTTCCTGGAACGCCTTGATTGGAGGATATGCCGAATTGGGACATGGTGAAGAGGTTGTTGCTTGTAGGGGATCAAGGAGCTGCATTACTGGTTCTCCGCTCAATGATGGAAACATTAACTTCTTTGAATATGAGTTGCTTCCTTTCCTTGTCAGTCATGAAGCAAGAAATGTTTAGGAGCTGGAATCAAGTTTCAAGGATAACTTGGAGAGACTCTTAACTGGAAGTATATGCTGCAAATAGTCTTTATCATATGATGGCTTACTCATAGTGTATCATACATTGGGAGAGATTACATACAATACACATCAACAATGCTCGAAACTGGTCTGACAATACCATTATGTCTTCTACTGGACCGCACAAGGGACTTTTGGAGGTATTCAAATTCGGATGCTATGTATTCTTTCCGATCTCTATGATGGCTTTTTCGGCAACAACCCTGACAACTTAGAGATGACAATGCGTCGTAAGCCCTATGTGGTGTATCCCGAAGAGAGTGAGCCCTTCCCATCTCCAGAGGAGATTAGGGAAATGATCAGGAAAAAGAGAGCCATAGCTGCGGCTGCAGCTGTAGCTGCTAATGATAAGAACGAATCCTGATGCGAAGTTGCTTTGCTGGTCAACGAGTGTAAATGTGTGTGTTTTTCTGATTAGTTACAAATTCAGAGGTTTCTCTAAACCATCAGCCATTCCCATGTTACTGTGCACTACACATGATACTGGATATAAGTCTACAAGTTTACTATGTCCTTGTAATGAACGAGTTATCCCTTCTATATTTTGTTGTTTCTGAAGTTACACGTAGCTGATTTTTCAATCAAATGAGTTGAATGGCAGTTATCATTGGAAGGGTTAGAAGTTTTTCTTGTTGGCAGAGGTCCAATCAAGATCCCACCTTTTTGTATTATTCAACACGGTGAAGAACAGCTGTGGCAACACCATAGTTTTGAAGGTAGCAGAGCAAACACCTCTATCTGCTTTGCTAGCTGGCAAGCTTTTGTACGAGGCTGGGCTACATTAAAGCTGGGAAGATCGTATCTCAAGCTACTGCAGCAACAGACTTTGGCGGAGTCAGAGGGAAAAACAAAAACGGTTTTTCTTTTTAAAGCTGTGAGAAAAGGGTTAGTGGTCTCAGAAAAAAGGAGAAGCTGGCATCATTTTTTGTCTCTCTCTCAGTTTTGGATTTTTGTTTTGGGGGCCGCTGCTGTGTTTGGACTACATCCTCAGTGGCGGCAGATAACGGAAAGAGATTATGGGTTCGAGAAAAAAAGGGGGAGTCGTGCGTTTAAGGGAGGCATAGACTTCTTCTGACGGGGGGCCATCACGAATCTACTGCGTTTTCAGAGGAGGCAATCAGGAGATGTGCGCTGCAGACAAGATCAGAGGACCAAAGGAGGGGGGGTATAGAGAGAGAGAGGGGAAGACGTGCATTCAAGGAAGATGGGGCTACTAGAATTTTCATCGAAGTATGCTTCCGGAGTGCAGATGCTGGAGTGTTTGAAGATCCACCAAGTAGGCGCATATATAGAGGTGGTTTTGAGGTGACAAATGCAGGTCATATAAGAGTTGAAGTAAAGCAACTATATGAAAGATATCAGAGGAGATTCAAAATGATATGGTGGAGGGTGCAAAAGAAGGATTTGTGCAACAGATAATCTGACTTGCTAAATCTGAGGGCTGGATCTTGTTAAGCAACAGATGGTCTCATGGATAGCGAATGAATTCGTGACAAGAAGGATGATACTGAAGAATATGAACAGAACAAGACTACACAATCTGGAAACCAACTATAATTGAAGACAAAGAATCCTATCTGATCAGGAGGAGGAATTGCATCGCAAACAACCGGACGAAGGAGAAAAAGGTGATGTGCGCATCTGAACTGGCGCAAGAAGACCATTTTCGGGCTAATATCTCTGTCAATTCTCAAGACGACGTTCTTTCTATGAGCTGACGACCCAAAGATTGATGAGCGCTGAATCTGATGCATCACTGACATACGATAGGTCTGGATGCAAGTCAAGAGATTGGTGCCATTGTACTCACAGGAAAAGGCAAAGCTTTCTCTGTTGGAGCAAAGCACCTCTTTTGCAAGGTCTTCACATCTTCCGTTCCCTCATTTCCACATATGTCGAAGAACACGGAGAAGATGCAGTGTTTTTACTTCAGTAGTGACGGCTCAATCACCCCCTCTCCATGGCAGATGTGGTCCTGGCTCTGAAGAAAGGTGATTTCATACTCTCGGATGATAGTGGTGCTGAGGTTATTTCACGCCTTAGGATTGGGGACACTGGAAAAGAGGTTGTGAGCACTGGAGGGGTGAAGGTTGTTGGAGAAAACTGAAGGAGACAGAGAAGATGGACTCGTCCTTACACGCAATCGAATGAGGGTTGCTTAAACTCGATCGCGTTCAACATATTTGGGAGTTCGAAGTCACATTCTAGAGGTTTGAACCATTCGTCTTCTATTCTCTGAGGCAGTATTACAATGACCATATCAGTTTTTTTTTGTTTGACTTTTGCGTTGAGTTTGTATTGTGCATGGATTCTCTTCTCTCCCTCTGAATGTATATGTATATTGTACACTTGGGGGTTGAATTTTCTCTATGCTGTGGATTTAAGGACCAGACCTGATGCATATGTTTTATCAAAAAAATTGCATCTTCGGGTATGTCTTCAAATGAGAATTTAAGTGATGTCATCTGTCGGTGCTGCTGTAGTGTTTCTAGTTTACATTCAGCTACACTTGGGCGTCTAGCTTGCCAACTTTTGTTGTCTCACATCTTGTTGTTGACTTAATTTCCGTGACTACTCCAATTTCTAGAGTAGAGTGTACAGATCACGGTGGCATCTACTTTCTGCAATCCCGGATTCCTTGAATTTCAGTCGATAGAGTTTGAGTAAGAGGGATAAAGGGTGCACTTGTAGATGTGTGTGTGTGCATAAATGAAAAAAAAGAGAGTTAAAGGGTGAACAAGGGATTACGTACGAGAGTGAGGGTGGGAGGCTCGAGAGCTATTTCTGCTTAAACTTCCTTGGATATCTCTGGAGAGATTGAGGAAGTGTGATATTAATGGTGCTGCCTAACTGTAAGACATCAAATCAACGACGAGAGAGCATAACTGTAGGCCACTGTAGTTGGGCAAATTTGCTTCAAACATCCCACCACAAGGCTTGACATGGTGTACTACATGTAAAATGAAGAAAACTCAAGAAAGCACACCTAAATAGTGCATGCAATATGTAGAGGCATTACTTAAAGGTGCATCCATTGGACATTTCCTAAAGTAAGGGAGAAGGTATTAAGGTCATTAGGGAAGGGCAGTTAGAATCCTTTCAATGTACCTTTGGAAGTTCATGCACCAGGAGCTTTGCCCCAGCTTATTTGTTTAGTTGTCTACGTTATACTCTATGGTAACGATTGTGGGGTTCTTCTCTACGGTACTATTACTGTATGCATGGTGGTGCCATTGGTACTATATGTTTTAGTCTAGCTGTTCCTGTATTGTGAATTTCATGCAACTCGTTTCGGCCATGGGGATCACATACAAGAGGGAGGATGGGACTCTTGAGAGCTAGTGCTGCTCCAAATTTCCTTGGATACTTGGCGGCTTGCTTCATACTACGGTCTATGGAGTATGAACCTTCATGCATTACCGGAAGTTTTGAACCTTGAAAAGTTACCGTCCATTTTGTATCACTTCGGACTGTGTTTCTAATATCCCCATCAATACGAGTGATTGTTTCAAGTTTTGGACTGCGTTTAAATACATGCGATTTCTTGTATGTCGAGGAGTATTAAAAAAAAAAAATTATCAAGGGAACAAGGGAAGGAAAGGTGGGTTGAGTAAGAGAAGCGAAGGAAGAAAATTGTGGTCTCGAGTGTACGAGATAGGAAGCTAAGAGACCTTGCGAGAGAAAGAGGGGAGAAGTGAGGGAACCCGAGAAAGTGAGTGTGAGAGGCATACATAGGAAATTCAACGAGTGTGCAAAAGATAGGTAGCAAGTGAGTGAGCATAGGTGGGCTTGTTTGAGAAAGTAATAGGGTGTGTAAGAGCACGAGGGAAGTGCCATGGAGTGGGTGTGTGTGATGAGCATGTGAGAGTAGAAGAGAGAGGGAAGGGAAATCGCGAGAAGTAATCCTTGTAGATTGGATCCTTGTGGGCATGAACATTTTGGTTCCCATTCATCCCAGTTTATGACCATATTTGGACGCAATCGTGGACTTCAAGTGAGGACAAGTGACAAAGTGCAAGAACATTGGGCAAAATTTAAGTGTTTGTCAGACACTTTCCCTCAGAAATAAAGACAACATTTTGGTGCTTTTGCCGGGAATAGCTTGGCACATCTCTATAAGAGAGTGCCATAGGTTCGCCTAGCGCCACATGTTGGCCGAGCTTGCGGACTCCAGATCTAGTACATGAGTGAGGGGAGCTCATCCTCAAGAGCAACACAAACACAAAGAGAGGAACGCGCTCAGAGAAGAGCCCTTGAAAGAGAAAGGAAGAGGTGGGAACCGCCAGGTGCGCCGACCTCGACTGGCTCGAAGAAATCTGCTAAAAACGTGTACTCCGTAGGAGAGTCGCGAATCAAGTGCGAAAGTTTGAAGGAGGGATCCTGAGGCCACGTGTGCTAAATTTCTGGGATCGAAGTGATATTGACATCACACCTCTGTTCGAAATGGCTCAGCGGATTTCGGTTCACTTGGGGGACTTCACCAAGTTCTCAGGTGCTTGGGACGAGGATCCGGATAGTTTTATCCAGCTGTTTGAGGTTACTTGTGAGGCCAATGAGGTAGTTGACCAGGGTCAAAGGTTGAGAATTTTTCCGGCTATTCTCCGTGATGAGGCAGGCAATTGGTATGGGAATCTGACACCACAAGAGCGTGGAACTTATCAGATGCTCAAGGAAGCCTTCTTGGCAAAGTTTCGACGACAAGGCTTCCAAGATAGATTGGCTCAACAGATGGATTACTTGCGACAGGGAGTCAATGAGAGCATCGATAACTACATTCAGAGAATGGAAACGTTGGTAAGAAAGATGGGCGCGAATGCCCTTAACGATGAGACATTGAAGAGAAGATTCATTGCAGGATTGAGAGATCCCACGGCGCAGCAGCATATCAGCCTGACAAGATCGGCAACCTTAATAGATGCTAAGGAACAAGCAAGGCTTTGGGAGGAAGTACAATTATGTCAACAAAGGAAGATGGAGCTCTTATACGAGCCAATGGGAGGCCCAGGAAACATACCAATGAAAGATCCTGGCCAAGGAAGTCCCGCATTGACGACTCCAGCTTTTGTAGCTGCCACTAGCATGCCAGGTAAGGTAAAGCCTGCACTAACTGAAGAACAAATATTGGAGTTGGTCACACAAGCTATAAAAGCTGCCACAATGACCCAGGAAACATACACAGTAAAACCAGAGGTAACTACAAACCCCAACCAAGTGTTTAGATCGAATACATGGTGTGGAAAGTGCCATGGTTACGACCATTTGGCTTCAGAATGCCCTACAGTCTCAAGAGTATTCACAGATAGATCACCACCTAGAATGCATTGCACTTTTTGTGGAAGAACAAATCACACAGAGGACCGATGTTACAACAAGAGAGCCTATGAAGAGAGGACCATGAAATCGGGAGATACAAGAGAAAGAGCTTACACGGGATTGCCCGCTCAAAGTGTCCCGCCTACATCTCGTTGGTAAAATAGACAAACTTATGGATATGGTGCTCAAGGTCAGGGAGGAGACTACCCAAGAGGAGCCGCACGCGATCAAAGAAGAGACGGTCCAATCCAGTGTTGGAGATGCCATGGCTTTGGCCATACTCAATCTAGATGTCCAAACGAAAAGAAACCAATTGATTATACCCCACTATGTAGGTATTGTAGTGGAGAGGGCCACTTTGATGAAGATTGTCCAAAATGAAGAGCTTCCACTGGCAAGGATAAGGGACCAGTAGGGTCCTCGAATTATGTTGATACTCAGATGCATTCCACAACGAGAGCTCAAGAGCATGTTCCTACAATCGGAGTAGTGTTCAAGACACCGAACCCTCAAGAAGGCTCTAGCTCGTCAATGCACTTTGTGGATGCTTACCAAGCCAAGAAACCACATAAAGAGCCAACTGTGGCAGTAGTCACAAGGACCCAAGAGTATTCAAAGAAACATCGAGAAGGCAAAAGCGAAGAAGCGAGATCAAAGAAGATAACTGAGCATGGAGAGGTAGAAAACCAAGTTGGAGGATTTGTTGAGCAGCAAGAGTTTGAGGATGGGGAAGAGATAGAGATTCTTCCACCAGTGACCAAGGAGTTTGTGCCAGGCATAGCACCATTCCCCGAAAGATTAAGGGCTCCAAGGTGTAGGAAGGAAAGACAGAGTTTGGAGGAAGTGGACATCGTAAAGTTACTCGCTCACACGGAAGTCACACTGGACATTGGCACATTGCTGAAATGTTCACTTGCTTATAGGAAAAAATTCTACAACGAATATATTAAGAAGCCGAGGAACGCTTGAGGTAAAAAAAGACAAGATAAAGAGGTCCAAGGAATCATTCAAAGTATTACGATGCAAATTGATTCGAACGCTCCAGCTGTGACAGTCGAGATTAAAGGGTATGCAGTCCCTGGTGCTCAATTAGATAGTGGAGCCGCAGTCAACCTTATGACAGAATACATGATGAAAGCTTTGGGCCTCAACCACATGGAAGAAACGCCGATGTCCTTGAGAATGGCAGATCAAACACAAGTGAAGCCTGCGGGTCTTTTGAAGAATGTAAGCACAGTTGTGGGCGGTCTAGAGTTTAAAGTTGATTATCTGATAGTAAGACCAAGGACCTCAGAGGCTAGCTTCTCGATCTTACTTGGATGGCCATGGCTGGTGCAAGCCGAATGTGTGCACGATTGGCGCACAGGATTTATCACAATTGGACCAAAGGTTGATCGAATACAACTTCAAGTGTCTCCAAACTTGACCGGC
Organism: Ceratopteris richardii; assembly: GCA_020310875.1. Classification (NCBI taxonomy): domain Eukaryota; kingdom Viridiplantae; phylum Streptophyta; class Polypodiopsida; order Polypodiales; family Pteridaceae; genus Ceratopteris; species Ceratopteris richardii. The sequence continues at coordinate 107,599,412 of CM035428.1, read as the reverse complement.
AAGAAATCGACAACAGCTGAGGAAAGGGAGCAAAAAGCGAAGGAAAAGGTTAGACAAGAAATGGTGCGGGTAAGATTTGCACTGCGCACGGAGACTTCCAAGGACCTTTCACAGGATGGATTTAACCTGCAATTGTCCAACCTCCAACACGCGAAGGTGGGCGAGTACAAAGATCCACTATGTTACAAGGATGACTCAGACCAGGAGTTGCTGGGATGGTTGACACATACAAGTGAATTTGAGTGCTACATGTTGAGTATAGACACAAAGGAAAGCAAAGCTACCCAATCCCTGGAGAAGGGAACTTCAAAAGATGAGTTGAAACTGGAGTTAGCTCCGACAATGGAAGTACAACAGTTGAGAGAAAGGGTTAGAGTGCTAGAAGCAGAACTTCTAAGGAGAAATCGAGAATTGGAAAAGGAAGCGAAGAGTAAGACTAAAGTGTCGGAAGCCATTGCAAAAGCTGAACTCAAGAAATTGGGTCCAATCGAAGCAGAACAAAACAATGATTTACTGGCCAACCATGCACGCGTGATTGGAGAGCACGTTCCAATCACAGTGTCATCGAGGAATAAGGAATATTCGCGAGAAGCTCAAGTGGAAAAATGGGAAGTTTTTCTAGAAAAGTTCTTGAGCGTGGGGTCAGAGCTACCAGATGGAGTACGAGATTGCATTAAATTGGCACTCAAAAATTTCAGCAAGGCCTTTGCATGGTCATACAGTGATCTGAGAGGAATTGATCCCCGAATCTGCCAACATTATATAGATTTGGAAGAAGGCACCCGACCAATATGTCAACGACTTAGGCGGACAAATCCAATCTACTCGGAATTGATCAAGCTGGAATTGACTAAGTTATTGGAAGCAGGATTCATATATCCCATTGCATCCAGCGAGTGGGTATCACCAATTGTAGTTGTTCCGAAGAAAAATAAGAAAATCCGTATTTGCATAGATTATCGTAAGTTGAACGAGCGCACAAAGAAGGATCACTTCCCCTTGCCATTTACTGATCAAATCTTGGACAGAGTGGCTGGCCATAAATTGTACTCATTTTTGGATGGTTTCAGTGGGTACAACCAGATCCAAATCCATGAAGAGGGTCAATCAAAAACTACTTTCACCACGGAATGGGGCACATACGCATATCGTGTGATGCCATTTGGATTATGCAATGCACCAGCCACATTCCAAAGGGCGATGATAGCTGCATATCAAGACTATTTGCAAGATTGGATGGAGATATTCCTCGATGATTTTGCAATCAGAGGCAATGATGAAAACATGATGGAGAGGATCGAAGCTATTTTAAGAAGAAGCATTGAAAAAGGCATCGCATTAAACCCTGAAAAGTGTACATTTGGAGTACGAAGAGGATTGCTCTTGGGAGATGTTATTTCTGAAAGAGGGATCGCGGTTGACGAGGATAAAGTAGAAAAAATCGGACAACTTCCACCTCCTCAAAACTTGCGACAACTCAGAGGATTCTTGGGGCATGCTAATTATTATCGACGATTTATATTAAATTTTGCGTCAATAGCAGCACCACTGACGAATCTTTTGAGGAAAGACCAACAATATCAATGGACTAGAGAGTGTCAAGTTGCATTCGACTTGATCAAAGAGAGATTGATAAATGCACTGATTTTGGTAGCACCCAACTGGACGAAAGAATTTCATGTGCACACAGATGCTTCTCATACTGCGGTTGGAGCAGTGCTATGTCAAGCCGATGAAAGGAAATTGGACCACCCTATTTATTACGCAAGTCAAAACTTGAATAGCACGGAAAGAAACTACACAACTACAGAAAAGTAATGCCTCTCGATGATCTTTGCGGTGAACAAGTATCGGCATTACTTAATGGGAAAGCATTTCACGTTTTATGTGGATCATGAAGCCCTTAAGTATATCATTAATAAACCCGAGCTATCAGGGCGATTGATGAGGTGGATGCTACTCCTCCAAGAATTTCAGTTCACAGTGGTAACCAAACCAGGCAAAGCGCATATATTGGCTGACCATTTATCTCGAATTGTTAATGAGGAGCCAATCTCTGGTGTGCGTGATGAGGCTCCTGATGGGCATCTATTCCAGGTTGATGCTAAAGTACCTTGGTATGCCGACTTGGTGAATTTCTTGTGCACCACTAAATATCCGCCAGGAGCAAGCAAGAGAGAGAAGCAAAAACTATTAGCACTGGCAAAACACCATAGCATCATTGGTGGGCAGCTCTATCGATATTTTGTACATGAAAGCATTTATCGGAGGTGTCTCGAGGAAGAAGAAGCAACCCTAGTGTTGAGAGCATTACATGATGAACCCTGCGGTGGGCATTTTGCTGGTGAGCTGACGGCAAGAAAGATCTTATTGGCTGGGTATTGGTGGCCAACGCTGTTCAAAGACTCTCACACATACTGTAAGAAATGCGACAAATGCCAAAGAATGGGAAAACCAACATTAGTACATGCTGCTCCCCTTACGTCGGTGCTGGCCCTTAAGCCTTTTGAAAAGTGGGGAATTGATTTTGTGGGGCCTATTGATCCTCCCTCAAGACGTAGATCCAATAGGTATATCTTGGTCTGCACTGACTATGTTACCAAGTGGGTAGAGGCTAAAGCTCTGAAGACTGACCGAGCTGTTGATGTAGCTAAATTTTTGTATGAACAAATTACCACCCTATTCGGATGCCCGTTGGAGATAGTGAGTGATAGAGGAACACATTTTGTCAACGAACTGATCGAGGAATTAATGGAATTATATAAAATCAAACATAGAAAAAGCACTCCATATTACCCGAGGGCAAATGGACAAGTGGAGGTCACCAACAAGGTTCTTGAACAGATTCTGACAAAGACAGTAGCTGTGCATAGGCGAGACTAGGATGAGAGACTTTTGGAAGCTTTGTGGGCGTATAGAACATCCTACCGAGTGACGAATAAGAGCACTCCATTCTCCCTAGTATATGGCGAGGAAGCCATCTTTCCCATCGAAAAAGAAGTTCCGACACTAAGAGTGGCCATCGAGGCGAGGCTGGGAGAGGAAGAGTCATTGAAGGAGAGGTATATACAACTGGTCAAGCTAGAAGAAAAGAGACTCATTGCACAGCAAAGTCTGGAAGCTATTCAGAGAAGACGTAAGGAGAGGCAGGACAAGAATCTCAAGACCTATGCGATTCAAGAAGGGGATTTGGTGCTAGTCTATGATAGCAAATATTATAAATTCCCGGGGAAGTTACAGACAAGATGGGCAGGACCGTTTAAGGTGGTGGAACTCAACTCCAATGGTTCCATGCAAATTCAAGATTTAGGAAAAGAATGTGCTCCCGTGAAGGTTAACGCGCTTCGAGTTAAGCCATATTTCGAGTAACATTAGGACGGGAGAAGCCAAACGAGATCCAAGCGGAGGGACGTAGTAGACTCCTTGTACATAGATGTATAGTTATATATATATATATATATATATATATATATATATATATATATATATATATATATATATATATATATATATATATATATGCGCATATGTAAGCTATGATTTTTGTGTCATAAATATTATCCCTTGCTAGCCCAGGAATTTTGGACTTCTAATTATTTTTCGTGTTGCACAGAGACTGTTAAGAGCTAAGTAACAAAATGGCAGATCAAATAACTCAACTCTATTTGTACGAGCTAAGGATATATTTCTCGGACCAAACATTTGCCCGCATGGACATCGAGGTCGACAACTTTGAGACGGAATATGATGTGGAGGAAGCGCACTGGCTGGTATGCTTCATCAACCAGGGTTTGGATGTTATATTTTATATTGAGTGTTTTGAGGAATACCTGACCCGACATGTAGGATGGGTGGGGGATCGATATTACTATTTCGACCCTTCGAGGGAAATGCCTAATGAAGAGAACGATATCACTTGGGCTTGGGCAAATGTGTTAACGATAGGAAGTGATGATGGAACTCCTAAAGTTGAGCCTAACTCGCCCTAGGGAAGTTGTCGGGATACGAGTATGAGGTGAGGCTACATGAGACATCCAGGAGACCCACATTCTAGAGCATCTAAGGATAGGTATACGAGGGACCAAGGCATAGCCGGTTGTAGTTACCAAGTGAAAAGTCACCTCAATGAATACATATGTAGTGTCTGTACTTGAGAGAATGGAGTGAAGAGGTGGTTGATCTGTCAAAGGCTAGAGTGTATATGTTTGCATGTCTGTGTGGGAAAAGTGGGGAAAATCCCTTTCTTCCTCTCCCTAATTCTTAGGACTCGGGCGAATTAACTAATATGAAAAAAAAAACATTGTGTTGTTGTGATTGTACCGACGTGCTATGGTGGGCTAGTAGGTGGGTGGATTTATCCTAGCCGGGTGGTTAGGACCACGAGCCGCAGCTAGTTTCGCCATAGGCTTGGGATGTATACGTTTATGTCTTAGCTACGCGCCATAACGGGTTGGTAGGTGGGTGGAGCCATCGTGTCTGGGTAGTCACGACCACGAGCCGTATCCAGCTTCGTTATGGGCTAGTTAATATATGTTATGTATTATCATTGTGTGTTTGTGTGTTGTGAGCTGCGTTGCATTGGTAGATTGGTGGAATCAACCTGATCGGGTGGTCAGGTCCACGAATCGCATCCAGTGACAACGTAGGCCAACGTGCAAATATAAATAAAATCTACCTATGAAGTTATTCCCCACTCCTAAGGGGGAGAGAGAGAGAGGAGAGGGCGATGATCGCCTGGAAGGGAACATTATTTGCTTGTGTGATTGGTATGTGATGGCTTGTGACAGATCAGCTCACTTTGAATCAACATTCTTGAAGGCACGGAGACTCTATATGTACTTATGGATGAGGCTTTAGCGAGGTAATGCAACGGTCTTGCTTTATAACTTGTGTGCTCTATCCGAGGGTTTTCCAGTGTGTGGGGCACTCTAGGTGTTTAATGTAGGACTTGACTTGTACTCGGGTCTCGATGGCTTTTGTGGGACAACGATGGGGATTCTTTGGGAGTGTCTAGTCATGGAATAATTGTATATAGCGAATAGTAGGTCAATAATGGGGTATGCATTTTGGGTATGTTGCATCTCCTGTTGAATTCATTTCAGTTGTTGTTGTTCATTTCGGTATTTCCATTTTTGTTTTTCCGTAATGACCGTTGCATGTGTAAAACATGGAAAGAGATGCATGTGTTATTTTGGTTGAGACCATTTTCATAATGGAATGCATGAGCAATTTGATGCATGTTGGAATGGGAGTTGCATATATGTGTATTGGATCATTTTGAGGTGAATGGTTTGTATGTGTTCATGAGTGATTTTTTTGCACTAATAGCTTCAATGAGTGCAGGTTCCGTTGCAGTAATGGTTCGATGGAGAGGTATGCAAACTAGTTGTACACTGACATTTTCATGGCTGTTTTGATTATATTGCAGCGAGAGTGGCTCGTCGAGGACAACTTCGCAACTAAGAAGATGGGAGTATGTTAGCTCATGAGTTGGTTGATTCTTATGCACTAATATGCTTTTGTTGTGTAGAATATATGTTGATTTCAAGCACTTGAAGAATGATTCGATGATTGATGGGAAGTATTTGGGGCTACCCGACGACTTCTTGGTCAGAGAGGATGTTCATATTGCAGAGTGTTTTTGACAAACTCGAAGTCCAAAGCATTGCTTCCTGGAACGCCTTGATTGGAGGATATGCCGAATTGGGACATGGTGAAGAGGTTGTTGCTTGTAGGGGATCAAGGAGCTGCATTACTGGTTCTCCGCTCAATGATGGAAACATTAACTTCTTTGAATATGAGTTGCTTCCTTTCCTTGTCAGTCATGAAGCAAGAAATGTTTAGGAGCTGGAATCAAGTTTCAAGGATAACTTGGAGAGACTCTTAACTGGAAGTATATGCTGCAAATAGTCTTTATCATATGATGGCTTACTCATAGTGTATCATACATTGGGAGAGATTACATACAATACACATCAACAATGCTCAAAACTGGTCTGACAATACCATTATGTCTCCTACTGGACCGCACAAGGGACTTTTGGAGGTATTCAAATTCGGATGCTATGTATTCTTTCCGATCTCTATGATGGCTTTTTCGGCAACAACCCTGACAACTTAGAGATGACAATGCATCATAAGCCCTATGTGGTGTATCCCGAAGAGAGTGAGCCCTTCCCATCTCCAGAGGAGATTAGGGAAATGATCAGGAAAAAGAGAGCCATAGCTGCGGCTGCAGCTGCAGCTGCTAATGATAAGAACGAATCCTGATGCGAAGTTGCTTTGCTGGTCAACGAGTGTAAATGTGTGTGTTTTTCTGATTAGTTACAAATTCAGAGGTTTCTCTAAACCATCAGCCATTCCCATGTTACTGTGCACTACACATGATACTGGATATAAGTCTACAAGTTTACTATGTCCTTGTAATGAACGAGTTATCCCTTCTATATTTTGTTGTTTCTGAAGTTACACGTAGCTGATTTTTCAATCAAATGAGTTGAATGGCAGTTATCATTGGAAGGGTTAGAAGTTTCTCTTGTTGGCAGAGGTCCAATCAAGATCCCACCTTTTTGTATTATTCAACATGGTGAAGAACAGCTGTGGCAACACCATAGTTTTGAAGGCAGCAGAGCAAACACCTCTATCTGCTTTGCTAGCTGGCAAGCTTTTGTACGAGGTTGGGCTACACTAAAGCTGGGAAGATCGTATCTCAAGCTGCTGTAGCAACAGACTTTTGCGGAGTCAGAGGGAAAAACAAAAACGGTTTTTTTTTAAAAGCTGTGAGAAAAGGGTTAGTGGTCTCAGAAAAAAGGAGAAGCTGGCATCATTTTTTGTCTCTCTCTCAGTTTTGGATTTTTGTTTTGGGGGCCGCTGCTGTGTTTGGACTACATCCTCAGTGGCAGCAGATAACGGAAAGAGATTACGGGTTCGAGAAAAAAAGGGGGAGTCGTGCGTTTAAGGGAGGCATAGACTTCTTTTGACGGGGGGCCATCACGAATCTACTGCATGTTCAGAGGAGGCAATCAGGAGATGTGCGCTGCAGACAAGATCGGAGGACCAAAGGAGGGGGGGTATAGAGAGAGAGAGAGGGGAAGATGTGCATTCAGGGAAGATGGGGCTACTAGAGTTTTCATCGAAGTATGCTTCCGGAGTGCAGATGCTGGAGTGTTTGAAGATCCACCAAGTAGGTGCATATACAGAGGTGGTTTTGAGGTGACAAAGGCAGGTCATATAAGAGTTGAAGTAAAGCAACTATATGAAAGATATCAGAGGACATTCAAAATGATATGGTGGAGGGTGCAAAAGAAGGATTTGTGCAACAGATAATCTGACTTGCTAAATCTGAGGGCTGGATCTCGTTAAGCAACAGATGGTCTCATGGATAGCGAATGAATTCGTGACAAGAAGGATGATACTGAAGAATATGAACAGAACAAGACTACACAATCTGGAAACCAACTATAATTGAAGACAAAGAACTGATCAGGAGGAGGAATTACATCGCAAACAACCGGACGAAGGAGAAAAAGGTGATGTGCGCATCTGAACTGGCGCAAGAAGACCATTTTCGTGCTAATATCTCTGTCAATTCTCAAGACGACGTTCTTTCTATGAGCTGACGACCCAAAGATTGATGAGCGCTGAATCTGATGCAACACTGACATACGATAGGTCTGGATGCAAGTCAAGAGATTGGTGCCATTGTACTCACAGGAAAAGGCAAAGCTTTCTCTGTTGGAGCAGAGCACCTCTTTTGCAAGGTCTTCATATCTTCCGTTCCCTCATTTCCACATCTGTCGAAGAACACGGAGAAGATGCAGTGTTTTTACTTCAGTAGTGACGGCTCAATCACCCCCTCTCCATGGCAGATGTGGTCCTGGCTCTGAAGAAAGGTGATTTCATACTCTCGGATGATAGTGCTGCTGAGGTTATTTCAGGCCTTAGGATTGGGGACACTGGAAAAGAGGCTGTGAGCACTGGAGGGGTGAAGGTTGTTGGAGAAAACTGAAGGAGACTGAGAAGATGGACTCGTCCTTACACGCAATCAAATGAGGGTTGCTTAAACTCGATCGCATTCAACATATTTGGGAGTTCGAAGTCACATTCTGGAGGTTTGAACCATTCGTCTTCTATTCTCTGAGGCAGTATTACAATGACCATATCAGTTTTTTTTGGTTTGACTTTTGCGTTGAGTTTGTATTGTGCATGGATTCTCTTCTCTCCCTCTGAATGTATATGTATATTGTACACTTGGGGGTTGAATTTTCTCTATGCTGTGGATTTAATGACCAGACCTGATGCATATGTTTTATCAAAAAATTGCATCTTCGGGTATGTCTTCAAATGAGAATTTAAGTGATGTCATCTATCGGCGCTGCTGTAGTGTTTCTAGTTTACATTCAGCTACACTCGGGCCTCTAGCTTGCCAACTTTTGCTGTCTCACATCTTGCTGTTGACTCAATTTCCGTGACTGCTCCAATTTCTAGAGTAGAGTGTACAGACCACGGTGGCATCTGCTTTCTGCAATCCCGGATTCCTTGAATTTCAGTCGATAGAGTTTGAGTAAGAGGGATAAAGGGTGCACTTGTAGATGTGTGTCTTTGCATAAATGAAAAAAAAAAGAGTTGAAGGGTGAACAAGGGATTACGTACGAGAGTGAGGGTGGGAGGCTCGAGAGCTATTTCTGCTTCAACTTCCTTGGATATCTCTGGAGAGATTGAGGAAGTGTGATATTAATGGTGTTGCCTAACTGTAAGACATCAAATCAACGATGAGAGAGCATAACTGTAGGCCACTGTAGTTGGGCAAATTTGCTTCAAACATCCCACCACAAGGCTTGACATGGTGTACTACACGTAAAATGAAGAAAACTCAAGAAAGCACACCTAAATAGTGCATGCAATATGAGAGGCATTACTTGAAGGTGCATCCATTGGACATTTCCTAAAGTAAGGGAGAAGGTACTAAGGTCATCAGGGAAGGGCAGTTAGAATCCTTTCAATATACCTTTGGAAGTTCATGCACCAGGAGCTTTGCCCCAGCTTATTTGTTGAATTGTATACGTTATACTCTATGGTAACGATTGCCGGGTTCTTCTCTACGGTACTATTACTGTATGCATGGTGGTGCCATTGGTACTATATGTTTTAGTCTAGTTGTTCCTGTATTGTGAATTTCATGCAACTCGTTTCGGCCATGGGGATCACATACAAGAGTGAGGATGGGACTCTTGAGAGCTAGTGCTGCTCCAAATTTCCTTGGATACTTGGCGGCTTGCTTCATACTACGTTCTATGGAGTATGAACCTTCATGCATTACCGGAAGTTTTGAACCTTGAAAAGTTACCGTCCATTTTGTATAACTTCGGACTGTGTTTCTAATATCCCCATCAATACGAGTGATTGTTTCAAGTTTTGGACTTCGTTTAAATACATGCGATTTCGTGTATGTCGAGGAGTATTAAAAAAAAAAAAAAAATATCAAGGGAACAAGGGAAGGAAAGGTGGGTTGAGTAAGAGAAGCGAAGGAAGAAAATTGTGGTCTCGAGTGTACGAGAAAGGAAGCTAAGAGACCTTGCGAGAGAAAGAGGGGAGAAGTGAGGGAACCCAAGAAAGTGAGTGTGAGAGTGTGTTGACCTAAGCATCAACTTAGGGACTTGCGGAGAAAGAGACTATACCTCAATCCCCTCACAAGTGCATATAGTGGGGATACACGCTTTTAATTATCAATCCAAAGAGTATACAAACCTAGCCGAGTGTATGAGGACATGCAATCATGTAATGATCAATGCAAATGAACTACTCAAGAGTACAATCAAGGTATATACTTATCCAAACAAGCTGCAACTGTCAGTCCAGGCGAAACGATACTTGGTGCAGCAGCCGTCAGTATTTTGGACTTTTCTCCGAGTTCCGAGCTCCAAATATAGCGAATAGCATATGCGTTTCGAAGCTCTCGAGAAGACGCATCCAATGGCAGTGGTTTCACTCAATTCTGACGCTCCTACTTCAAGTGATGGTCAAAATACTGAGTCGCAGGAATACTTTCCTACACTCCAGCACTTCCTACAAGTCGCACACACCTTACCTACAGCAAACAACAGCTCTCAAGGATAGACAACACTCACAAGCACTCTTTCCAAGCAATACACATGCATACAAGCTCACGAAGAAGAAGATAAGGAGTGAAGAAGACACAAATTCGAATTTTTGTGCTCTCTATTCTCACAATGGCAAAAAGTTCTTTACAAAGAGTCACATTTGACTTATATACTAGTGCCCTAAAAATGGTCCTTTCACACAAGAGACCGGCACTTTATTCACTAAAAGACTAATTTCCTACTATTTTACATGGGTAAGCTTCTATTCTTCTATGGGGATGCATCTAGAGGACTCCTCTAGTGCCTTTACAACAGAAAATATATTACAAGAATGATTATGATACAAAAATATGATGTCCAAATCGGAAAAATTTTGGGGCCCGTCTTTTTTCTGCTTTGTACTTCTTTAGCTCTGCAACACTGCTGTGCAACACTCTCCCCCTCTTCGTCTCTGTCGTCCCTTGACAGGCTTTGCTTGTTGTCTTCAGTTTGTTCTCTGCACGCAACCTTTGCTCATTGTTACCTGTTTATAAAACAGGTGTTCACTTTTGACGGCGTCTTCTCAATTCTTGTTTTACATTCTCTGGGCCTGATGCATTTGACTTGTTTGCCCGCAACCCTTGGAGTTTGACTGACTGCCTGATATTTCGCAGTCTAATTCACCTATAGGTTCTTAATTCTGGGTTGCCACGCACGCCACCAGTGGAAGGTTGAAGATGTGGTGCTTCAGTCTTCGATCTGGACCTTCTAACAGATCAAGAGGTTGAAGCACCCATGTGGGTTGCATCCTTTCCTTGGTGTGTGTGCCCCTGCGGGGCTCTGTGCAGAGATGGGTGTTGCGCCCCTGCGGGGCTTCCTGCAGAGATATGTCTTCAAATATTTCTTTTTAGTGAAGCTGCTTCTTTCGTTGTCTTCTTCTTTTTTTCTTCTTACTTGACTCTCCTTCAACACTGCCCCCCTCCTGTACTCTGTCGTCCCGACAGGCTTTGATAAGCGACGGGCATATGTTTGATAAACTCTTTGCTCTGTATCATTCAGCTGATTTGCTTCACGTATCATGAGTTGTTTCCATTGTTCTGCCTTCACACCGTCATTGGGTGGCTGTCTGTGATCTGCGAAGAAGCTAAGTTCATATGCCACTAATCTGGCATTTAAATTTGACGACATCTTCAAAAAGATTTCGGAATCAAGTTCAAAAAATCCTGTAAAGAAAGCTTCTTCGAAAGTCTGCATATATACACTTGGCAAGAACATAATTCTAGAATAATAAGCCATTATTGTTGGGCGGCTGGGCATAACTGATAGATCAAAAATGAGGATTTCCGTGCCTTGATTAATACCGATGAAGTTCAAAAAGGTGTAGGCCGCGTGCTTGAATACCTTCAAAACAGTGAGGATCATGCTAAGTATCTTGTTTGTCATTTTTACAGCTAAGTCCGGGACCTTCGCATAATTCTGTAGCCAAAATTCTATGGTTTTTACCATATACTCCTCCGTTGGTAAGTAGTTATGTGGAGGGCTTGGAAGTAGCGGATAATTCAGCCACTGATTATTTAGTGTACCGTTCCTTTGCATGTCCAAAAATGCTCTAGCTTCTCTTCTACGAGGTACAGGACAAAATGCAGGGTTTACCTGTAGGGAATATGGAGCAGCTTGCCAGTGTATCCTTAGTGTCGGATGTTTCTCCAAAAACTTTCTTCTCCAAACTGGCTCTGCGGCTTCAAATTCTGCTTGAGTGAAATTGAATGTGTCATTCTCGAAGTTGAGCTGTTTATCAGGGCTCGTTTTTGTGATCTTCTTGATGTATTGACGTGTTTTCTCTTTCAGTAATCCGTATGGAACATTGAAAGGCTTCATAAGCATCTCTAAGTCTTTTCCTTTGATCTTTGCTTCTTTCATGACTTTAATAACTTTATTTTCAAAATTTTCCGTCAATCGGGACACCACTAGTGCCCGTTCTTTCTGACTTATTTCTGCAGTATATGGCATAGGATGATCATCATGTATATCCGCCACCTGCGCACGTATTGGAGAATTATAGATCGGGTGAAATAGAGGACTTACCTCTACCTCGTCAGTAGGATTTTTCTTAGTCGGCACTACTGGTGTCCCGATCGGTTCCTTGTCTTTTATCTGAGTTTGTAAGTGTGCTATGCATTCTTCTTTATCTTTCACCTCTTGCATGGCTACTCTGAGCTGTTCTTTAGTGGCTAGCAATTCTTTACCAACGTCAGCTACATTATCCATATTTTCACTGTAGCTCTGTATCAATTTGGCATTCACCTTTTGTAATTGATGCCTCAATTCATTTGTTTCGTTGTCGTATCGGCTCTTCCATTCCTCTGTCTTTGCTTGTTCTTGTTGTAGCAGCTCTTCATATTTTGATATTTGATTTCTCAATTCTTTTTCTTTGGTTTCTGTGGATTCCTGTTGCTCGACTGGTTGATCATACAATAATGATTTCATTAATTCCTTATTCCTGTTTCTCAATGTGTCATTTTCTTCCATATAGACTTTGAGCTGTGTCTCGAGCAACGTACTTCTAGCTCTCATTCTCTCTTTGTCTGCCTCGCTGGCATTATGTAATTTCTGTAAATTTGCGAGCTGTGTTTGGAGTTGGTGATGCTGAGTGGTTAATGATTCATATTGCGTTTTGGTTTCGAGCAACTCAGTGTCTTTGGCTGTTATCTCCTTCTGTACCTGGATGAGCTGTGATGACAGTTGTTCGCTCATTATTTGGAATTGATTCTTTTCTTGCATGGCCTTATCATATTCTGCATCTATGTCCATCATCTGCTGTTGGGTATCCATCGCTGTCTGAATCATCTGCTTGACTACCGGTTTTAGTTGAGTAACATCCACGTTAAGCCATGTTTTTGGTATACTTGGTTCTTCCCCGGTATTGACATCTTTTCCCTGTGCAATATGTAATGTAGTGTCATGGGGCTGCCTAATCTGAAGCTGGATCCTTGGCTCAGCTCCCATGCCCTCTTTGTTTCCTTGAGGTGTGTCATCTGGCACCTCGATCACGGTCTGTTCTTGCTGTTTGAGCTCCTTCGTTTTCTTACTAACTGGAGTTTGTTCTTCCTCTTTAATAGGTTGTTTTACATGCGTAATACCAGTGGTCGTATCTTCTTTGATGCTGATTTTTGTAGTGTCATTCAATTGAATGACGTGCTCCGGTTCCATAGATTCTTCGACCTTCTTTTCCTTTTCTTCCTGATTTTGTGGCGTCACTTCCACTTGATCGATCTCGTTCCATTCACCTTCGTGTGATTCTGTCCGTATATCAGTATCTAATGTATCTTTTTCGGGGCTGGATTCCGTATTTGTGCTGGAATCATCAATGCCCAGCTCCTTGTATCTTCCAACTTGTTTCGGTGTCTTCTCTGGACTCTGCTTTTGTTTTTCTTGACTCGCCAGTCTATAATGATGACCCTGAATATTTAAGTTCACCTGCCCTTGCATATACTGATGTGTCTCTTCGAGAGCAGCGGACAGATCTCTCTTTGTAATAGGCATTTGTGCCGTCGTGATTTTCGGTAAGAGATGAGTTCTTTTGGATTGTGGTGTAGTTTGGACTTCCTCTTCCCGTAGACGCTTCGTACCCCTCATGGGTTTCTGTGTGTTGGTTCCAGCCTCTTCAACCATAGCTACTGCTCTCTTCTTCTTAGGGACCGTCGCTGATTTTATGTACTTTGCTAGTCCTTCCGAAGTCGGCATCTCTCTCAAACAGTTCTTCATTTCTAAAGCTTCATAAATCAACAATGTAAGAGCTGAACTGCCATTCAAAAACTTCTTTTGCCCCCACTTCTTTTGTGCTTCAAACAGTCGTTCTTGGACATACCCTGTTAGGTTGATTTTGTTTCCAATTTGCCTCATGGCATGCGATAGTAGTTGGACTACAATTTTCTGTGGAGCTGTATACCTGTGCATACTGGGAAAACAAAAATGTTGATGTACCAGTCGTACAGCATCTTCTATGTCAATTCTGTTAATTTCCAAGAATGATCTTTTCTTGGGATCATGGCATTCTTCTTTCACATTAGTAATGCCTGCTTGATTCCATCCAAATGCTCTGTTAATCAACTCATGTGTGAATTGGATGGTCTTCCATGCCCCTACTTTATCCAAAACTCGCGCTTCTGGAACTGATATTTTCGTCGCGGCAGACTGCATGGTATTCATCACCTGTGCACACCTCTGAAAATCAGGCACATATATAGGCAGTTTAAGAAATGCCTCTATTCCTGCTTGTGTCCATACATCCTCAATATGAGGTAGTCCTTGTATTATTGTCTTGAAATCCTGGGACATGATTGGAAAGTAATGATCTGTGTCCATGATTTTGATTGTAGCCATGAAGATTAGCTCTGCCACTGGTTGATCATCTCTGAACCAATGACCTCTTGCTTTTGTTACTGATTCTAATGGAAGAAGTTGCACCTCTTCTTGCTGTATAGATTCGGAATCAGTGGAAGCCATCTGCACTCAATACAGAGTATGAATTAGTATCCATATGTTCTCAGAAATCCTCCTCTATATGTTGGTTATAAGTTAGATGTTGCTCCGAGTGAATGGTGTCGTCCTCTTTCCCGTGGGTGTGAGAAAGGTAATACCTGGATTTTTCACATATTTATGTATTTTTATAATTTCATCTGAAAAGGAAAACAGAAAAGTTATTTTATAGCCGAAGCGGGTTTTTTTTTTTTTTTTTTTTTTTTTTTTTTTTAAAGTAATTTTCTTAGTATATGTACAAGTGCTCTCCTATTTCCCCGTGAGGAAAATGTGCTTGACTATCCTGAAATAGAAGAAGGATGTGCCGAATGCTTGGCCTTGTAATGTGGCCCTATCATGCATACTTTGGGTATTGACAACTCCATATGTGTGCAATTGGAAGTAGTTGGCGTATGCATGTCAGTCATTTTCTCTTTCGGTATCCACATTTGCTTCATTGTGCTGGACTTCGTTGTATGTTGCCCACTTCCGCTGCAAGTGGTTTTTTTCTTTTTGTTGTAGGTCTGCTTGATCGGATTTGTAAATTGCGGAATGGTTTGGGTTGCCCTTACAGACTCCTTCTTTATCCAGTAACTCTTTTGTTGTGGCTGTTTTGCCTGTGGACTACGTTGGTTCTTCTTGTTCTGAGGATCTTCCCTTTGATTTGTTTTCCTTGGAACGCAAGACTTAGGAATCCAGATTTGTGAACGATCCTGTTGAGCCGCTATTACTTTCTTTGGAATCCATATTGTAGCAGTTCGTTGATGACTTCGTTGTTCCGACTGAGTTGTTTTCTGATTTGATTGGTTTTTATGATGTCGGTTGTGCTTCTGTCGTCGGAGATACTCCTCCACTTCATCTTTCTTTATCCACGCTTGGTTAGAGTATGGACTAGGGTATATTTTAATGAGTACGGATTTTGAAGTACACAGGGGACTAGTCTCTCTTATGCATGGTGCTTCGGTGAGGTGGGTTTCAGATAGATTGACACTCTCATGACTTGCTAGACTTGAACATGGTGTGCAAGCAAAATTCAATGTGTCATCACACACAGTAATTGGCGAAGTTGTTTCTATAGTGCTAGCGATCATACATTCAGGACTTTGTGCATTAGGATGAACGGTTTGCTCTATGCTCGCAGATTCCATTGGTCGTTCATCTAGTAAACTGAATACTTCACGATGTCCTATCCTGGCTGAGATGTATCCTAACGCCAATTGAATGGTCACCTCGTATTCGTAAATCCAGTCTTGGCCTAACACTATCTCCTCCAGTAAATCTTGATCATGACACACTAATAGCTTTTGTTCCATAGTGTTGTTGCCAAGATGCAGAGGTAAGGTGATCTCACCTATGCATTGAGTAATCGTTCCTCCTATTCCTATCAACTGTGCCATCGATGGGCGTACTTTCTCCTGGAATTTTTGGGTTAAAGAAAGTTTGATACAGCTTACAGCCGCTCCTGTGTCAATTAGAGCATTCACTAAGTGGTACTCCGTTCTTCCTGCTCCCAAATTTAAATATGGTTGCGTTTTCTGCGACCCTTGGTTTTGAGTGGCTCTAAAATTAGCCATTGGGGTGAGTTCTTCTCCTCGTCGATATCTTTCATCTCGCTCTCTCATCCACTCCTTCCGTTTCTTTATTCTTTCCAATGCTTCCTGTCTCGCTTCTTCTCGTATCCTTTCCTCTTCTATGCGTCTATTCTTGCCTTTGATTAATCGAGACATTGTTTCTTCGGTCAATGGTTCTAGGTATTTTTTTACTCTACATCCGCTGATATAGTTTGGTAATATATCTCCATCTAGGGTTGCTACGCTGATGGCTCCACTTGTAGATATACGATTAATGATTAAGGGGCCATATCCTCTCTTCTGCAACTTCTTAGCATGTTGTTTCAAGGTATATACCAAAACTAAATCTCCTTCCTTCAAATTTTTGTCCTTAATGTGCGCATCAAAATAGGCTTTCTGTCGTCGTTTAGCAGCGTAAATGCGTGCTACTGCTTGTAACCTAGTTTCGTGAAGCTTTTCTATTTGATCCAATTGAGCTGATAGTTCATGGCCTGTCCACTCATAAGTAGTTGCTACTCTCAGAGTGGGAATTAAGAAGTCAATTGGTAAAATAGCATTTTGTCCATATACTAAGTTAAAAGGAGTAGTGCCTATGGCGGTTTTATAGGCTACTCGAAATGCCCATAAAGCATGATGTAACTGCTTATCCCAATCTGATCTACCATTGTTAACAATTTTGGTGAGAACTGTACACAAGATTTTATTAGAACTTTCGGCTTGTCCATTGGCTTGCGGGTGATAAGGAGCTGATTTCTTATGAATTACCAAGAATTCATTCAATAAAGCTTCTATCACTTCATTCACAAAGTGCGTACCTCTATCACTCACAATTTCTATAGGAAGTCCAAATCTAGTGAAAATGTTCTCAAAGAGAAACTTGGCCGTGGTTCTTGCGTCATTTTTCTTGGTTGCTTTTGCTTCAACCCATTTGGTCAGATAGTCAGTGGCTACAATTATATATTCAGCATGGGATCCTTTTGTTGGTGGGCTAATAGGTCCTATGAAGTCTATTCCCCATTTCGTGAAAGCTCTGGCACTCATCATGGGTCTAAGTGGCATCTCATCTCTTCTAATTGGATATTTCGTTCGTTGACAAGTATCACATCGTTGCACATATGTTACGGCATCTTGGTGTAGAGTTGGCCACCACATTCCCGCAAAGAGGATCATTTTTGCTGTTTTATCTGCAGAGAAGTGACCTCCTGCAGCTCCTGTATGAGCCATCTCTAACACAGAAAGATACTCTTCTTCGTGAATGCACATTCGTAATTGGTTATCTTTCCCTCGTATAAAGAGTTGTTTTCCTATAATGGCATAATCCTTACTTTGTTCTTCAAGTGCACGTTTCCTCGCTGAAGTAGCTCCATCTGTGTATTTTTGAGTTTTCAAGAACTTTACCAGAGGCATGCTCCATCTTGGTGCTATGGTAGAATGGCATAGAGTAGAGTTCTCTTCTGGATTTTGTTCTTGACAGGTCTGACAGGTTGACACATAGTTATGTGCATCTCTTTGCATGGTTGGCCAATATATGCCAAATCTCTTGAGAGTTTGCCACGTTCCATTTGCATTCAAATGAGTTTTCCATTGGTTTATGTGAGCTTTCTGAAGCCACATTTCTTGTTCCTCTTCTTCCACACATCTCATTAATAATCCGCTTGAATCCTGGTGATACAAGCTTCCCGCAATGATGTGAAGGTTTTTAGTCTTCCATAGGTCTTGGGTTTGGTTTGGCGTGATCCCATCTTTGGGTCCATGAGTAAGTATAGGGATCAACTTTTCTGCCCATTGAGGACATACTTCCAGGTTAAAAAGGTAAGTATCAGGCAGATCATCGGGTACTCCTATGGGTGGTTCTCCATGGGTCAATCTTGATAAGTGGTCTGCTCTGAGTATTTCCTTTCTTGACTACTACCTCAAAATCAAATTCCATTAGCAATAAAAACCATCGTACTAGTCTTCCAGTATTACAAGGCTTGTTGACTAAGTACAATAGGGCTTGATGATCAATGAAGAATTTGAATTTGTTTGCCAACAGGTAATGTCTGAATTTCTTAACTGCGTACACCATCCCTAGGCCTTCTCTCTCCGTGGTGGTATAATTGCGTTCTGCTTGATTTAACTGTCTACTAGCATAGGCTATAGGGTGGTCTAATTTTCCTGTGTCAGCAGGTTGAGCTAAGATGCAGCCAATGGCAAACTTGGATGCATCCACATGAATGTGAAACGGCTTATTCCAATTAGGGACTCGAAGGATTGGTGCTGAACTCAATCGCTTCTTTAACTCATTGAAGGCTCTCTCGCATTCTTCTGTCCAATTAAATAGAGTCAATAATGCATAAAGAGGTCTAGCAATTATGGCGTACATATGTATAAATCTTCGATAGTATCCACAATGTCCCATAAATGCTTGAACTTCCTTAGCCGTCTTAGGTCTTGGTAAATCCAGAATTACTTTAATTTTGTCTTCATCAGTTGAGATTCCGTTTTTAGAGACAATATGTCCTAATATTTTCCCTTGTCTAACCATGAAGACACATTTTTCAGGGTTAAGGCATACTCGATATTGTCGACATTTAGCAAAGATCTTTTCTAGCTCAGGGATGTGCTCCAATCGTATGGCTGAATAAGTACAAAGATCATCCACATATACCTCCATACTTTTTCTCAGAAATTCCTTGAACACATGACACATCAACCTTTGGAAGGTAGCTGGAGCATTCGTTAAACCAAAAGGCATGACTCTAAAGGCGTATACTCCCCATTCAGTTGCAAAAGCTGTTTTATGTTGGTCCTCAGGAGCAATGGCTACCTGATTATACCCTGAAAAGCCATCCAGAAAGCTATAAACTTCCTTCCCTGCTACTCTTTCCAAGAGATGATCCGTAATTGGTAAGGGATAACTATCCCTTATGGTCGCGACATTTACTTTCTTCAAATTGATGCACACTCTCAACTTTCCATTCTTTTTCGGTACAACCACCAAAGGTGACACCCATTCCGTGTGCTCAATTTCGTATATAAATCCAGCATCTAGTAATTTGTCTATTTCTTCCTTTATTTTTGCTGAATACACATCATTGTAAGTATATGGTCTTTGTTTCGAAGGTTTAGCTTCGGATGTCATGGGGATTCTATGCGCACATATAGAAGGGTCGACTCCTTTCAAGTCCTTGTAGGTCCACGCAAAGACATCCCGATATTCTCTTATGAGACGAATTAACTCCTGTTCTTCCTCTAACGAAACATCCTGTCCTATAAAGGTACATCGTTCTTCTCCTTCTTCTACCGTTACTACTATCTTCTTGGTTTGTTCCTTATTATCATATGCTATTCCCGGCTGTGCCTCTCTTTTAGGCATTTGAATAGCGATTTTTCTCTCCTCCACTTCATATTTTTTAAAGTGAGCTGGTACCTCAAATTGGTCTTGGAGTTTATTTTCTTCATCTTCTGTTTCTCTTTCAAGTTCTAATTCCCCCTTCTGTGTGAGTTCTTGGTGTTTTTCCTTGACTGTAATATTTATGTTGGTGGTACTATGCCCTAGATCCATTGGTTCGGGCTCCATTTCAATGCTCTCATAGTCCTCCTTCCAGTCTTTCTCGATCACTTCACCTTCTTCAGCTTCCTGAAGGACTACCACATACAGGCTCACATCATAACCCTCCTCATCGATGCATTCGTTCATGGTCACTACTTCTTCGTTTACACAGACATCGAGGGTCGCTAAAATTTCCATCCAACCGTGTGGTTCAAATTCTTCATCCGGAAATACTTGTGGCATGTAAGCTGGATCTTGTACAGACCTAGTTATTCCTTGTTTCTACTGCCATCCTTTTCTTCTCTCCTCTTCCTTCTTTGCAGTTTGGCATATCCATAAATGAGTGTCCTCGTTCATCCAAGATTGATCACTAGAACCTACGCTATGAATTGATTGATCGTCTTCCTCCTTATGAATTTGATTCCATTGTAGAGGTGGAACATCTTGATAAGTGTATGTATGTAGGTTAATTCTAGTGGTGGTTCCTTCATGTTGTAGGTATACCGCGTCCTTGCCCCAATCCTGTACAACCTTTAACTGTCTCATGAAAGGCCTTCCCAGAATCATTTCATAATTGCTTGGCCTTTCGAAGTGACATATTGCTAAAGTGTGTTCGAATTCCACTCCACACGTAGTGAAGACTACTCGCTCCAACAATCCTAAGGGTCTCTCCGTATGTCCATCTGCCATTTGTATCCTCATGCGTGTCGGTCTTAATGCTGGTTTTCCCCATTTCTCCCAAATCTCTTTGGTAGCAATACCTACTCCAGCTCCTGAATCTAATATGGCTTTGGTTGTATAAACCTTAAAGGTAATTGGGAGGCAGGTATTTCCTTCATCTCCCTCACTAAAGTCTCCTACCTTGTCCACTGGAATTCTCACAGTGTTCACTTCGTCTGCTATCTCTTTCTTTTCCTCCTTGACTTCCCATTGATCGATTAGTTTTTCCTTTAAATGCGGTTTTACCTTCAACAGTTCTTCGAATGTTAGGGTACAAGGGATTTTTACCTCTCTAAGGCATTGTATGATCTCAGATGTTTGAACTGATGGGTTCGTTTCTCGTTTCCTTATTGAGGGAATGCGATATAGTTCTGAATGGTGTTCGTACTCCCCTGTGTAATTGGGCAGTTCATTTTTATCTTCTTCTCCTTGGTTACTTGCATCCATCGGTAAAATTTCTTCTGAATTTAGTTCAGGTACTGAACCCTCTATTTCCTCTCCTGCTTCTAGTTCCTCAAAGGGTGGTTCAATTCCTTCCACTTTCTTCCATTTGTCCTCTTGAACTCGTTCCCATAGATCTTTAGTCCATTCTCCGTCTACCTCGGGAACTATGGATCCTTCCTTTCTCTCAATACTCCGTTCGTCATTCTGTGTTGTACTTGCTTCAGGTTTTTCATGAGTGTTTACGCACTCTTCGAACTCTCCTTTAGAAATTCGGGTCTTGGGTAAAGGCGATGCAGGTTTTTCTAAGGTCTGTTGTGCAACTTCTATCAATTTCTTACAGATTTCTAGTCTTTCTTTTTCTAGGTCGCCTCTTGGATATTCTCTCTCGTGTTGTTCTATGGTAGGTCCTGCTCTTATTCGTGCCTTGTATGCCTGAATCCACATGGCTAATTCTTCAGGCATAGGATCTGCTAACACTGATCCTACCTCTTCTTTTTTGTACTGTTCATTTTTACTCTCTTCTTCCCTCTTCGGTTCTTCCTTTGATTTTTGTTTGTTTTCCTCCTTTTCCTTCTTTTGTAATAACTTCTTTTCTTTTATCCTATCTCTTCGGTGCTTCCATCTTTGAGACCTTTTACTTGCAATACTTTTCTCCGGCTCTTCTGAGTCTTCAACTCTTTGAGGGGTGGGTGTGTTCACCTCCTTGTCACTTTGGTTGTTCTCCTCCATTTTATCAGGGGTCTCTCTGGCTTTGGCTCTCGTTATTGCTTTCAACAGCACTGTGTACTCTTTATCACTCCCTGATGATTCAATCACTTCTATTACATTGATTTGCACGTTAGATGTAACCTTGTTAGGATTCTTAGGGCAGTCTCTGAAAAGGTGTTCCTTACCACAATCACTACAGTAGCCTTCCCAGACTCTTTGTGGTGGTGGTGGATTTGGCAATGTGCATTCTCTGATGTAGTGATCACCTCCACATCTGTAGCATGGTCCTCTGGGTACAGGCGGTCTGTTCATGGGTCGGGGTGGTATTGTTGCTCTAGGAGCTGTGTACATTAATGACACATAGTCCTGCTCATATCCGTATGAGCTATCTGGTACTTCCATGCCATAGGCATATGGTTCATATAGCTGTCCATATTCCATCATTGAGCTTTCATAATTAGGATATGTTCCTTGACTAGGGTCATAAAACGAGTCATATGGTTCATTACTAGTCAAAGGTGTGGCTGGGACTATAGCTCTCTCTAGGTTTGCTTCCGGTTGAGCAATCTTGACTGGGACGACGTTCTGAGGATGGGGTGGTTGTTGTCCTAGTACTGGCTGTGGTTGGGTGTGTCCCTGATATGCATAGGGTCGTGGTGCTGGTGCCTGCGGCTGATAAGTAGGATATCTAACGGCTTCCCCTCCCTGGTCTCTCTGAGGATATCCGTACGGTCTCATGTATTGTTGTGCAGGTCTTGCTTGCCTATTGTAGGGACAATTTTCGGTGCTATGATTCGTGTATTTTTGTTCCACACTGCAATATTGTAGAGGTCCTGGGACAGTGAGTCTATTATAACCATAAGCTTGTGGTGGAACTACTCCCCTAGTACACAAGTCAGAAGGATGATCCCCTCCACACTGCATACACCTTCTAAGCATGGGTACTCTCATCGGATTATTGGGGTAGTTCCTCTGTCCTTGAACGTTCAACTTTTTAGCTAACAAATCGGCTATTTCCTCTACTTCGTTTTTAGGTATGGATGCGTTACTGGTCGAATCTTCGCTTTTCGAGCTTCCTTGAGGTATTTTCAGGTCCTCTGCTAGGTTATCTTCTAAATCTATGCATTCCTTCATGCATTCTTGCAAAGTCTGAACCCTTTTTACATACACCAACGATCTTAAGGATCCGTTCAATAATCCCTCCAAAAACAATGACACCATTTTATTTTGTGTCGGCCTCTCTTCCACTGGGCATCTGTCTACGTACTGCTTGAATCTTCTGGCAGCCAATCTCACTGACTCGGTAGGGGCTTGTTTGAAGCTATGGATTAAAGATGAAGAGTTGTTTTTAATTCCTGACTTAGTGAACTCCTCAATCATTTCTTGATAGACTTGCTCCATGTTTTGAAAATTATTAGGGTCCAATGGCTGAAACCATGCTAAAGCAGTGTCTGACAATGTGAGACCAAAGGACTCATATTGAATCAAAAAGTCTTCTACCTGTTTGGCTCTGATTACTTGTTTAAATTCCGCTATATGATTGTAAGGTTCACTAGAGCCATCATAGTGATTTCTCATGCATTTGGCAACTTGGATTGGCCTTAACCTTCTTCCTACCTCGGGTGGTCTAGGCATTACTGGAAAAATTGGTCTTCCTATTGGTATGCCCGGTCCTCTTACTACCGGCGGTCTGACTGGAGCATGAGTTCCATGTCTGGGGTCAATAATTGGTTGAGGTCGGTAGTTAGGGTTATTTGCAGGCATAGCAAACTGCACATGTGGTCTAACTGGTATTTGTGTTTGTTGTGTCTGTTGTGTTTGGCCGACTACTGGTACGAATCATTATGGGATGTTCCAAGTGGATGTCTTGAAGTAGTGGCTTGATCCCTAGGGGGAAACACTGGAATATTCTGATATTTCAACTCAGCTCTTTCTGCTTCTGTTAAGGGCCAATATCTTCTCTGATTCTTGTCCAAATATGTGATGATGGTGGAGTAATCAGGATCTTGCAACTCGTAGATGGTGACTGGGTTAGGAGCAGCTTCCCAAATAGAAGAATGTGCTCTAAGGAGATGCTCCATCCCATTGATCAAATATACATCTATTAGAGTGTCATCCTGGGGAATCAGGTCTCCTACCCAAATTTTAGTAATCGTAGATCTCCCTCTAGGAGTGGTTACTTGCTCTCCGTTTCCACCTACATTTAAGCTTGAAGCATTATTTTCTTCACCATGCTCATTAATGTTTTCCGGGTGTTCTGTGACCACATATTGGATATCTCTTTTGTCCATGTAGAATCCTCCCACGTACTTGACTGCTGGTCTAGGCACTATGTAAGCTTCTGAAGCTTTCCTTAATCTGGCCACTGATCTGTTTAGACCATCCACATAAATAGGGATCTCATTTTGGTTGGTGTTCATATACTCCAAGGAGGTTCTGTACTCTCCCTCAATGATTGACATCATGCCGATCATGGACACTGTGTTCTGCATGTCTTCTGAAGCCATGGGAATTTCTTCCTCTGACTCACTGGATGTCTCTGAGTAATGTGAATGGTTACCTAGCTCTGCTACACTACCTACAGAAGAGATTACACTTCTTCGGCTTCCTAGGGTTCTTCCGGATCTCAGGTTCATCCACTTAAGAGCTCTGATTAGACTTTGATACCCTTGGGTCTTTGGCACTCTTCTCTATAGGACAAAAATTGTCTAGAAGACTTGGGTTGGAAAGAAATGAGTAAAAAGGAATTTTGTCAGAACACGATACTTATCTCCCAAATTCACGATACACGATCTCCAGATTTAGACGATACCCGATGCTTGACAAATATCACGACACCTGCGAAACGATACCGATCGCTTAATGAAACGATACCGATACCTGGAGGTAAACGATACACGATATTTGGTCTCAGGCGATACACAATACACGATACTCGATATGTGGGAAGTATCGCGATCTTTGCTCTAAACGAGACCGCTTCACCCAACCTCATAAGAAAATATGGTATGGATTATACCTAGCAGAGACTGGAAGCTTTCCAATTAAAATGCCCGTATGGATCCTGGACCAGTTATATGAAGCAGGCAAGCGAGGCGTGAGGAAGCATACCTTGAATGGCTATTGTGCGATTACCAGAATTATCTATAGATGCCTTGCCTATGATGTGCCGATCGCAAAGGCCCTTAAATACTCACAACTGGAATTCTTCAAGGGGCGGAAGTCAGGGGTTCAACATGCGAAAAGAATGCGTGGATCACTTTCACAGGTCCTGATCCCTCGTGAGGCCACAACAGAAGCTTCCCTTAGAGAAGAGGCCCAAGTAGCCCCTTTCACCATCCATCTCCAAGGAACACAATCAGGGGATATGGTATAGCCCACTCCATCTGCCCCTCCACTACCCACCGATGCTGAGTTTGCATCCATGGCCACATTAGCAGAGGATCCGAATTTTGACTTTGAAAACTTCCTGTAGACTGCCCACTTATCTGATAGTGAGTGTTTTTCTGACAATGCCAGTCCCGGATCATCATCCCAAAGAGAACAGCCACAGAGTGAGGCAAGAAGGGTACATTGGGAAGATGAGACACAACATCCTCATGCTCAAAGCACACAGAATTAGGAAGAAGCACGGGGAAATGAACTAGAGGAGAGTGAAGAGGAAGCTCCTGCCTACACGGCGCAACTCAAACGGCTCTACAAGACAATCAAGCAGGTACAGAAAAGACACAAGTTATCAGAAGAGGCAAATAGAGCACTAGTGAACCAGATGCTGCAAGCGGAGAATGTCGACCCGCATTTCATAGAATCATTGAATCTCTTGGCGGAAACATGCGGAATAGGGGAGGCCATGAGGACCATGGTCTATCGTAATACCCCTCCATATGACCAACGAAGGATCGATACAAGACCACGACGGGGAAAAATGATTCAAATGGAAGTCTCTACCGCACTGCCTACCACAACTTCAGAAGATGTTCACATGGCCAGCCCAACTCCCAGTGAGGAACCAAATGTAAATACACAGAGACCATCTCCACCATCACCTCCCATCCAGCCCTCAGAACCCTTCCCCACTAGTCTTCCTGAACAACCAGTATCCACCAATGATGAAACCGTTATACACACCACTACTCATCTATCCTTCCCTTTACCTACATCCACCACTTCCACCAGATTTTCTGAACCCCATATAGGTCATCCTGCCACCGATCAAACTATACTAGGTCACCCTTCATATCTCCCAGCCCTCGGACAGCCACTTGCCACTAGCCAAACCTTAACACACCCATTTCCATCCACCAATACATTTCCTCCCTCCCAACTCCTATCCACGGTACCCCTTGTAACACCCGCAGAATCAACCCAAATCACCCAACCTTCATTCTGGACACACCTTGTAAATATACTCCAACAAGTTGAGAATTATAATAAAAATTCCCTTCCCCAACCCAACTCCCCCACATTCACGGCCACCACTAACACACCACCTACCATTCCCGTGTTCACAATTCACACTCCATACACTATCATGTCCGAGCCCATGGACATTTCACCACCCACAGGAGCACCCACCACCACGGTTGTTCCAACATCATCACATTTCACTTCACTCATAGGCACATCATCCACTTTTCCCTTCCCCATTTCCCGACCCTTTGCATTTTCCACCTCTACCCCTACATCCACATCATTTAGTAATGCACTAGACACCATGTTCGAAGCGGACACTCTACTTAAGCAAGAATATAAGTTACTGGGAGAAAATAACACAGAGCTATGCAACCTCTTGGCTCAACTCCAGGCACGTGTCAATGCCTTGGAGCTAAGTAATACAGCATTACAACACGAAGTGATTGTCCTCCAACAATCAAATGCAGAGATGGAAGCCAAGTATATGGAGATAGGTAAGGCTATGGAGGAACAACTCAGAGATCAGTTGGGACGCAATGCTAGACTACAAAGAAACATGTCTCTACTTCGTCGCCACTTAGCAGCGGCTCAAGAAGAAAACAGAAGGCTACATCAACAAAACCAGGAGAATCTAGAAGCAGCCATGGAAAATACCCCAGGAGCACCTATAGACCCCGCCAAATTCATGGCTATTCCCTCAGCACACATTCAGCAGGCGTTAGAAGAATATGCTACCCTCTTGGAGGCACACGACCAGTTAGAAGACCAGGTAAAGGACCTACAAAGATCCCAAGTGCATACACCACAACCACCAACAGCTAAAGAGACGGTCAATGCTGCAACTTCACTAGAGCCTGAATCATCAATGACCAATGAGGTACTTGAGCTACAACAGCAGGTGGCGGAATTAAAGATTAAGCTATTACAATATGAACGACCCCCCTCTCCACCTGATCAGCCAAACAAAGAGGAGACCATTGTCATTCCGGTGGAAGAAACATTTGAAGATAATTATGAGCCACAACCTCTTCCAGGAGGCAGAATCACGGAAGAGGGACAGGACACTTATGAAGAGCCCCCTTCGGCATGGATGAAACAGGTAGAAGAAATGGGGCGGACTCATGAAGAACGTATCTCCAACCAGATGTTGGCCATGAAGACCATTGAAGAAACCATACTTCAATCAAAATACTTCAGACATCTGGCCCCTAGAAGACTGATAACTAGTTCAAAGTTACAGTATAAACCATATTCTGTACTGCTGGCTGACTATAATGCTGAAATCAAACGCCTCACCAACAAATACCCCACCTTCGCAACTCAGTTCGAACCAGAGGATATCCCAGAGGCAGCCAAAAAGGGGGCCATATTCCAACCCATCTGGAGGCAAAAATTATTGGAAACCTATCCAGAGATGCTACGGACATGGGACCATGCTCCCATGCATTTGAAATATAACCCTTGCTTTGGGCCAGTTCAAAGAAGGAGATCATGGAAAGCATTCACCATCAAGGTTCAGAACAATGCAAATTGTAAACAATGGCTAAATTATCCCTCCATTGCACCCCCAACAGGCACACCTACAGTAGCATATATGATGGCTACTATCAGACATTGGCTTCCACACCTCCACCCCATGCCAGACGTAGCTGCCCAGATGATGCTCAAAATATTGGATATGATGCAGGTAGTGCTCAAAACCTTCCGCAATGTATGTCACATTCAGCCTCCGATTCCCGGGTTCATTAATGGTAATTATGACCTACTATATGATATGAGCACAACGCCGAGCATACGAGTTGCTTATGCATGGCACGCACGAATCAGATATCTCCCTGCCTACTACAAGCAAACTTTTGATGATATGTTCACCACGGGGTTCTGGGAGGCACACTCAGAGGTGTTCGCGCCACGGCCCACTCATTTGCTACAACTCTTCGCATGCGAACAAACGATGCATTCAGAGCTCTACACAACGCCACACCGGACATACCGGGACCAGTCAACTGGGATGCCCTTCAGAGAGACCTGATCAGAGGGCTACGGATCAAAGAACATGACTTCGAAACCGACATTCTCCAGAACTACATTGACCAAATCGCAGAGCAAAGGTTTGTCAGAGGCGACAGACCCTAGGGGGGGGAGAGTGTTGGCAGATGAAGCAAGTACGAGCATACATGCAGATCTAGCACTAAGGCAACCCATTAAATTTTTCCAAACCTTACACCATGTTAAAAGTGATTCTCATCACTAAAAACCCTTGTAAATATTGTTTCACCTTTTTGTAGCTCCATTTTGTACAAGCCAAGGAGTCCTCGAGCTTGGGGAGCCTTAGAAGTAGTTGCCTGCCAATTTTCATATTTTTTAAATCTCGTTTGAGTCCTCAAATAAGCCCTGGAACCTAATTTTTAACTAGGCGAGACACTAGGTCTGGACAGGGCCAAAGCTAGTCAAAAACTATAAATAGAGCTAGAGAGCTCATTTTTGAGCTAGCTTCTTGTAGTTTTGAGCTTGTATGAGAATTTGGTTGCAATAGAAGTGATTCCATTGTCTTACTTTCTTTGTCCTTGCCGTTTGTGCGCGTGTGTGTGTGTATGTGTGTGCATGTTAGTGTGCTTCTCACTCACACATTTGTGCCTTCACTTGCTCGAGGTCTTCATACCATCCTCATGTCTTCCCAGATTGACTTTAAAGGAGGTGCTACTCATCACTGAGCTACAACTCCCCCTCAAGCTCAACGTCATATCCTCTAATCCAAGCATCTTCCAAAACATCTTTAGCTTCTCTACTCCAAGTGCTTTAGTGAAAATATTAGCAATTTTCTCATCTCTTCTCACATAAACAAGATCAATATCACCTGCTAATACCTTATCTCTGATGAAGTGATAATCTACCTTGATATGATTTTTTCTAGCATGAAAAAGAAGGTTCCATGCTAATTGTATGCTGCTAAGATTATCACAATAGATAGTGATAGGCTTTTGCACTTCCATGCCTAAATCTACAAGTAGCATCTCTAACCATGATGCCTCACATGCTTCCATTGCAGCACCTCTTTACTCAGCCTCTGTACTTGACAAAGCAACAGTGGGTTGCTTCTTACTGCTCCATGTAATAGCTGCATTCCCAAGTGAGAATAGAAAGCCACTAGTAGATCTTCTACCAACCCAATCTGCATCGGTGTATCCATGAACCTGCACATCTACACCAGCTTCATAAAATAATGCATAATCCAAAGTAGTACTCACATAACATAGAGTGCATCTCAAAGCATCTAAATGTGGCTTCCTAGGAACCTACATAAATTGACCTTCAAGTCCAACAATGTAGCTTAGATCAGGCATTGTAATTGTGAGATATATCAAACTTTCCATAATTTTCCTGTACATAGTAGCATTTTCCAATGCTTCACCTGGTGTAGTATCCAACTTCAAATTCTAATCTAATGGCATAGAAATTGGCTTACAATCATCCATACCATACTTTTGCAACATATTCAAGGTATATTGCCTTTGCAACATCCATATACTTGTTTTTGTATGTATAAACTCAATGCCCAAGCAATAGCACAACACACTAAGATCTTTCATGTCAAATTCTTGCATAAGGATTTGCATTACCTCTTTAATGGTTGCTTCATTGTCACCTCCTACAATCAATTCATCAACATAAATAGCCACAATATTGATGCCATCATCACCCTTCCTTGCATATAATGAATGATCTGCATCACACATAGAAAATCCAATGGTGGTCAAATAATCAGAAATCCTTGCATGCTAAATAAGGAGCTGTTAAAGTCCATACAAAGCCTTTTGCAACTTGGAAACATATTTTGGGTGCTTTGAATCTTCATACCCTTGTGGTTGGTCCATATATACTTCTTCTTGTAACTCACCATGTAGGAAATCATTCTTCACATCCATCTAATGCAAAGTCCATCTTTTTTATGTAGTTAATGCAACAAGTGTTATGATAGTAGAAATTTTAGCTACAAGGCTGATTGTTTCCTCATAATCAATGCCATATGTCTCTACATATCCTTTTGCTAACAATCATGATTTGTACTTGCTTATGCTACCATCAGCATTGTGCTTTACCTTGTAAATTCACTAACATCCTATGGGTTTCTTTCCTTAGGGCAATGGAACCAGCTTCCATGTATCATTTCCATAAAGTGAAGCCATCTCCCCATCCTTAGCTTTTCCCCAATCTGTATTTCCAATTGCATCTTCAAAACAAGTAGGTTCAGCATCTTATATTACCTTGGTCATCTAGGCATAATGATGAGTCATATAACTATCATACGTCAATCATTGCATTGAATTCTACATCCTTCAAGATCTTCTTGGTCTTGGGTCACTTCTCCTTGTATCATTTGCATGTGGCTTTCTAACTCCTCGAGTCTTCACAGAGGGCAATCCAAGTTCCTCATCAAAGCTCTTTTCTAAACCGCTTGAATCTCCATCAATGTCTTAAAAACTTGTAGATGTTTTACTACCAAAACAAAGCTTTTCTTTACCTTTCTTTGATGTAGTTGATGAATTTACTAGACTCAAATTTCCATGCAATCTTCCACTCCATGGATTTGAGTTGGAACTATTGCTTGGTGATGCATCTGGTCCACTCAAAACTTGAGATTTTGCACTTGATTTTTCAGCATTTTCTTTGTCATTTGGTTCAAGATTAAGTTCATCTTTTGCATCTGCATAGAAGCTTGACATTTCATCAAACACAACATCTCTGCTCACCTTCACCTGTCATGTGAGTGGTGTAACTTGTAATATGCAATATAGCCAAATACTTTCATATGTGATAAGTTTCTTACATGTAAACTTCTCTTCAGGTGTAACTTGATGTACAATAACACTCGGAGTTCTGTTCATGATGTATACATTACTATGTGCAGCTTCTGCCCAATAACAATGAGGCATATTCTTCTCAGCCATCAAGGCTCTTGCTAATTTTGCAATGTCTCTTTTTGTGTTCAGTAATGCCATTCTGTTGTGGTCTGTGCATGCATGAAAATAGACGTCGAATTCCATGACTTTTTAGAAAATTTTTGAACTCATTTGACATGTACTCACCTCCTCCATCATATCTTAATGTCTGAATATACTTCCCTATCTACTTTTCCACCATAGCTTTAAAATTCTAGAAGTGAGTGAAGACCTCACTCTTCTCTCTCATGAAATATACCCATACTTTCCCTGTATGGTCATCAATAGAAGTAATATAAAACCTACAACCACCCATAGATGTGGTCTTTGTAGGACCCCAAACATCTATATGTACTATTTCTAACATGTTTCACTAACATGTTTATCATGCAAAAATGATGCCCTTGATTGTTTACCAAATTGACATGCTTCACATACCTTTTGCATCTCTACAACCTTGAAATTTGGTAGTCCATTGGCAATCTCCTGCATCAACTTCAGCCTCTACAAATTTGCATGTCCAATTTGTTTGTGTTAGATCTCTATATCAGTAATAACATCTACACCTGTCACAAACATGGTTGCATTCATTTTACGAATTTTTCACATTTAAGGTGAACATCCTACCCACTTTGTTTCCTTTGGCAATCAATCTTCCATCTTGTTTGTAATCTTCTACATATAACCCATCAACATTGAACTTGACTTGTAACCCCTGGTCAGCCATTTGTCCAATGAAAACCAGATTCTTTGTTATATTTGGAATATGCAGCATATCAACAAGATGTTTTACCTTCCCCTCCTCCATAGACAATTCTATGTTTCATGTATGCTCGATAGGGTGTGATGTGTCATCACCTATTTCAACATATCCAAGAACTGGCAATTTTTGCAAACTAATAAACCATTCCGCATGATTGGTCATGTGATTTGAAGCACCTGAATCAACTTACTAGACATATCCATTGGATTTCAAAACATCAGCAGACATTTTATTCATCATATGCTGTTGAATCATGAACAACTTCTCAGAGTCATCTACACTTGTCGATGCATAGTTGTTTTGCTACCTTCTATTATTTTGATTCTTCAACTTGTAATCACCTTCAAAGTGTTCAAGTTTACCACAATTCTAGCATCCTTTATTGTCATTATCTGAATCATTTCTTTGGAAATTTCTGCGGCCTCTTTGCTTCCCCTGCCTCAAAACTATCGTCTACCTCTTGCATGATTCTAATGTTGACTTTGGTCTTGGTTATTGTTTCCTCTTCCACTTCCAAGGCCTCTACCTCTACCTCTACCTCTTCCTCTTGTAGAGTAGAATCCCTACGCAGAACTAGGTTTTCCTTGGGATTTCAAGTCCTTACCAAGATTCTTTTCTTCAATAATCAACATGGACACTAGATTAGCAAAATTCGGAATATTTTCCTTGGTTTCAATAGATGTTCTTATATGAAGCTCCTAAACCATAACGGCACACTTCCACCTTATCATCATAGTCTAAATTCATGCCAATAGATGCAAGTGAATCACATATGCTTTTGATTTTCAAGGTGTAGTCATTTACCGACATGCCCCTTTTCTCCAATGTATGCATCTCATTCTTGAGTTGCAATTTTCGTGCCTTTGTATTGGTCTCATACAATGTGACCAAGTTGTTCCAAGCCTCTTTGTAGCTCAGTGACGAGTAGCACCTCCTTTAATGTCAATCCGGGAAGACATGAGGATGGTATGAAGACCTCGAGCAAGTGACGGCACCAATGTGTGAGTGAGAAGCACACTAACATGCACACACATACACACACACGCGCACACACGGCAAGAACAACGAGAGTAAGACAATGGAATCACTTCTATTGCAACCAAGTTCTCATACAAGCTCAAAACTACAAGAAGCTAGCCCCAAAATGAGCTCTCTAGCTCTATTTATAGTTTTTGACTAGCTTTGGCCCTGTCCAGACCTAGTGTCCGGCCTAGTTAAAAATTAGGTTCCAGGGCTTATTTGAGGACTCAAACGAGGTCTAAAAATTATGAAAATTGGCAGGCAACTACTTCTAAGGCTCCCCAAGCTCGAGGACTCCTCGGCTTGTACAAAATGGAGCTACAAAAAGGTGAAATGATATTTACAAGGGTTTTTAGTGATGAGAATCACTTTAAAATGATGTAAGGGTTTTGAAAAAAAATGAAGGGTTGCCTTAGTGCTAGATCTGCATGTGTGTCCGTACTTGCTTCTTCCCGTGTGCTGTCAACACTCTCCCCCCCCTAGCGTCTGTCGCCTCTGACAGACCTCTGCTCCACTGTTTCATCAATGTAGTTCTGCAGGAGGTCGGTTGCCACTTCTTGTTCCTTGATGCGTAGTCCCCGAACCAAGTCTCTCTGGAGGGCCTCCCAATTGACGGCACCCGGCATGTTCGGTTGTGGCGTTGTGTAGAGTTCTGAGTGCATCGTTTGTTCACACGCGAATAGATGTAGCAGGTGGGTTGGCCGTGGTGCGAACACTTCGGAGTGTGACTCCCAAAACCCCGTGGTGAACATATCATCAAAGGTTTGCTTGTAGCAGGCAGGGAGATATCTTATTCGTGCATGCCATGCGTAAGCTACTCGAATGCTAGGGGTCGTGCTCATGTCATAGAGCAAATCATAATTACCGTTGATGAAGCCCGGGATTGAAGGCTGGATGTTATGTACGTTTCGAAAGGTCTTTAGGACCACTTGCATCATGTCCAAAATTTTGAGCATCATTTGAGCGGCGACATCCGGCATGGGGTGGAGGCGTGGCATCCAATGTCTGATAGTGACTATCATGTATGATACTGTAGGTGTGCCGGTTGGGGGTGCGATTGCAGGGTAATTGAGCCATTCTTTACAATTTGCGTTGTTCTGAACCTTGATGGCGAAGGCCTTCCATGATCTTCTTCTTTGTACTGGCCCATAACAGGGGTTATACTTCAAATGCATGGGAGCGTGATCCCATGTTCTCAGCATTTCCGGGTATGTTTCCAGTAATCTTTGCCTCCAAGTAGGTTGAAATATCACCCCTTTTCTGGCTGCCTCTGGGATGTCCTCTGGTTCGAACTGTGTTGCGAACGAGGGGTACTTGTTGGTTATGCGTTTGATCTCAGCATTATAGTCTGCCCACAATACAAAATAAGGTTTGTATTGTAACTCTGAGCTAGTTATCAACCGCCTAGGAGCCAAGTTTGAGAAATATTCAGACTTGAGTATGGTCTCCTCTATGGTTTTCATGGCTAGCATCTGAGTTGCAACACGCTCTTCGTGAGTGTGGCCCATCTCCTCGACCTGCTTCATCCATGCTGACGGGGGCTCCTCATATGTATCATGTCCCTCTTCAGTGATCCTGCCACCTGGAAGAGGTTGTGGCTCATAAGTATCTTCGAATGTTTCCTCCACTGGAATGACTACTGTGTCTTCTTCGATGGTTTGATCAGGTGGAGAGGGAGGTCGTTCATACTATAACAATTTAATTTTTAGTTCTGCCACCTGCTGCCGTAGCTCAAGTACCTCATTGGTTACTGATAATTCTGGCTCTGGTGAGGTTGCAGCATTGGCCATCTCTTTAGGTTCTTGTTGGTGTGGTGCTGGCACCTGGGCTTTCTGTAGGTCTTTCACTTGGTCAGCAAGCTGATCATGAGCTTCTAAGAGAGTGGCATAGGTTTCTAATATTTGTTGTATATTCTCTGAGGGGATGGCTTGGAATTTAGCAGGGTCGATGGGTGCCCCTGGAGTATTTTCCATGGCTGCTTCGAGGTTGTCTTGGTTCTGTTGCTGTAGTCTTTTGTTTTCTTCTTGGGCAGCCGCTAAATGGCGTCGGAGTAGGGCCATGTTTCGTTGTAGTCTAGCGTTACGGGCTAGTTGATCTCTAAGTTGATCTTCCGTTGCCCTGCGCTTCTCTGTATGTGTGGACTCGAGCTCCACCTGGTATTGTTGGAGGGTGGTCACCTCCTACTGTAACTCCATATTAGACAACTCCAAGGCAGTGACACGTGCCTGGAGGTGGGATGACAATGTACAGAGCTCCTTATTGTTTTCTTCTAATAACTTGTATTCCTGTTTAAGTTGGGCAGCCGCTTCGAGCATGGTGTCGAGTGCATTACTAAATGAGGTGGGTGCAGGGGTGAGGGTGGACGATGCAAGGGGTCGGGAGATGGGAAAGGGAAAAGTGGATGTTGTGCCTACCGTGTCTGGCAATGGTGATGTGAGTGACGTGACACGTGGTGATGTTGGAAGAACCGTGGTGGTGGGTGATCCTGTGGATGGTGAGATGTCCATGGAATCGGACATGAGAGTGTGTGATTCGTGCACTGTGAATACAGGAATGGTGGGTGGTGTGATAGTGGTGGCAGTGAATGTGGCGGAGTGGGGTTGGGAGAGGGACTTTTTATTATAATTATCCACCTATTGGAGTATATTTACAAGGTTTGTCCAGAAAGATGGTTGTGTGATTTGGGTTGAGCATGAGGCGGTTACTAGGGAAGTGGTGGATAGGGTTTGGGTGTGGGTGAATGGGAAAGGATGGGATGAGGTCTGGCTAGTGGCAAGTGGTTGTCCAAGGGCGGGGAGATAGGAAGGGTGACCTATTATGGTTTGATCGGTGGCAGGATGACCGGTGTGAGGTTCAAAAATTTGGGTGGAAGTGATGGATGTGGGTAATGGGAAGGATGTAAAAACAGAGGTGTGTACAATGGTTTCATGAGGGTTGGATATCAGTTGTTCCGAAGACTAGTGGAAAGGGGTTCTGAGGGTTGAATGGGAGGTGGTGGTGGAGATGGTACCTGTGTAATTACATCTTGTTCGTCAATGGGATTTGCGCTCATCATGTGAACATCCTCGGAAACTGTAGTAGGCAAGGCTGTAGAGACCTCCATTTGAATCATTTTCCCTCGTCGTGGACGTGTATCAATCCTTCGTTCATCATAGGTAGGGTTTTCCTGATAGACCATTGTCCTCAATGCTTCCCCGATCCCACATGTCTCAGCCAATAGGTTCAATGATTCCACAAAATGTGAGTCGACATTCTCATTTTGAAGCATTTGATTCACTAGGGCTCTATTCGCCTCTTCTGTCATCTTGTGTCTTCTCTGCACCTGCTTGATTGTCCTGTATAGCCGTCTGAGTTGTGCTGTGTAGGCAGGGGCCTCCTCTTCACTGTCTTCGGGGTCATTTCTTTGTGCACCTTCATGAACTTGTGTGTTCGGGTCATGAGGATGTTGTGTCACTTCTTCCCCATGTACTCTGCTCGTCTCGCCCCGTGGCTGTTCTCTTTGGACTGATGCACCCAGATCAACATTGTTAGTGGAATCTTCACTGTCTGATAGGGGGACCGTCTACAGGAATCTTTCAAAATCGAAGTTTGGATCCTCTGTGAAGGTGGCCATAGATGCAAACTCTGCATCGGTAGGTAGTGGAGGGGCGGATGGAACAGGTTGTACCACCTCCCCAGCTTGAACTCCTTGAAGATGGATCGTGAAAGGTGTGACCTGAGCTTCTGGTCGGGAAGAAGCGTCGGTCGTGGCTTCTTGAGGGATCGTTACCTGGGAGAGCGATCCACGCATTCGTTTTGCAGGCTGGCTCCCTGACTTCCACCCTTTGAACAACTCCAATTGTGCATACTTTAAGGCTCTGGCAACTGGCACATCATATGCAAGACATCTATAGATAATTCTTGTAAGCGCACAACAACCATGTAGAGTAGGCTTTCTCACTCCCCGCTTGCCTGCCTCATACACTTGGTCTAAGATCCATACCGGCATCTTAATGGGCAAGCTTCCAGTCTCTGCTAGATATAGCCCATACCATATTTTCTTGTGAGGTTGAGTGAAACGGTCCTGAGCGGGGAATGCGAAGTGTTGGAGGCACATCCGCAAAGGTATGGCGATGTTGGGGGTGAGGGCGCACATTTCTTTTAGCTTCTTGATTCTATTGCTTTTCATCGACTCAGGTATCAAGAGGTCGCGGTCAGATGGTACATACGTGCCATACATCTGAAGTGCTTCCCTGATTAAAGTAACATTCAATTCAAACTTCCTCATTTCCTCCAAATTTGACAAGGAGGGCACCCAGAATGTGCCTGAATGATCCTTATCCCCTGTCGGCTTCAGCGTGGCAATTAGGTAGTAGCACCTGAGGAAATCGGGTTTAGGCAGAGCTGCACTGAAATAAGTTTGTAATCCTGCCTTTTGCCAGATATCTTGAAGTGGAGCTGCATTTTGCAATGCTTCGAATTCTCGAGAGAAGAACTGGAAGGTCCACCACACTCCTCCACATTCCATTTTGGATTCCCAGATGTGATCCGCGTCTCCCAAATCTCCTGGCATCTCATTGAACCAGTGAGAATGCCCCTTTACTCTTTTGGTTAGGCCATTGGGTGGATCTGGAATAGGAAGTCTCCGCACATTCACGAACTCTTGAGGCCGAGCTGTTGGTGGGGCCTCCACTGGCATGGCATCCCAATTGATTGGAGCACCAGAGCCTGCCTGAGAGCTTATGCCTGCCGCTGTTGCCATGAGAGTAGGTTGCTTATCTGCTGGAAGAAGAAAGGCACATTAGTGTTGCATAGGAAACAAGATGTAATGGTGTTCCCTTCACAATACTAACATGACAATCCCGGAGGTCAGTGGTTAGTGGTGAAGTGTTTGTGATAGGTGTGAGTGGTGATTAGAGGTCAGTGTCGTCCTAGATGCATACTTTGGTTATGCAATGGGCTCAGAATGCTCTTGTGCTAGAGTGGACGGATTTACAGAATTGGGTCAGGGGGTTTAATACACAGTTTAATTCTCCACACTTTGATAGAGGATTTGTAGCTCTTAGAGTTAAAGACAGGTGAAGATTTCTGGATGAGAGTGTGATGTATTTGGGACCTTTTGGGTACCCATTTCCAGACATTCCTAGGGTTGATGGGAGTGGAGACAGTGAGAGGTGTAGGTATCTTTTCATTTTCTGAGTTGTTGGCCACGAGTGTTTGTGAATGTGGCTTCATCCTAGTGCCTGAAGGTGAAGTAATTTGAGCTTGTAAGCAGGCCCTGGGCACCCATATCTGTCTAGCATTAGGGATGGCCTTCATTGACCGCTTAGGAACCCAAATAAAAATGGCATGCCTAGGGGTTATCCTAGAGGGCTTCTTCACTTTGTTCCTTGATGTTGAGGCTCGTTTCTTGTCTCCTTGAGAGTCTGCTATTAGAGTTGTGGGTCTTCCATCCTTGCATATCCAGATCTGCTTTGCGCCACGAGATGCTCCATGTTGTACAGGTTGGCGCTCCTGCCTCTTGATCATCAGCCTCCTTTGTGTCGGGTGATGTTCGGTCTGCTCGTTTAGAATCTTCTTTGGATCAGTTAGGAACTCCTTATTGGCTCCTATACCTTCAGTACGATTGAAAATCCTCTGCACCATAGAAGTTTGTACCAGAACAACATTGTTATCTTCATGTGGATTCCTGGAGGGACCAGGAGTTGGTGCCTGTTCTATTGGTTTGAGTGCTTGATTTTCTAATTCAATCGTGAGACGGCTTTGGCCTACCCAAACCTGAAGAAGTCCACTTCTTAGGTTGAGGTTGACTGCGTGATCATAGATCCAGTCTTGGCCTAAGACAAGAGGTTCGGTCAGATCCTCGTCTTCACACACTAGCACTTTTGCTGGCATGAGGACCTCTTGTATGTAGAGAGGAAGATCCACCTCTCCCATGCAAGGGGTTTCAACACCTCCTAGTCCTATCAGATATGCTTCTAGGGGTTTTACCTCCAATTGCAGCTGCTTGCAATAAGCCGAACTGCACTAGTGGCTGCTCCTGAATCAATTAAAGCTCTCACGCTTGTTGTGTTGTCTCTTTGTCCTATTTCTAGGGTCACAAAAGGTCGTCGGTCCACTATCTTATGGGTACGTTCACCTGAAGCCTCACACATGGCCATGTGATAGCGTGGAGACGCTTGAGTGTCAGTCATAGGCTGATCCCTCCCTTGTCTCCTCAACCTCATTCGTCTGATACGCTCTAAGGCCTCTGCCTGAGCTTCTTCTCGAATTCGTTTTTCCTCCTCTTTATGTTGCTTAGCAGTATTGAGTCGACTTAGCATTTCCTCCGTGAGGGGTTCCTGATACAGCTTGACTCTGCATCCGCTAATATAGTTTGGGAGAACATCCCCCTCTAGAGTGGCTAGTTGTACTGCTCCACTCGTGGAGATCCTATTGATGATCATAGGGCCGTAGCCTCTCTTTTCTAGCTTCCTTGCGTGTTGTTTCAATGTGTAGACTAAAACTAGATCTCCTGCTTTTAAACCCTTATCCTTCACATGGGCATCAAAGTATGCCTTCTGTCTCTTCTTAGCTGCATATATCCCTGCAGCTGCTCTCAGTCTGGTTTCTCCTAATCGTTCAAGGTCAAAAAGTCTAGAGGAGAGTTCATGACCCGTCCATTCGTGTTCTTGTGCTACTTTTAATGTAGGTATTAAAAAGTCCAACAGTAGCACTACGTTTTGGCCAAAAACCATATGAAAGGGGGTGGCTTGGAGTACCGTTTTGTAGGCGACTCGGTATGCCCAAACAGCATGGTGTAGCTGTTTGTCCCAATCAGAGCGTTTGTTGTTCACTAATTTTGTCAATACATTGCATAGGATCTTATTGGTGCTTTCGGCTTGCCCATTTGCTTGGGGATGATATGGGGCAGACTTCTTATGCACTACCAAGAATTCTTGGAGCAGATTTTCAATAACTTCATTCAAGAAGTGAGTGCCTCTATCACTAACTAGCTCTATGGGTAGCCCGTATCTTGTGAATACATTCTCAAACAAGAATTTAGCAGTTGTCTGAGCATCGTTCTTCGTTGTGGCTTTTACCTCTACCCACTTGGTTAGATAATCCGTGGCAACTATGATATACTCAGCATGGGAACCCTTAGCTGGAGGGTTGATAGGACCTACAAAGTCTATTCCCCACTTAGAGAATGCACGTCCGCCCATCATAGGCTTCAGTGGCATCTCATCTCTGCGTATAGGATACTGAGTTCTCTGACAGACATCACACCGTTTCACATAGGTATGTGCATCCATGTGAAGGGTAGGCCACCAGAAGCCCGCAAATAGTACTGCCTTGATCACCCGATCTGGTCCAAAGTGTCCTCCTGCTACACCTTGGTGAGCAGTTTCCAAGATCTTAAGATATTCACTCTCATGGACACACAGTCTCAGGTAACCATCTTTACCGCGTTTGTATAGATTATCACCAATGAGTGAGTAATCCAGGGCTTCTTGTTCTAAACTCCTTTTCCTAGCCAGAGTCATGTCTGGAGGGAATGTGTTTGTCCTTAGGAAGGATACTAGAGGTTCGCTCCAATCTGGCACAATGGATACTTGATACAGAGTAGCATGTTCCACAGGTGGTTTAGTGCAACAGATTGGGCATTCCTTGCACAACTTTTGGACATCAGCTTCCATAGTTGGCCAATGCACTCCGAGTCTCTTTAGAGTCTGTAAAGTTCGTTGCTTTGAGTAGTGTTGCTCTAATGCACCTACATGTGCTAATTGCAACCATTTAGCGTACTCATCCTCTTCTACGCAACAAGCCAAGATCCCTTGATCTGTGTGCTTGTACATGCTTCCTGCCATGATGTGGTACTTTTGGGCTCTCACAACCTCCCTATTCCGTGTGTTCACCACTGGATGATTAGGCCCGTACATCAATACTGGTACCAATGACTTAGCCCACTGCGGTACAACTTCCAAGTTAAACAAGTAAGCATCAGGGAGGTCATCTGACACTCCTTGTGGGGCTTCTCCAGATGTGAGCCTAGAGAGATGATCTGCTCTCAAATGAGTTCTTCCTTTTCTTACCACAACCTCAAAGTCATATTCCATTAGTAAGAGAAACCATCTTACTAATCTTCCTGTATTGCATGGCTTGTTCACGAGATATAACAATGCTTGGTGATCAGTGAAAAATTTAAACTTATTTGCAAGCAAATAGTGTCTAAATTTCTTGACTGCATATACCATGCCTAATCCTTCTCTTTCAGTAGTGGTATAATTTCCTTCAGCTGCGTTCAACTGTCTACTAGCGTAGGCAATGGGAAGATCCATATTACCTTCGCCAGTAGGTTGCGCGAGTACACACCCAATAGCATAATTGGATGCATCCACATGAACATGGAAAGGCTTATTCCAATCTGGCGTGGTCAAGATTGGTGCTGAACATAATCTTCGTTTAAGCTCCTGGAAGGAGTTCTCACATTCATCAGTCCACTCAAAATTAGTCAGAAGTCCGTACATGGGCTTTGCAATGACGGCATACATGTGAATGAATCGTCGGTAATAACCACAATGCCCCATGAAAGCTTGTACTTCCTTGACATTCCTTGGCCTAGGTAGCTCTGCTATGGCTCTCACTTTCTCTTCATCAGTAGATATGCCATTCTTTGACACTATGTGTCCTAGAATCTTGCCTTGCCTGACCATAAAAACGCACTTTTCTGGGTTCAGGCAGACCTGATATTCTCTACATTTGTCAAAGATTTGTCTGAGTTCAGGAATATGGGTTTGTCTAATATTGGAATGAGCACAAAGATCATCAACATAGACTTCTAAATTCTTCCTCAGGAACTCCTTAAACACATGGCACATTAATCTCTGGAAGGTAGCTGGTGCATTGGTAAGCCCAAATGGCATTACTCTGAAGGCGAAAATGCCCCATTCTGTGGCAAAGGTTGTCTTATGCTGATCTTCTGGAGCTATGGCTACTTGATTGTAGCCCGAAAATCCATCGAGGAAGCTGTACACTTCCTTGCCTGCTACTCGTTCTAGGAGATGTTCTGTGATGGGAAGTGG
The DNA here is from genome assembly GCA_020310875.1 of Ceratopteris richardii. NCBI lineage: Eukaryota > Viridiplantae > Streptophyta > Polypodiopsida > Polypodiales > Pteridaceae > Ceratopteris > Ceratopteris richardii. Next base: position 107,557,657 of record CM035428.1, on the reverse strand, counting down.
ATAGTTATCTCGAATTGTGGCTGCATTGACCTTCTTCAAGTTAATGCATACACGCAATTTTCCGTTCTTCTTGGGCACCACCACAATGGGGGATACCCATTAAGTGTGCTCAATTTCATAGATAAATCCAGCTTCAACTAGTCTATCTATCTCTTCCTTGATCTTGGCAGCGTAGTTATCGTTATATGTATAAGGCTTTTGCTTAGAGGGTTTAGCATCTGAGGTCATGGGGATAGTGTGTGAACATATGTCAGGGTCAACACCTTTCAAATCCTTGTAACTCCAAGCGAACACATCTCTGTATTCTCTTAGCAAGGCTATTAGCGCATGCTCTTCTTCCTCTGTTAGGTCATGACCTATGTATGTGCATCTTTCTTCTCCTTCCTCGATGGCGACAACTATTTTCTTGGTGGTTTCCTTGCTATCATAGGCTTCTCCTGCTTGTGCCTCACGTTTAGGCATTCTTATCATGACCCTCCTGTCATCTATCTCATATTTCTTAAAATTTTCTGGGACCTCAAACAAAGATTCTTCCTCTTCTGGTGAGACTTCTCTCTTCTTCCGTTTCTTTCCTTCTTACTTTGGGGTCACATGTGTGGCTAATCTTACGTCATTTGTAAGCTCTCCATGCCTCTGGGGTTGAAATTCTACTTCATGGAAGTATTCTTCATCTGATGCAAATGGTGGGTCCATGATGATTGACTCTAGGTCGGAGTCACTTGCATCCTCAAAGGCATCAGGGCTAGGTTCGCATTCTTCTAGAACTGCCTCTCCCATGATTGGCTCTATGGAGAAGACTGAAATATCATAGCCATCCTCATCACAGTGAGGTGTCCATTGTTCTTCATTGATGGCTACGTCCATTGTTGCTAGGATTTCTGCCCAGCCATGGGGTTCAAATTCCTCATCAGGAAAAATTACAGGTGCATAGGCTGGGTCTTGAATAGATCTATGTGTTTCTTTTGCACCTACCTCTCTGGCTTTCTCTCTCTTCTCTTCTTCTACTGCAACCTTGCACATCCATAAATGAGTGTCTTCATGCATCCATGAGGATCCAGACCCTATGGAATGCACAGATTCCATGTCATCTTTGGCTCTATGGATGGGATTCCATTGGATAGGAGGGACATCTCTATGAGAGTAATCCTTGAGATTGACTTTGGTCGTAACACCTAAGTGTTGCAGGTACAAGGAATTAGTTCCCCAATCCTGTACCACTTGCAACTGTCGCATGAATGGTCGTCCCAAAATCATCTCAAAGGCATGATTTTTGCTAAAGTCACATATAGCAAAGGTATGTTCAAACTCGACACCACAAGTGGTGAGAGTTATTCCTTCTAGCAATCCTAGGGGTCTCTCTATGTGACCATCGGCCATCTGCAATTTCATTCTCGTTGGCCTGAGTGCCGGCTTGCCCCAACGCTTCCATAGGGAGGTGGTGGCAATTGCAACTCCTGCACCTGAGTCTAAAATTGCCTTGGTGGTGTACTCCTGATAAGTAATGGGAAGATAGGTGTTCCCTTCTTCACCTTCACACATATCTCCTATCTTATCCAAGGGTATCTCTGGCACTGTCCTATGTGATCCTACCTGGGAACGAGGTTTCGCTATCTCGGGCACTTGATTGGCTACTTTTTTCCACACTTCTGGTCTAACCTTAAGCCACTCTTCCAAAGTGAGATTGCACTGCACTTTGGTGTTCTTCACTACCTCTGTGTTCCTAGGTATGACTGAATCTTCGTTTCTTACCATGACTGTAGGTGCTCTCATACAGGTGGACTTTGCTTCCCATGGGCCTGTGAAATGGGGTAGTTCTTGTAAAGAATTAGACTCGAAGTCTAATCTTTCTTGAGATTGGGCACTCTCCTGTTCTCCATAAACGGAAGGAAGGTCTTGTGGGAATTGATCGTGTGTGTCATCCACCAGCTCAAAAGGAGGAGGGGCTTCACTTTCTTTAGCCCATTTGTCTTCTTGAATCTCGCGTAGGAATTCTGGTGTGAACCGATTCATAGACGATGATGTGTCTAGCTCCGTAGAGTTAGGCACATAGGCTTCAGGCACGTAGGCTTTCTGGGTAGGAAAACCTGCTCTTATACTAGCCTCGTCATGGTGTTGAGGGGCGTGTTCCGTTTGTGATTGTGCCATTAAATTCTCTATTCTTTCTAAGGAGGGGGGGCTGTCTGGTTCAGTGGAATTGGGCACATAAGCTTTCGGTGGGGAATGGGTCATGTTTTTGCTTGCTTTATCTCTTTCTTGATTTTTTTCTTCCTTGGCAGATCTTGCAATTATGCCCTCCAACTTCTCTAGAAGTCCATCCAAGTGTAATTGTGTCCTGGCTGAGCCCGAGTAATTGAAAAGGCGACTGGCTTCAAACATAGTCTGAGCCAATGCGACCATTTTCACACAAAGCTTGGTTCTTTCTATCTCTAGGTCAGCTCTAGGGTAGCACTTGTCATGATCCGTTACATTTGGCCCTTCTTGGATTCTGGCCTGATATGCTTTAAGCATCATGTCTATGTCTTCAGGAGTGGGATCAGCTAATACTGATCCTACTCGGGGTGGTGGGTGGGATACGTGGGGTGTATTAGAGGGTGAAGGGATGGAGGGTGATGGGGATGGTAGCGGTGGGAATGTGTGAGAGTGCGATTGAGATGTGATCTCTATGATCTTTGCTTTGGTTTCTCTCAAGCTTTCTTCAAGTTCGCTCATCTTTTTTGCCCATTGCCTTTTCATTCTTTCACGACTATCCTTCCAGGCTCTCGTTCTCTTTTTGGTTAAGCTCTCTGTTTCACTCACCTCGGGGCTCTTTTCCTGACCAACACCTTGGTTTTGTTGTAGTGCCTGGGCTCTTGTGATCACCTGCACAGGTGCAATGGAAGTCACACTCCCTGTGGAGTCTACAACTAACCCAACAACATTGATAGGAGTGATTTTAGGCATGTTATTAGGGTTCTTTGGGCAATCTCGTAGGAGATGCTCTTTCCCACAGTCTTGACAGAAACCCTGAATGGTTACTGGTTGAGGTTGTGTAGGGGCAGGTAGTGGAAAATCACGTATAAGGTGATCTCCCTGACATCTGAAGCATGGTCCTCTAGGAAATGGGGGTCGTACCTGCCTAGGTTGAGGTCTAGAGTTGGGGTTTGTGTACATGACATTAGCATACTCAGGTTCCCCACTATTTTCACTTGGGTCCTCATAATAGTATGACTCGTTATGCTCGGGTGACTGCATGTAATAAGCCTGTGGGCTATCAATATGCGTGGAGTCAAAACTATGGTCACTTGGATCACTGTCTGATAGTAATGGGGTGATTGGGACTATGGCTCTGTTCGGATTTTCTTCAGCAGATGCATATTTCACTGGGATCACATTGGTTGGAGCAGGGGGTTGCTGTACTAGGACTGGTTGAGGTCTCTGCTGCCCTTGATAAGGTGGCTGATAAGTTTGCTGTGGTCTGTTGTATTGTTGTGGCGGGTACTGATTCTGGTATCTACCCTGTTGTGGATATGGCTGAGGGTAATTTTGCCTAACAGTTTGTTTGTTATATGGGCAGTCTTGTGCAGTGTGGTTTGTGTACCTGCGCTCTATGGTGCAGTACTGGCTATTAGGATTCGCCTGGGGTTGGGCCATAATGGGACATACATTTGCCATATGGTCACCGCCACAAGTGTAACACCGCTTAACTGGGGCAAATCTCGGAATTTGTTTGCTAGAGACACCTAGTTTTTGAGCTACCTTCTCTGCAAGTTCCTCAATGGATGTGGATTGACTAGATGTGAGGCTACTAGAGCTATCAGAATCCTTATAGATTTTTGATAGTTCCAATTCCTCACCTAGATTGTCCTCAATGTCTATGCACATGCGCACGCACTCTTCTATCGTTCTGGGGTCCTTTAAGTACACATATGACCTGAGCTTGGTGCTCAACAATCCATCTAAGAACAAGGCCACTTGTTTGGCTGGTGTGGGTAACTCCGGCATCGGGCATCTCTCCAGGTACTGCCTAAATCTTCTTCCAGCTAGTCTGACCGTCTCTTGAGGTGTTTGTTTGAAGCTATGAATTAGTGAGGAGGTGTTATGCATGATTCCACTCTTAGAAAACTCAATGATAAATGCCTCTAAGAGCTGGTCTATGTTTCTGAAATGCCTCTCGTTTAATGGTTGAAACCACGTAAGGGCAGTGTTCCTAAGGGTTAGACCAAAAGCATTATATTGTGTGAATAGGTCCTCTACCTGCTCAGCTTTCAAGACTTGCCGAAATTCTGCCACATGGTCATAAGGGTCTCCAGTGCCATCAAAGTAATTCTTCATGGACTTCACCAGTTGAGTTGGTCGTAGGGTCCTAGTGTGTTCTCTCGGCCTTGGCAAAGGAAAATCGTCAGCATTCCTTTGATTCCATGGGGTTCTATGTCTCTCAGGTTCCACTCTATTCCTTTCTGTTCCCGTTCTTTCTCTTCCCAGGGAGTTGGCAAAACTTACCTCAAGTTTGTCTCTACTTCTATCTCTTTGAGCTCCATGAGCTTGGGAGGTCCCAGCTCCTTGGTGACCAAAGAACGCATTAGACCTTGGTTGGGGAAAAACAAATTCACCCTTCCATGTGTAGGCATGTCTGCCATGCTCCGTGACCATGAAGATCCTCTCTGATGTATTGTCTAGGTATGTTACTTTACCTGGGCAGTCAAGGTCTTTAAACTCATATATTGTGAGGGCACTCACTTCCTGAGGTTGAGCAGATTTATATCTCCAAAAAGCCTCATCGGTTTCTCGGTTTAAAAGCAGATCTATGCTTTTATTATCCTGTGGAATCCACTCTGGAGTCATGATTCTGGTCAAGACAGATTTACCACGGGGAGTTCTTGGCTCTCTCTCTGAGTTCCCTTGCTCTATATCACCCATGTCGGTCTCCGCAATCACATTTCCAAACTCATCAGTTCTATCAGGAAGAGTGGTAACTACATATATAGTCCCCTCTTTATCTAGGTATGCTCCATTCTCAAACTTGACTACTGGGTGGTCTAATCCATGGGGTTGATCGGGGTTCTTAATCTGTACCACCGATCTTCTCAGGCCATCTTCATAGATGCGAGCACCTAGATGATTAGTCCTGATGTATTCCAGTTGAGTCTTGTAAGGTCCTTCTGGCTTTTCTAGATAAGCCAACCCTGAACTGCCTACTAGTCTCTCCATGTGATAGGACATCTCAGAATCACTTGTTTCTGATCTGGGAGTGTATGGGTAATCACTCAACTGTTGGGCCCAAGACCTGGCAGTGTGATTGACACTAGCTTCAGAAGATCTGAGGCTTTGTCTGTCTCGGCCTAAGTGTCTGCCTGATCTAAGGTTCATATGCCTAATTTATCTACCCCCTTGGACCCAAGCACACTCTCGTTGCAGGTTAATTTGCACCAATCACTTTGTTCTTTTGAGTTGAATATTATGTTTATGGTCTTGTCTGAAATTGCGTCGTCAGAAGTACTTAAGTGAATTTCCGCACTTGATAAGTGATCGATTCCAGTTTACCTTTTGTCCCTTAGGGTTTTCGCACTTAAGACCTATTTACTTCTTGCACTTGGTTGATTAATACTCTTGGACTTGATTCGTTCCTAACGTTGCCCTAATTAATTACCACACCTAAGTCGTACTTAGCCTAGGCTAGGAATTGACAAAGGAGGGTTGAGAGATCTTCCAACCTCAATTAGCTGGTTGACCAGACTGCTACACAAGCCCAGGAAGCCTTCTCCCAAGCTTGGTACTCACCCTTGCTAGCTTGCTTTGGATTGCCTTGAGTGCACACAATGTTCCTGCAAAAGCTCACCAGTCAGTATAGCTCTATTACCACAAGTATTTGAAAGACACACATCAATATTTTCAGCCCCCCCTGGAGTAACTCACTGTACCCCCTCAATCTTAGGACCACTTAGTCTCACCTAAAGGCCAACTTGAAAATACATGTTCTAAAACTCCACGTATGATTCTAGAAAAAACCAGTCGAGGTCCACGTAGGATTTTCAACAAGCTTTCCAACGAGACCAAAATCTCATTAATCGGAGTTCGTATGGTGAAGTTATGACCATTCAGGCACTTAGGGGTCCAAACAGGCTCTTAGGGTTCAGGAAATTCCTCCCTGGTTTTTAGGTCTTTTGCCCACTCCTAAGGTTCTAAAGTTATACCAAGGTGCCTAAAATTAAGCTCAACTACCCTTCCAATCACTCAAAAATAACCCTAAATTTTCATGCATTTAAAGGCCGTGTATCGCGATAGTTCGGGTCGAGGTGTCGCGATAGGTGGGAAGTGTCGCGATAGGCCGAAGTGTCGCGATAGGTCGTGAGGTGTCGCGATAGGTCGTGAGGTGTCGCGATAGGTCGAAGTGTCGCGATAGGTCGTGAGGTGTCGCGATAGGTGGCAAAGTGTCGCGATAGCTCGTGAGGTGTCGCGATAGGTGGCGAAGTGTCGCGATAGCTCGTGAGGTGTCGCGATAGGTGGCAAAGTGTCGCGATCGCTCGTGAGGTGTCGCGACAGGTCGTGAGGTGTCGCAATGGGTCGTGAGGTGTCACGATAGGTCGTGAGGTGTCGCGATAGGTCGTGAGGTGTCACGATAGGTCGTGAGGTGTCGCGATAGGTGGCGAAGTGTCGCGATAGCTCGTGAGGTGTCACGATAGCTCGTGAGTGTCGCGATACCTCGAGGTGTCTCGATAGCTCGGGATATGGTGAATTTTACTGTTCTGTCTAGTGATCCTGGGAGCTCTAGGCCTGCGCAGTGTCGTGGTGCACACAGAATCGTGATTGGGTGAAATTTTCGGAGTGTCGCGATAGCTCGAGGTCAACGCCTCGGGGACTGTGCAGACAGATTCTGTACCTGCTGAGCTTGCTGGAGATGATGATGGAGCTGCAACCTGCAAGAAACATGCAAAAACACACAAAAACAAGCACACACACTCGCTCTCTCTCAAACTCGCACACAACAAATGAGGGAAATGACAAGGAAGAGGGAATATGTAGTGCGGAAGGAGAAGGAGGTGGAGATGGAGAAGGAGGTGAAGATGGAGATGGAGATGGAGAAAAATCAGAAATTTACCAACTACTTATCATTCCAACGCGTCCTCTCTACGTCTTACCATCACACGCTCGTCCTCAAAGCTCGCTCCCCGGCAACGGCGCCAAAATTTGGTGTAGCTCAGTGACGAGTAGCACCTCCTTTAATGTCAATCCGGGAAGACATGAGGATGGTATGAAGACCTCGAGCAAGTGACGGCACCAATGTGTGAGTGAGAAGCACACTAACATGCACACACATACACACACACGCGCACACACGGCAAGAACAACGAGAGTAAGACAATGGAATCACTTCTATTGCAACCAAGTTCTCATACAAGCTCAAAACTACAAGAAGCTAGCCCCAAAATGAGCTCTCTAGCTCTATTTATAGTTTTTGACTAGCTTTGGCCCTGTCCAGACCTAGTGTCCGGCCTAGTTAAAAATTAGGTTCCAGGGCTTATTTGAGGACTCAAACGAGGTCTAAAAATTATGAAAATTGGCAGGCAACTACTTCTAAGGCTCCCCAAGCTCGAGGACTCCTCGACTTGTACAAAATGGAGCTACAAAAAGGTGAAATGATATTTACAAGGGTTTTTAGTGATGAGAATCACTTTAAAATGATGTAAGGGTTTTGAAAAAAAATGAAGGGTTGCCTTAGTGCTAGATCTGCATGTGTGTCCGTACTTGCTTCTTCCCGTGTGCTGTCAACACTCTTTCGAAGTCTTAGCATCCTATGTGTGCCCAATCATGCTATCATATATGCTAACAGATTGCCAATACATTACCTTTTGTGCTCCTTGATTCCATTCCTCATATGCCCTTAGTTGGTCCATAATTCGATTCCTCTCTGGTAACTGCAAAGCATTTTCGTTCTCTACTTTGATGTACTTCCAATATCCTTTTCCCATCAAGAAATTTGGCATTCTGGATCTCCAAGCATGGAAGTTGTTCTTGTCTAGCTTATCATTCATAAGCTAACTCATTCCACCCGTGTTTGCCATTTCTGTAGCAATTTACAACACTGCAAAAACACTACAAGCAGTACTTCTACTTCAACACTATCACACTATTACGTGATAGTTCAATCTCATAAAAACATTTTTTTTGTGTATCAATAGTATAGGGAATTGCTTGAAATTCTGGATCTAGAATATATGTGTTACCGAACAGGATGCAGGTTATAGTTTTGCAAACTAACTTGGTTTTTTGTGGGCCCCACCTTGCAGAATCAAAATAGAGTCGAGATGGCTCTACCTTCACACTAATTTCTGTAGCAATCTGATGTCATTTGTGAGTCATAGTTACTCCATGCCTTCTCACATACTCTTCACCATCGACCTTCTCCACGAGCTCTCTATAGCCACACTCACTCTGATACCATTTCATGAGGGAGGAGATAAGGAAGAGAGGTCCCACACACATTCTCACAATCAAAGAAGAGAACACACACAGATTGAGGCAAGGAAGAATGATCTTCTTCTTCTTCTCTTACATAAAAGGAATGTACAAGAATGACCTAAAAGAACAATACAATCAGTGCAATATATAAAGAACAGTACATATGGAAAATCCTAATGTCTACGAATGAGTGAGCTGGCAAGAAACAAATGTGCAATCACTCTTGGTAGATAAATCTAGTAAAGCTCAATGAAGTATCCCTGACATATACTGGCGTGACCACTATACATGTCACAGAAATGAAAACATGATACGTGTCATCCTGGATCATCACATGTTGAGCTTGATATCTCAACAGTTTGTCATCACCTGAATTGTGTGGGGATATTGCAGGTGAGTTCTTGGATTTGCATTCAATTGATAATTTTGAGCTTCTATCTGAGGATGTTAACAAGCCCTTTGAGGTTTCCTCGTTTGTTACCATGATTAAAAGAGGCTTTGAAAATGAGTTTGAAGCATTTTGGTCTACTTGTAAGCCATCGAGCAGCAAACAAAGATTTCAGGCTGAGAACAGCCCATTACGTGCATCATCTTTTGAGAGGGAAGTTCTTGGTATAGATAGCATGACAAATCTTGCAAGGGTTAAAGTTTCAAATTCAATCATTCTGATTTTTGTTGAAGAGCAGAGTTGCCAATTGAATGTGATAGTGGAGATCCTTTCTAGAAATACCAAGGAGTTATGCAATCAGTGCAATAGCCTATTGTGATCTTTGAAAACTAGCTGGGAAGAGCTCTTGATAAAGTTGTAGGAAGTTGAGAATCATCAAGAAGTGACAAAACTAGCTTGCCCTTGTGTGTTGGAAAGGAAGCCAAGCCCTTCAGGGAACCTCACATCATTTGAAAGTTCCTATATAGTTCATGAATGGAAATGTAAACAGTATCATATTACAATAGCCTCCAAGGGAATGTTCTCAGAGGAGTATGGTAACATCAAAGATTGATGGACTAGGAAAATCATCCATTATAAAGAAAATTCCCTTCTCTGTCACTTTTATAGTTAGCTCGAAGGTCTCATTAGAATCTCTTATTTTAAGGCTCAAGAAAAAGAGGATCATGCATGAATCAACATTGCATTTTGTCATTGCAACAAAGGAAGGCTATGATAGCTTGAATTATTACCTATTCAGCTCCTTGTTCTTGGAGTTTTGAAGTCGAGTGATGGTGGAGCAATTTGGCTAGTATCAGAGAAAATATACATAGAGTTGGCAAATACTCTTTGTACCAGTCTGGAAGCCAAACTATCGATGCCTTCAGAAAAGGAAATCAATTAAATAGAAGGGATGTTGTGATATCAACTTCACAAGTTTAGTGAGTCTGACTTATATTCTATTGAAACCCTCTACTGGATTTTTTAGTCATCCACTCTTGGGAATTTCAGGTCAATGAGTCAATGAAGGCAAACCAAGAGTCTTAGTAGGTAGCAATTCAAGCTGTTGAAAGGGGAGCACAAGTGGAGGACATTTTGTAGACACATTCACGATTTCTACTTGAGAAAAAGAGTTTCACGTTTGCAAGCCCTCATAGATTAGCTTCTAGTAGGAAAAGATAGCTCGTTTTGGAGAGTTGATGAGGATGCTAGTATGGCAAAAATTCAAATTTGCATTGTTGATGGAGAAAGATGATGTTAATTTCACAGTTGATCCTATGGAGAGAAGAGAGTGGTTGTGCACTTTACTCAAGGAGCTTGATTGTAATGTAGATTCGGGAATGATTTCTGAACACTCTTCAAGCTCAGTTGATATGAGATGGATTCATTAAGAAACTAGAGTATGGAAGGATCTCAAATGTGTCTGGTATTTCTTGGAGCTGACTTCAATTGTGGTAAGTTTCAACATTGATAGGTTTTTTACTGTAGATGAAGGATATATGGAAGATGCTATTGAATCCATATTGAAGGCATCATACACACTAGAGATTCACATGCCAAAGGAATAGATCAACCAAGTTTATTGATATCAATAATCAAAAAAATCATGCACCCTAGAAAATAATTGAAACCAGCATCTAAATATGTTTGTGCTAGAGATCAACTTCAACCTCTTTGAGAAATATTTAAAGCAGTTAGATGTGATGGAAAGATGGTTGTCTATGCAAGAATTTATGGATGCAATAGCAAAGGTTGTTCTCAAACCAATGGGATAATCATTTGATGATGGAAGGTGAGGGGCAAGACTCTGCTCTCTATTGCACTTCTAGATTATGGCTCTTGATTCTCTTGTCAATGAGGAGCAAAAGGGTGATGTGTTGGCTACAAAAGCTACATTAAAGTTGAAAGTTTGTTGTGAAGGTTTTCAAAAGCTCATTTCAAGGAACTTGGTTTCGGTTTCAATGTCTCTACATGTAATTTCCAGGTTTTTAGACTCTTTAAGTCATGAAGAAGAATGACTAAGGTCCCTCCATATTATGATATCATCTACTTGTAGTTTTTGAGAAAATTTATCAATGAGGTAACATGTAGTGGAAAACCTTGAAGGCCACATAGCTGGTATTGATGACCCAATCGATATTCAACATTGTATGTTGTATGCTCAGGTTGTGATCTTCCCCATCTTTGTGTGTTCAATGTGTTGTCAATCTCTTTCCTTTGATGAATGTGCTTCTCATGTTGAACCTATGCTAAAATCCTCCAATGATAAAAATCTATGAGAGTCAAAGATTTCCTCCATTCATGAAGTGTGTCTCAAAGTAGGGAGAACCATATGTAGGTTGTCACTTAATATGTATACCTGTTTTTTCCCTTTAAGAATATGGTTTCTAAAGTTCCATGAATTGATTGTAACCTTTGGGCATCAACCTGATTGTATGTCAAGATGAATAAGTAAAAACAACAATAAAATTAGCAATCAAGCATACATTTTCCTTGGGCTAGAGGACTGATTCACCATCACAACTCATATTTTTCAAACCAAGGAGCGTTTCACAAGACCCAAATTTTGCATAGAAGAAATCAGTAGATGCAATGGGGCTTCATTAGCATGAGATTGACAATGAAATTATGCATAGAATTAAGATAAAAGCATCATTAATGACACACACAAGCTTAAACACGTGCATAATCATGTCGTTAATCAACAAACTAATGTGTCACAAGCATGAGGTAAGAAAGGAGAAAGCACACAAGCACATCATGAAGACTACAAAAGCTCTCCAAGCATTCTACAAACTAGCATGATCTCATTATCTCCAATAATCCCCCCCCCCCCAAATGAGAGATAGTGAGATCTTTATATACAAAATGCGCAAAATCCATGCTATGTGGGATTTCTCAACTAAAAGGAGAATAAATCTTACTTATTCACTAGTGTGGCACTCACACATACCTACACAAGTGTGCGTATTAGACTAATTTAAAAGTAGAAAAAGGTATAAATGATGATGAATAAGAATTTATCCAAGAAATATATTTGTGTCATCAACACATGATCAGCTCACAAAGGGAAGCTTTTGGAAATAGAATTGGAGTGATTGATTTGTTTAAGTCAAGCAAGAAAAAAATGATTCTCAAAAATAAAAGCTCTACTATATATAGTTGCTTGATCAACATATCTTTCAAAGATAATTTTCCTAAATATGTCCTATCTTTGAATGAGGATGACATCAAATCCCATAGATATGTAGGGAATTCTACTCTATTTTCTTCCAGAAAGTTGTGACTAATTCTTTTAAATGAAAAGTACGATTTCCATTAGTTTTCAAACATTACATCATCAGATTTTACATTGTGAAAAAAGGGGTTATTGAGGTTAAAAGAGGTAATTACATTAAGGGAACCAAGCAATCCTAGTGGGGATAACAAAAGTGGATCCTAGAAACAAAAGTTCCTAAGAAGCTAAAGAGAAAAGTGTTGGCTTGCTCATGAATAGAAATAATTTTACAAATAGCCTTCTCCTTCTCCACATCAATAGCATAACAAGTAAAGAAAATTATAGGAAAATAAATATTTGTAACATAATAGGATTTATAGTAGATCCTTAGCTATAAGTCCTTAAGTGTAGACATTTTATTTTTATCTTTTTTGTAAACTTAACATGGACCCCCATCAAAAAGGCTAGGAGTGCTTTTTTAGCCATTCTCACACTTCTTTTTATTTGATTTTGTGCAAAAATTGAATATGTAATCTTGCTCCTTGAATCTTCACATCTACTATAGAAATGTCTTGCAAAGCAAGGGTGAATAATTAATTGCTCAAATTTTCAACCTCCCCATCGGATCTGATTAAAAATCATTTTATTTTAGATTCAACATTAATGCATTCCCCAATAGAACTTCTTGCCAGGAGAAATATAAGGTGTCGAAATCTTCCCACTTAGATTGAGGCCATCTCTAGAGTTTAGAGGTTTCCCTATAGGAAAAAAATGTGATTAGTGTCCTCCACTTCATTACAGTAAGGATACAGACCATCAAAGACTCCAATTTTGGTAGCTTTGTGTCGATTCCACACCCCATTGTGAAGTATTACTAAGCTAGAGAAGATGAGCTTCCTTCATGTTCTTAGTAAAATACCATAAGTTCAAAAATTTGTACTAACATTCTTGATAAGATCAATTTAACTTCTAGATGAGGCTCAACCAATTGGCTATACCAAAATTCTTGCTTTGTTTAGTTGCTTCTTTCCACAATGACAAGAAATAATCAAGATGGGTGCCACTAACCCTTAAGGCAGCATAAAGACTCTTAGCATGAGATTTGAGAAATCTGTACAAACCCCTTGGTATATCAAAATTTTCTTTTTCAATGTAGGAAAAGAAATGAAATTGCCTTCCTAAGATAGAACATCATTCCAAGTCTTCAAGCCTTGTTTAAAAGGTTTATGATCCATTCTCCATCCTCCATGAGGAGGAGAAAGGGAGTGAAATCAAAAGTTAAGTTCACCCTAAGGAATCCAAGAACACAAAGAGAGAAAAATTGAAATTTTTTATTAGAAACTAGAACCCTTCAAATTGCACAACTATAGAAAATTTTGCCAATCCATTTGGCACATAATTTACTAGCCAAGAGTGTCAAGACCTCATGCTTCCCTTTTTAAAAAACAAATACCATTAACCATAAAACTTTAGAAATTTTAGCTTTAAGCCTTTTTAATCTAACCTTTCTAGGGTTACAATAGGAGATATAGTATATTAAGCTTGGAAATAAAAAATTTGACTGATTGGGATATAAGATTGACCTTGATCGAGAAATAATCAAGGAGTAGAAGAATTAAAAACCTTGAAGGTAGTCTTAGAATGGTTAATTCTCAATCCACTTGGTGTGTAAAAACAAATGGTCTTAAATAGTGTGAAGAATTGAAGGATTGCAATATATACACTCAGAAATTTTGTTGTAGGATGCCTTGAAGGAGTACTTCTTTAGGTTCACATTCTACACACTAGATGAGCAAAATATACATGAGAAAACTTTAACAATATTTTTTTTCCAGAAAATTCTTCATCGACATTATTGAGCCTAGTTATGTCATGAGCAAAAGATTGAAAGAAAAGGGGGGAAAAGGGAATCTCTTGTACTTAGACCTTTTATTTTACCTTATTTCGACAAAAAAATTAAATATATTAACAATAGAAATGCCATTGGAAAATCGAAATAAAAGAAAAATCTCATTCCACCTTTTCATCACCTTCATCACAATCAATTTCATTATCTTAAAAAAAAATCATGTGAGATTTTTGAGGCATCTGTCTTGTCCTCCAAAGTAGTGGTGATAGCACCCATGACGTATCTTCCTTTTATAAAACCTTTGTGCTCTTTGGGGATAATGATATGTATGATGGGACTAACTCTCCTAGTCAAGGAATGAGACAAGAATTTTTTATACCAAAGTCAGTCAAATTGTGGGTCTCCAACAATGGAGATCAAGTCTACTAGTGAAATAATGATACAAGAAATCTCTATACCAAAGTCAATCTAATTGTGGGTCTCCAATTATGGAGATCACATTTGAGCCCCCAAAATTGATGCAAGTAAGATAAGCTACCTACACTTAGTCAATGACCCACATTCAAAATTATTATGTTTATGAGACAGAAGGTACTCACAACTGGCATTGGTTGGCCAAGGACCCACATTTGGTCTAAAATTATCTAACAATAAATAGATTATTCACTAATCTTTCAATATCATTAAAAAAATGATAAAGCTATTGATGGAAACATACACCCTCGACAATAAACATACACACAACTACTCGCCATTTGAGGGTAGAATGCCCTATAGTCATGGCAATCATGCAAAATATTTTAAAAATTATAAGATTAAAAACTTTATTTGTGTGCATTATCTCAGTTGGTTGGGTCCTTAACCTCTCATCGTTGGGGGCAGGTGTTCAACCCCTATGGGTTGCAATTGGATACTTATCACCACTTGATTGATGAGGTGTCCTACCAACCCCTTTCGAGGACCATTGGGCCTTTGGGTTACAAAGTTCAAATCAGTCATCTCCTCTAACCCCATGATCGTCTCTTATGTGTACTTAGAGAGAAACACTCAATCAACCTCCCTATTGCTACCCAAGCTTCTTTTTTCCTTTCATGTGTGAGACTCCCTAAGAGTCTCTCTCTGTCTCTCTCTCTCTCTCTAATACTCTACCAAAATAGACAAGGTAATCTAACCTTGACATGTGGCATAGTTGTCAACCTATAAGGATGTGTTCTCACCACCTGTAAACTAATGTGACATAAGGCACCTCTTGGGATTTCGTGAAAGGACTCCATAATAAGGAAGGTGCCATCCTTCAATGGTATTGGCCCAACGAAGAAAGAATATTTGAAAACTAAGAAAATTTTGAACTAGAATGGTGAATAAGAAAATGATTATCCTTTGCTTCACTCTTTTGGTTCTCATGCATCGCTCTAGAGTTGTGACCATAAATCAATAGTTGAATGAGAAAATTCTAAAACCAGATGTCACTTGCCTCCAAGAGACGAAAATAAATAGTGGGGATCCCATGGGGGCATTCTGAAAAATCTGTATGCAATAGTTCTAGCTCCCCATGTGGTAGGGGATGGTATTGTTATGGCTAGATACAATATTCTTTGATTTTCTAAGGTTTCATATCAAATCCCCTACATAGGTGACTCAATATTAGTTTTGGGGGCACTCAACCCTCCTTTATGGTTTTTCTATATGCCCCTACCTTGGAACAAGAGCAAATTGAGAATTGGAACTTTTTAGGCTCCTTATCTACTGAGTTGATTCTCATTGGGACTTCGACATGGTGGAATCCATCCCCAATTAGTTCTCATTGGGACTTCAACATGGTGGAATCCATCCCCAATTAGTGGGAGAAAAAGGTTCAAATAATTGAGGAGGGGAAACGACAGCTACCACCATCTAAAATTGCATGAATGTTTGATCAAGCTACAAGATCCCTCTAGGTTCTCTTGGTCCGAGCTTTAGGTACAAAGATTTGTAAAGCTTGGCTTGAAAGATGTTATATGCCATAGAACATTATCAACCACCTCAAATTTCCCACCATTTCCTAATGCATGGACATGGTTTTGTCAAACCACTTTCCCATATTGAACTCCTTCCAAACCCCCAATATAGGCAAGAGGTGTCCTTGGTTCGTCGCCCACTATGTTTGCTTTGCCCTTCGTGCACCAAAAAATTGAGCACATATGGTGGGAAACTTTTCAAGTGTGATACTTTCTTGCACATTAATGGATCAATGTAGTTAAGTTTACCCCTCATACCTTGCATAGATCTCATAAAGAGATCCAAAGAAGAAGAAAAGCAAGGAGATTAAAAATTTTTAAAACAGTCACAAGGCTAGAAACATAAGAGGAAAGCAAGGTTGACCTCCAATAGAGGATCATCAAAATCAAGAGCACGCTCAAATTGGAAGAGGAAATCAAGAACAAAAGATTTCAACTCTTATTCAAAGAGTTTTGGGCATAAAAGGTAGATAAACCATGTTAAAGCATGTGGAAATTCTTAAATAAACAAAAGTCAAAGATTTTACTCCCAAATGGTCAATGAGATAGGAATCAAATGCACTTTGGAGAAAGAGAATCATGAATTCATAGTTATAACTTTAACACCTACAATCAGGTCATCAACATAAAGACTCTTAGCATGAGATTTGAGAAATCTATACAAAGTCCTTGGTATATCAAAATTTTCTTGTCGATGTAGGAAAAGAAATAAAATTGGCTTCCTAGGATAGAACATCATTCCAAGTCCTCAAGCGTTGTTTAAAAGGTTTATTAGCCATTCTCCATTCTCCAGGAGGAGGAGGAAGAGAGTTAAATCAAAAGTTAAGTTCACCCTAAGGGATCCAAGAACGCAAAGAGAACAAAATTGAAATTTTTTATTAAAAAGTAGAACCCTTCAAATGGCATAACTATAGAATTTTTTTTGGCAATCCATTTGGCACATAATTTACTAGCCAAGAATGCCAAGACCTCATGCTTACCGTTTTAAAAAACAATAACCATAAAACTTTAGAAATTTTATATTTTAGCCTTTTTAATCTAACCTTGCTAGGGTTACAATAGGAGATATAATAGATTAATCTTGAAAATGAAATATTTGACCATTGGGGATATAAGATCGATCTCCATCGAGGAATAATCGAGGAGTAGAAGAGTTAAAAACCTTGAAGTCAATCTTAGAGTGGTTTGTTCTCAATCTAGAACTATATACACTCAGAAATTTTGTTGTGGGATGCCTTGAAGGAGTATATCTTTAGGTTCACATTTTACACACTAGATAAGCAAAATATACATCAGGAAGCTTTAACAAGATTTTTTTCCAGAAAATTCTTCATCAACATTATTGAGCCTAGTTATGTCATCGACAAAAGATTGAAAGAAAAGGGGGAAAAGGGAATCTCTTGTACTTTCACATTTTTATTTTACCTTATTCCGAAAAAACAAATAAATATCTGAACAACAGCAATGCCATTGGAAAATTGAAACAAAATAAAAATCTCATTCCACCTTTTCATCACCTTCATCACAATCAATTTCTTTTTTTTTTTTAATCATGTGAGCTTTTTTAGGCATGCTTCATCTCTTGTCTTGTCCTCCAAAGCAGTAGTGATAGCATCCATTATGTATGTTGCTTTTATGAAACCCTTGTGCTCTTTGAGATAATGATATGTATGATGGGACTAAGTCTCCTAGTCAAGGAATGAGACAATAATTTTTTGTACCAAAGTCAGTCAAGTTGTGGGTCTCCAATATGGAGATCAAGTCAATCTAATTGTGGGTCTCCAACTATGGATATCACATTTGAGCCCTATTGTTTATCACTTTGACAACACCCAAAAATGATGCAAGTAAGAAGACTACCTACACAATCCAACGGAATAAGACAAGCTACCTGTACTTAGTCAATGACCCACATCCAAAATTATTATGTTCATGAGACAATGGATTAATGACCGGCATAACAATGTACTCAAAGTTGGCATTGGTGGGTCAAGGACTCACATTCGGTCTACAATTATCTAACAATAAATAGATTATTATTCAGTCATCGTTCAATATCATTAAGAAAATGATAACGCTATTTGATGGAAACCTACACACTTGACAATTTTGGAAAACCTCAAAGGACACGGAAGAGGCACCCCTTACATAGTAGGTCAAAGACAAATGTGTACCATGCTAATTCTAATGGGACAATACAAGGTCAATGCCATGAGATAATCTCTCTACTTATACATATTCTCAATATCTCAAACTCAGAATACATGGAGCTGAGTACAAACAAATGAAGGGTACAAACATGGAGTTGAGCACAAGCTAGCTACACACAGAATACACACACTTAGCTACTACATACCCACACACTTCCACTTCTACATATAATCATGCATGAATTAATTCAACATACATGCATTAAATTCCTTTCCTTCCTTATCAAACCCCTCACATATTAAATTCCTTTCCTGCATTGCTCACAACCTTTTTCATCAAAGAAATATCATATTCGTTTTTTTTTCTAGTAAGTCCCACGCCTAATAGTGGATAACATATTTTTATCTTAGTCCCATACACATCAATGGATCAATTATACGTTTATACACATATGTTGGCTTACATTATCATACATAGACCTTAACCTCCACTTGTACATTTTTGTGTAGAACCTAATTATCATGGACGCACTAAATTTATAAGCCTCTAGATTATTTGTGTAGAACCTACACACATATATACCTAACTATTTGTGTAGAACCTAATTATCTGTGTAGAACCCACACTCATAGAGTGGTGCATGAAATAACTCATCCACATCTTACTCCGCACTAATTTTACTCTTACACAACTATACACAGATCTAATGCAATCACTTGCACATATGGTATTTGCGGTTTTACCATTCCTCACAATTGACACCTTTCTCGGGAGGGATGAAAGCTTCAAGCCTAAGACCTCAATATAAAACAAAGCAAAACAATGAGTTGAGTTGATAAGCAATAGGGACATGGTGCCATGCCACTCACAAAATGAGTTGAGAAGCAAAACAAAATGATGCTATCTTAATATAGAACATTTCTTACATCTCAAAAACCTCAAAATCTTACATAGGCTCAATAGGAAAAGAAATATATCTACTCAAAAAATCATATTGTTGAGTAGCTTTTAAGCCAAAAGTTCTATATCTAGCATTTATGGATGATAATAAAAATATGGATCACTTCTTTGAACATTTACACAAGGCTTCTTTCCACGAATGACTGCAAATTGTTGACATATTTAGGTAGTGATGTGTGTGAACACACTAGGACCACTGGGGCACTTTTTTTCCTCTTTAGGAGGTTTTTTTTTCCTAGCTTGTATATACACCTATTGCCCTAACAGGCTACTTATCTTTGTACATTCTAGTGATAATAAATTCAGTATTGTGTGTTGAGATCCAAGCTTCTTCTTCTTCCTTGTGTTGTTTGTGTGCTTCTGTGTGGAGAAATTTCACTCCAATGCACTCCAATACATGCAGCAGAAGTTAGAGAACCTCTTCTAGAATCTGCCCTATAAGACACATGCTTACTAAAACCTGATTCAGTCACACCTCAGAGATCCAATGGCTTTGAGACTTCGTTCACACATAGTAGACTCTATTAGCTTTCTAACAAGCTAAAGAACACTCCATTTGGAGTTCATTTGGCTAGGTAACGGACTGCACAAAGTTGGACTACCTATCATCTCAGGTTATGCAGAAAACTGAGGTTCACAAGAAATGTTCCCAGTCACTATTGGAGAATCATCTGACATTGATACTTGACATACAGAAATTGTAAGAGATAAGCTTTCCAATAAGGTATCATATGCATTAATTGGATAAGTATATAGATCACAAAGTGATTATGTATAGAAAAGGTATGCGGCTGGAATACCTTTATGCCTTGTAGCATAGAAATGAGGTACCTTTTGATATCCATTGGTGAGAAAATGACCAGCACATGCTTCTATACCATCTCCTTGTCATCTCCACAAATTTCCATGTTCAAATGAGCTCTTTATATAGAGCTATGGGCATGGGACTTTTCACCTGCCCTTGCATCTTCTCTCACCTCTTGACCTTTCACTTCATGGCCTTTGTCCTTCCATTTCCTTGGGTGAATTTCGGTGCTCCAAATCAATCCATATGGATAAGGTCATGACTTTCTTGAGTATTCCATCTCTCTATATATATTTTGGCTTTTATCCAAGCCATAAATACATTTTCCCTTTTTAATTCAACACTCTACTCTAAGGTTATGAGGGTGCCCTTTATATTTTTAGGGTCTAGCTTCATTTGGGCTTACAAAAAATACATAATGATGAAGAGGTAATTAATGGGAGGTGATTATGTACCAAGCCTCACAATTGGAGCTTGCACATGTTCCAAATTTTCAACATTCTACAAACGTCTAACTCCAACAATTGGTATCAGAGTAGGTCATCACTTCATCTAGGGCATCGTCAACACCTCTCCGATTGCAGTCTCAAAATTGCACGAATTTTGGTGAGAATACTCAGCATGTTTCTGAGATCAAAACTACTTCGCTTTGTCGTGCCGAAATCACAATTTGGGCTCGTTTCAACCTCTGAATGCACTATCATAGTGCTTGTGTAGGCTATTTCATCTTTTTGAAGTTTGCTACAAGTTTAGCAGATGCAGGGTAAATTCGTTGGCATGGCAGAGATGCCCAGGCACATGCATTGATAGCTTTGTCTATCAAACATGCCATTATTCCTCACATTCGCTCTTGCAAAACAGCTAAGGATGCTTGGGATACACTTACCACATTGTACCAAGCTAGGAATGAGGCTCGTGTTGCTTACCTCTGAAAACAGTTGGATAGTGAACACATGAATGAAGGTGATTCTATGGATAGTTTTCTAACAAAGATCAAAGACTTGAAGGAATAGTTGATTTCTGTTGATGAGTTTATACCAGATAGCTCACTTGTGCAGACAGTTCTGAATGGTCTTCCTAATTCATATCGGAGTTTTGCTTCTACTCTTCGGTTGATGATGAAAGGCAATCCAAATGCCTTGTCATTTGAGGAGTTAGTCTTTGTTTTGCTGCACGAAGATAACTCAAGGCAAAACATGTCCATTATGCATGTTGTAGATCAAGCTTTCCTGGCTAGTCAGAAGGGCAAAGGGAAATGGATCTTCTGCTAATTCTACACAATCGAAGAGGGAAGACAAAGATGAAAAGAAATTAGAAAAGTAGTGTAGTAGTCCTTCTTTTTTCCTCTCTCACTTTGCCTTCCACTTGGGTCGGGCAAGCTCCTTCTTTCACATATTGATGGGAGTAAGCTCATGAGGAGTTCGAAGAGCCGATGGTCTTCCCTTGCACCTGTTCCAGATGGAACTTCATCTGTTCTTGGCACCCCTATAGCCACGTGCAGTAGAGGTTTCCGCAGTGGGTGCCAAAGCCATGGACCCCTTTCGCACGCCATGGCACCATTTCCCTTAACTCTCTCTCTCTCCTCCACTCGACCCCAACCCCAACCCCCTCCAACCCCGCTCAACCCCACCCTTGCGCCCCCCTCATCCCCACCTCCTCCTCCACTCGACCCCCAACCCCAACCCCCTCCAACCCCGCCCAACCCCACCCTTGCGCCCACCTCCTCCTCCACTCAACCCCCAACCCCAACCCCCTCCAACCCCGCTCAACCCCACTCAACCCCAACCCCCTCCAACCCCCTCCAACCCAGCTCAACCCCACTCAACCCCAACCCCCTCCAACCCCCTCCAACCCCGCTCAACCCCACCCTTGCGCCCCCCCCTCATCCCCACCTCCTCCTCCACTCGACCCCCAACCCCAACCCCCTCCAACCCCGCCCAACCCCACCCTTGCGCCCACCTCCTCCTCCACTCAACCCCCAACCCCAACCCCCTCCAACCCCGCTCAACCCCACTCAACCCCAACCCCCTCCAACCCCCTCCAACCCCGCTCAACCCCACTCAACCCCAACCCCCTCCAACCCCCTCCAACCCCGCTCAACCCCACCCTTGCGCCCCCCTCATCCCCACCTCCTCCTCCACTCGACCCCCAACCCCAACCCCCTCCAACCCCGCCCAACCCCACCCTTGCGCCCACCTCCTCCTCCACTCAACCCCCAACCCCAACCCCCTCCAACCCCGCTCAACCCCACTCAACCCCAACCCCCTCCAACCCCCTCCAACCCCGCTCAACCCCACTCAACCCCAACCCCCTCCAACCACGCTCAACCCCACCCTTGCGCCCCCCCCTCATCCCCACCTCCTCCTCCACTCGACCCCCAACCCCAACCCCCTCCAACCCCGCCCAACCCCACCCTTGCGCCCACCTCCTCCTCCACTCAACCCCCAACCCCAACCCCCTCCAACCCCGCTCAACCCCACTCAACCCCAACCCCCTCCAACCCCGCTCAACCCCACCCTTGCGCCCCCCTCATCCCCACCTCCTTCTCCACTCGACCCCCAACCCCAACCCCCTCCAACCCCGCCCAACCCCACCCTTGCGCCCACCTCCTCCTCCACTCAACCCCCAACCCCAACCCCGCTCAACCCCACTCAACCCCAACCCCCTCCAACCCCGCTCAACCCCACTCAACCCCAACCCCCTCCAACCCCGCTCAACCCCACCCTTGCGCCCCCCCCTCATCCCCACCTCCTCCTCCACTCGACCCCCAACCCCAACCCCCTCCAACCCCGCCCAACCCCACCCTTGCGCCCACCTCCTCCTCCACTCAACCCCCAACCCCAACCCCCTCCAACCCCGCTCAACCCCACTCAACCCCAACCCCCTCCAACCCCCTCCAACCCCCTCCAACCCCGCTCAACCCCACTCAACCCCAACCCCCTCCAACCCCGCTCAACCCCACCGCCCCCCCCTCATCCCCACCTCCTCCTCCACTCAACCCCCAACCCCAACCCCCTCCAACCCCGCTCAACCCCACTCAACCCCAACCCCCTCCAACCCCGCTCAACCCCACTCAACCCCACTCAACCCCAACCCCCTCCAACCCCCTCCAACCCCGCTCAACCCCACTCAACCCCAACCCCCTCCAACCCCCTCCAACCCCGCTCAACCCCACTCAACCCCAACCCCCTCCAACCCCCTCCAACCCCGCTCAACCCCACCTTGCGCCCCCCTCATCCCCACCTCCTCCTCCACTCGACCCCGCTCAACCCCACTCAACCCCAACCCCCTCCAACCCCCTCCAACCCCCTCCAACCCCGCTCAACCCCACCATGCGCCCCCCTCATCCCCACCTCCTCCTCCACTCAACCCCCAACCCCAACCCCCTCCAACCCCGCTCAACCCCACTCAACCCCACTCAACCCCAACCCCCTCCAACCCCGCTCAACCCCACTCAACCCCACTCAACCCCAACCTCCTCCAACCCCGCTCAACCCCACTCAACCCCAACCCCCTCCAACCCCGCTCAACCCCACCTTGCGCCCCCCCTCAACCCCACTCAACCCCACTCAACCCCAACCCCCTCCAACCCCGCTCAACCCCACCTTGCGCCCCCCCTCAACCCCACTCAACCCCACTCAACCCCAACCCCCTCCAACCCCGCTCAACCCCACTCAACCCCAACCCCCTCCAACCCCGCTCAACCCCACTCAACCCCAACCCCCTCCAACCCCCTCCAACCCCGCTCAACCCCACCTTGCGCCCCCCCTCAACCCCACTCAACCCCACTCAACCCCACTCAACCCCAACCCCCTCCAACCCCGCTCAACCCCACTCAACCCCACTCAACCCCAACCCCCTCCAACCCCGCTCAACCCCACTCAACCTCAACCCCCTCCAACCCCCTCCAACCCCGCTCAACCCCACCTTGCGCCCCCCCTCAACCCCACTCAACCCCACTCAACCCCAACCCCCTCCAACCCCCTCCAACCCCGCTCAACCCCACCATGCGCCCCCCTCATCCCCACCTCCTCCTCCGCTCAACCCCACTCAACCCCAACCCCCTCCAACCCCACTCAACCCCAACCCCCTCCAACCCCGCTCAACCCCACTCAACCCCAACCCCGCTCAACCCCAACCCCCAACCCCGCTCAACCCCAACCCCAACCCCGCTCAACCCCAACCCCAACCCCAACCCCAACCCCACTCAACCCCAACCCTGCTCAACCCCAACCCCACCCAACCCCAATCCCACTCAACCTCAACCCCAACCCCAACCCCGCTCAACCCCAACCCCAACCCCCACGACCCCTCAACACTCCACAAACCCCCACGAGTCATCGGCGTCACTCAGTTTTGGGCAGCCCGCGAAAAAAAAAAGGGGAATGCTCATCATTATGCTTTCAAAGAAGGTTGCCGCTGCGCTTCATGGGAATTGAACTCAGATCTAGACGTTGAGAGGCGGATGGCCTATCCAAGGCGCCCGTCGAATTTTGCTAAACAAATATGGCAAGTTAAGCTATACAAATTTTGGATATAATTTTGGATGGATAATTGGAGGACCATTTCTTAACCAAATCCTATAGTGTTATATATCGTTGGAAAGCTCTCAACGAGTACTTTTCATTGGTGCAATAATAATTTTGAAATCTTGGATCAAGTTTTTACCACACCCCAAAAAACCCCCACAACTCCTCATAACTCACCCTCTATTCCCACCCAACCAACAAACCCCACTAACCCCACAACCCCCACACAACTCCACACCCCTCCACAACCCTCCACAAACCCCATAATCTCTCTCAAATCCCCACAACTCACCTCCCACACCGCTCACTTAATATGAAGGATCAAAAGCTACTACGAAAAATTAGGTAAAGGATGGGCTTCTCAAGGTCATTCAAATATCACGGGCGACACAAAATGAGGATCTCAGTTTGCATTCAAAAGTGACAGTAAAGGTGTAAGTGGTAAAAGTAAAAGTGGTGCAATGAGTGTTGCCACCAACGATTCATGACGACTGCCTATTTTTGAGGATTCAATTCAAATCAAGGGAATATTTGACCTACCCCCTAATTTTGGGAGATCAACCGGTGCGTGATCAGTGGACGTGAAGATTCGGCAAGGCTCTCTTGGCCTATTGAGGCCTATAAAAGCAATGGATTTTTGCTCATTTGGGTACAACAATTTTAGAGATACAGTGGTTCGTGCGTACGTGTAGAAGTCCTCTCTTACACTTAGTGGTTTCAAGTCTATTGTAGGACCTACTCTGTAGTGTGTATACAGAGGGTAGGCTTCTCAGTGGAGGGCTATGAGCACTATAGTGTAAGAGAGTAGTTTGGATTTATTTTCTTTCCTGTGAGTCAGTGAGTTGATTAATTCCCATTCTCTTGAAATTCTACCATTTGTATTGTTCTGAGTTAGCCTGCATATCAGTGGCCCCTTATGCTGATCTGTCGTATTGGAGTTAATACTTTTAGGGTGGCTTGTCAGCCCTAAGCTTGCACTTTTGAGCATCACTCTGCCCAACCTTGTAATCGTCTGATTCGAATCAAGTAGTGTACGGTCTTCTTTGGTCATTTGTTGCCCATATTTTCCGAAGTATTTACCACTCTGTGCAATCCGTGTTATCTACTTGCTCACAGAAATGTTAAAGGGTATACTTCCCTAAAGAGAACCCCCCTTGAGTAGGCGACGTACTGGAAGTGTTAACCTTTACTCTTTACTCTTGTTAAAAGCGGATACCCCAGTACCTCCTCTACAGTTTGGCACGCACGGTGGGACCTTTGCATTTCTGTGAGAGGTGTTTTGCCCTATTACATTTGCAAGTAGGTACATGACCCATACACGGGCAGATAAGGAGTCTCTTCGTGTTCGGAGGAGCCTCAACAAGTTAGCAATAACCACAGCTAGTGAGTCTACCTCCCCTTTGCCTTCCCTAAATTTATCTATTGATTTGGGTACGACACCATTGTCAAAAGAGAGGTATAGGAGAACCCTAGACTTCTCCTCAGATACGTCCGAAGAAACACCAGCACAGATGGAGGATCTCTCTCATTTACTCTCCAGATTAAACATCAAATTCCCTACTTTCAAGGGACAAGCCTATGAGGATGCTGATGATCATGTGAGAAGATTCATTTCTTTATGCCGTGGAAGAGGTCTACAAAATAGAGAGGATGCAATGTTGGCACTTTTTCCATCCACATTGGAGGGTCTTGCAGATAAATGGTATAGTCAATATGCAGATGGCCATTTCACTACATGGGAGGCTCTAAAGGCGGCATTCTCGCAGACATTCCGACCAAGTGATTCCTCAAAAAGAGCTCTAGACCAGCTAGAGAACCTGAAGCTAAGGCCAGGTGAATCCTTTCATGAACTTCACACTAGAACAAAAGCACTTGTTGCACGACTACCACATGCTCCAGGTGATTTCTTGGTTAAAAAGTGGATTGAGAAGGCTCTGCCCAGGTCATCTCAACAGAAGCTTCGTGAGTCTCTTAGATTGGATGCTACCCTCAATGATTTTGTTGCAGCTGCATCACGCATTGAAGAAGCAAGGCAACATTTTGAAGGGGATACACAACCAAAGTATGCTGCAGATCTGGATCCTATTGAGCAACTGAGAAGGGAATTGGAAGCATTGAAGATGCAACAAAATCAACAAGAAGAGAAGGTCTTGCCACCACTGCGTCGCACTGATGATGAAGTAGCCCAACTTCGCCGAGAGTTAGAAGACTTGAAGACCACTCAGGATATAAGGAGACAAATCTGGTGTACAATCTGTAATAACAATGGACATTCCAATGCTAATTTCCCGATTAAGGTAAGCTGTCAATTTTGTGGAAAAGATGGTCATGAAGCAAGGGATTGCTACTACCTCAAGGGTACACAACAGAGAGGTAACCCTCAAAATTTGGATTCATATTATGCTAGTACTTCAAATACATCTAATAGAGAGGAGAATAGGCCTGCAAAGCCTAGATATAATAGACCTTTGATGTGCTATCGTTGTGGTGAGTATGGCCACATGCAAAATAGGTGTTCTCTTCCAGAAGATGCACCTCCCTGTCAACATTGTCCAGAGGCCAATGATCATTATACCAAGGATTGCCCAAGAGGTCGTCCTGCTCCGATCCACATGATTGCGGTCTCTCCACATGAAGAAGGAAAAACCACTCAGTCTTATGCCGTTTCATCCTCTGCAATACCCATGATGACCAAAGCTAGGCAAGCAGCTGCAACCCATAGAGATGAACGACAAGGATTTCAGGATAAAGAAGAGGAAAAGAAGTCTGGATGGAAGGACCAAATAGAAATTGAAGGAGCTTATGAGAAGGTGGCTACTACTATAAGGGACCAATCAACAAGACTGCAAGAAAACACTCCGGAGGTAAACATTGAACAGATCTTGAAAGGTATTCATCACAAGGTTAGTCTATATGAACTTATAAGGATGGATTCAAAAATAAGAAGTGACTTACTGAAGATTATACACTCTGCTCACTTAGTCCAATCACCTAGTATAGATGGATTCATGGTTGATTTCCCCCCTGCACCCTTAGCAGACTACCAAAGTTCAAGATTATCAGTTTGTATAAAGGATGAAGCTCTTACAGGTGTGATCATAGATGGAGGCTCTGGTATCAATTTGATGCCAGATTTTACAATGAAGAAGCTAAATTTAAACCCCACCAAAAAGGCACCATTTACAGTTACACTAGCAGATCAACATCGGGTTGCACCTCTTGGCATTATTGAAAAGGTACGGATGATAGTACAGGGTTGCCACTTTGTGTTGGATTTTGTTGTTATTGCACTTCCACAGGAGACTTCCTATCCTTTGCTCCTGGGGAGACCTTGGCTGAGACAAGCAAAAGCTTTGCAAGATTGGGGAAAAAATAAATTATGGATTTCAACAAATACCAATAGCCAACTGCAACTACACTTGGAAGAAGGATTTGATTCAGGAAAAACTACTGGATATACTGTGGACACTCAGGTAATGCCCTCTTTACCCCAAGAAGAGGATACATTGTTAAATTGGATGATGGGAAGTGCAGAGTGTTGCACAGTGGAGATCAATGAAATTGAGGAAGAAGTTGCAGATAAGGAAATTACAGAAAAAGGCAATGAAGACCACAAGGTGTTGGAGAATGAACAATTGAAGGAAAATACAAGCTTTGAGGAGGCAACCAATATAAAAGTATCAGAGAAGGAAGATTATGAACCTAAGAGCAGAGAAGATCTTCCTTTTGCAGATATACCTCAAGGATGGATGAAAGAACATGTTGCAGAATATAAATTAAAATCCACTCCTGCATATAGTGGAGATGATTTCTCAAGCAAGACCAGTCCTGAAACATTGGTTCAAGAAGTAAATTTAGGGGATGAAGAGAACCCTCAAATGGTCCATTTGGCATCCTGGTTGTGGCATTATCCTCTCTTGCTACAGAAGGTAACTTCCTTGCTTTTTACTTATAAAAATGTATTCGCATGGTCCTACAAAGATCTAACAGGGATACCAGAAGAGCTTGGGTTACATCGGATACCCTTAGTTGAGGGAGCCGCTTCTGTAAGAAGTAGACCATATCGACTCAATCCGAAGTATGCAGAGGCAGTAAAAGCAGAGATTACAAAACTAGAAGAAGCGGGTATAATTGTTCCAGTAGAACATTCCAGGTGGCTATCCTCTATGGTTATTGTGTCCAAGAAAAATAGTGGAAAAATAAGAGTATGTGTTGATTTTCGTGCTTTGAATAAAGTGACTATTCAAGATGGATTTCCTCAGCCCTTCACAGAGCAGGTGCTTGAGGAAGTAGCTGGTCACACTTTGTATAGTTTCTTGGATGGTTTTAGTGGCTATAACCAGATAGTAATTCACCCTGATGATAGGGACAAAACAGCCTTTGTTACTCCCTGGGGCACTTATGTCTATACTCGAATGGCTTTTGGTTTGAAGAATGCGCCAGCTTCATTTAATAGAACGATGTATCTGATATTGGGCAAATGGTTAACAACCTTTCTCCGCATATTTATGGATGACTTTTCAGTATTCTCAGGTACAGATAGAAGGGCGGCAGTTCAAGATTTCCATGACCATTTGGAAAATCTAAAAGAAATTTTTGAGCAATGTCTCAAAACAGGTTTGAAATTGAATCCTGATAAATGTCACTTTTTGGTCACTAAAGGCACTCTTCTTGGTCACATAGTATCTGCTGAAGGTATAACTGTTGACCCTGCAAAGGTTACAGCTATTCTTTCCATGCCAATTCCACAAAGCCCAAAGGAAGTGCAAAGTTTCTTGGGCCATGCAGGGTATCATAGAAGATTCATTAGGATGTATTCGGAAATTGCTAAGCCCTTGTCAAGGCTCACTAGTAAGAAGATCCCTTTCTCATGGAGTGCTGAAGCTGACAAAGCATTTTGTGAACTAAAGTTGAGGCTATGTACTGCTCCACTTTTAAGTGTTCCTAATTGGTCATTGGAATTTCATGTGCATACAGATGCTAGTCTTCATGCTGTTGGTGCAGTTCTAGCTCAACCATCATCTCATAAAGTGGATAAACCTATCTCTTATGCAAGCAAACTACTCAACCAAGCTGAAAGAAATTACAGTACAACGGAAAGAGAGGGTTTGGCTATCGTATTTGCTCTTCAGAAGTTTTGACATTATCTCCTTGGTGTACATTTCATTGTTATTTCTGATCATCAGCCCTTGAAGTATTTGATAAACAAGCCTAGAGTAGCTGGAAGAATTTGGAGATGGCTACTCCTATTTCAGGAATTTAATTTTGATATTCATATTAAGCCAGGAAAAGAGCACTACATGGCAGATCAAGTATCCAGGACCGCAATGAGCGAAAAGGCAACAGGTATTAATGATGAACTGGTGGATAGTAATCTTTTTCTAGTAGCAATTCGGACAGGTTGGTATGATGAAATTCTTCATGTTCTCACTACTGGAAAGATCCCAGAACACTTGACACCTGTAGAAAAGAGAAGATTGCTCCTGAAAACCAAAACATAATCTCTTATAAATGGAAATTTATATAAATACTGTCAGGATGATATATTGAGAAGGTGTGTCTATCCAGAAGAGGTAAATCTTTTGCTGGAGGCTGCACACAATGAAGGACACCTAAAGGGGGAAGAATTGGCTCATAGAATCATCCACAAAGGGTTATGGTGGCCTCATATTTTCAAGGATGCAATCAAATTTGCAAAAGAATGCCACATCTGTCAGAGATGTGCTCCCACGCCAACCAGATTGAACTTCCAACCATTAGTCATATCTACTGGATGGCTTCCATTTGAACGATGGGGTCTTGATTTCATAGGGCCAATTAGCCCTACTGGGCAACCAGGAGATAAAAAGTATATTTTGATGGCCACATGTTATGCCACTAAATGGATAGAGGCTAAAGCTACTGTGGACTGCACGGCTTTAACAGTAGCTAAATTTGTGTATAAACGTATTTTCTCAAGATTTGGTTGCCCACTGGAAATTACTAGTGATAGGGGCACACATTTTATAAATCAAAACGAAATGAAAGCACTCCACCCCTTGTACATACCGTATTTCTTTACAATAATTACAGCATATCTAGATCTCTTTGAAATAAGCAGAATAAGGAAGAAATTGCACCAGGGACGGTGCAAAAGCTTGATGTGGGGGTCTGTAGTAGTCCTTCTTTTTTCCTCTCTCACTTTGCCTTCCACTTGGGTCGGGCAAGCTCCTTCTTTCACATATTGATGGGAGTAAGCTCATGAGGAGTTCGAAGAGCCGATGGTCTTCCCTTGCACCTGTTCCAGATGGAACTTCATCTGTTCTTGGCACCCCTATAGCCACGTGCAGTAGAGGTTTCCGCAGTGGGTGCCAAAGCCATGGACCCCTTTCGCACGCCATGGCACCATTTCCCTTAACTCTCTCTCTCTCCTCCACTCGACCCCAACCCCAACCCCCTCCAACCCCGCTCAACCCCACCCTTGCGCCCCCCTCATCCCCACCTCCTCCTCCACTCGACCCCCAACCCCAACCCCCTCCAACCCCGCCCAACCCCACCCTTGCGCCCACCTCCTCCTCCACTCAACCCCCAACCCCAACCCCCTCCAACCCCGCTCAACCCCACTCAACCCCAACCCCCTCCAACCCCCTCCAACCCCGCTCAACCCCTCTCAACCCCAACCCCCTCCAATCCCCTCCAACCCCGCTCAACCCCACCCTTGCGCCCCCCCCTCATCCCCACCTCCTCCTCCACTCGACCCCCAACCCCAACCCCCTCCAACCCCGCCCAACCCCACCCTTGCGCCCACCTCCTCCTCCACTCAACCCCCAACCCCAACCCCCTCCAACCCCGCTCAACCCCACTCAACCCCAACCCCCTCCAACCCCGCTCAACCCCACTCAACCCCAACCCCCTCCAACCCCCTCCAACCCCGCTCAACCCCACCCTTGCGCCCCCCTCATCCCCACCTCCTCCTCCACTCGACCCCCAACCCCAACCCCGCACAACCCCGCACAACCCCACCCTTGCGCCCACCTCCTCCTCCACTCAACCCCCAACCCCAACCCCCTCCAACCCCGCTCAACCCCACTCAACCCCAACCCCCTCCAACCCCCTCCAACCCCGCTCAACCCCACTCAACCCCAACCCCCTCCAACCCCCTCCAACCCCGCTCAACCCCACCCTTGCGCCCCCCCCTCATCCCCACCTCCTCCTCCACTCGACCCCCAACCCCAACCCCCTCCAACCCCGCCCAACCCCACCCTTGCGCCCACCTCCTCCTCCACTCAACCCCCAACCCCAACCCCCTCCAACCCCGCTCAACCCCACTCAACCCCAACCCCCTCCAACCCCCTCCAACCCCGCTCAACCCCACTCAACCCCAACCCCCTCCAACCCCCTCCAACCCCGCTCAACCCCACCCTTGCGCCCCCCCCTCATCCCCACCTCCTCCTCCACTCAACCCCCAACCCCAACCCCCTCCAACCCCGCTCAACCCCACTCAACCCCAACCCCC
Organism: Ceratopteris richardii; assembly: GCA_020310875.1. Lineage (NCBI taxonomy): Eukaryota > Viridiplantae > Streptophyta > Polypodiopsida > Polypodiales > Pteridaceae > Ceratopteris > Ceratopteris richardii. The sequence continues at coordinate 107,525,791 of CM035428.1, read as the reverse complement.
TCCAACCCCGCTCAACCCCACTCAACCCCACTCAACCCCAACCCCCTCCAACCCCCTCCAACCCCGCTCAACCCCACTCAACCCCAACCCCCTCCAACCCCCTCCAACCCCGCTCAACCCCACTCAACCCCAACCCCCTCCAACCCCGCTCAACCCCACCTTGCGCCCCCCTCATCCCCACCTCCTCCTCCACTCGACCCCGCTCAACCCCACTCAACCCCAACCCCCTCCAACCCCCTCCAACCCCGCTCAACCCCACCATGCGCCCCCCTCATCCCCACCTCCTCCTCCACTCAACCCCCAACCCCAACCCCCTCCAACCCCGCTCAACCCAACTCAACCCCACTCAACCCCAACCCCCTCCAACCCCACTCAACCCCACTCAACCCCACTCAACCCCAACCCCCTCCAACCCTGCTCAACCCCACTCAACCCCAACCCCCTCCAACCCCCTCCAACCCCGCTCAACCCCACCTTGCGCCCCCCCTCAACCCCACTCAACCCCACTCAACCCCACTCAACCCCGCACAACCCCGCACAAAATTCAGAAAATTGGATGGCTGCTATGCAATCTGAATATGATGCTATAATGAAGAATGGTACTTGGTCTTTATGTGACTTGCCCCCTAGCAAGAAGGCCATTGGCACTAAGTGGGTATACAGTTGAAGCGTAAAACCTGATGGTACAGTTGACAGGTATAAGGCTAGGCTTGTTGCAAAGGGTTATGTGCAAGAAAAAGGCATTGATTTTGATGAAACATTTGCTCCTACTTGCCGAATGACTAGCGTTCATAGCATTTGTGCACTTGCAGCTCATCATGGTTGGAATGTACATCAGTTGGACATTAAAACAGCATTTCTGAATGGTGACTTGCATGAAGAAGTGTATGTTTTTTAGCCCCATGGCTTTGTGCAGAAAGGGCATCAAAACCAGGTGTGCAGGTTAAAGAAGGCATTATATGGTTTAAAGCAAGCACCACTTGCTTACTATCCCATACCAGTGGTTCTCATATCCAATCTAGCATGGGAGGATGATAGAACTTGACATGTGGGATATACAAAGCTCTGTGTAGGTCTTCTCTTCACCATTCAAAAGAAGAATAACTTGAAGTTCACGATCAAAGTGAGTTCATTTTTTCCAACATACCTATAACTTTGGACAGATGGAAAAGGCATATAAATTGAGAATTTTGAGGAGAAATTTGGCATAACCATAGAACAAAATATCCGCTTTCTTATGGAACAATTGGATTTATTGTTTCAATGGTAAATAGAGGTATTTTTCACCTCCAAACTCTCCATTTCATCATCTTTCTTTTCCAAAAATTTTAGAAGATTGTTGCTCTAGCACAATGGTAAGTATCATGTTAAGAAGCTCCGTCTCGTTAATGTCAATCCACGGAAGAGATAAGAATGATATGAAGATCATGAATGCATGAAGGAGTGAAGGTGAAGGTGAGAAGCATGAAAATGCACACACACAAGGAAGAGACAAGCAATACACAATGGAAATTGGAAAGTAGACTCTATTGCTCAATAACACTATTACAAGCTCAATCTAGCTCTAAGTTCACACTATCCAACACAATCTAACCTCAAAAATGAGCTCTTTAGCTCTTTTTATAGTTTCTGGACTAGTTTTGATCGGTTTCACATCTAGTGTCTGGCATAGTTAAAAAATAGGTTCTTGGGGTCATTTGGAGGTCTAAATGTGATCTAAAAATAGCCAAAATTGGCATGCTCATTCTACTTAAGCTCCTCAATCTTGAGCACTCCTCGGCTTGCAAAAAATAGAGCTAAAAAATACAAAATTGGGTATTTTATGATACATATATTACAAAGGTGATGAAAATCACTATTTTGGAGTTTTAAAAAGGCAATATCAAATATACTTCTTTGAAAAAATGATTGCATGGCTCCCAATAACTCATTGCAATTCCATCTTTACATACTTCCTCCACATCGATGCCTTTGACTACCCCAGGATGTACTTCCAACACCCCCTCCCTCTCGCATCTGTCATCCCTGACAAATCCTTGTGATGGGGTCTGCATAATGTAGTTTTGCAAGAGGTCCTATGCAAGGGTGTGCTCAGCAATGCAAATTCCCGGTGCGAGATAAGCTTCTAATTTTTCCCAATTGATTGTCTGGGGTTTGTCTAGGGGTGGGAGCCAGTAATGGGTGGAATACATCAATTGTTCACATGCAAACAACTACAACAGGTGTGTTGGTTGGCTTATGAAAACTTCAGAGTGTTATTCCCAAAATCCCATCCTAAACATTTCTTCGATAATCATCTTATAGCAAGTAGGCAGGTACTTGATCCGATAGTGCCAAACGTAACATACCCATAGCAATGGCATTGTGCTCATGTCATATGCATGATCTCCATTGATATGCTCAAAACCCGGTGTGTTGACATGTGGTGCTTTGACTCTGCAAAAGATTTTAAAGATTGTTTGCATCATGCCAAATATTTTGATAGTCATCTTCGTAGCTACATCAGTCATGTGATTAAGTCAAGGGAGCTAGTGGCGGATGGTCGCCATCATGTATCCAACTATTGGAGGGCCACATGGTGGTGCTAGATAGGGATAGTTCAACCAATCCCAGCACTGCTTATTATTTTGAACCTTAATGGCAAATACAGTCCAGGAGCAACATTGTGGAATGGGACCCCATCATGATTGTACTTTAAATGTAGTGGGGCCTTGGTCCATGTATACATCATTTCTAGATATTCTTGTAAAACCTCCATGTGCCAGTTTGGTTGGAAGATTTTATCGTTCTTCACCTTCGAGGTTAGGTCTTCCGGTTCAAATCAGGTGGCATGAGTCGGTTTCTTCCTGGTCTCTTTCTCAATCTCCAATTGGTATTCGGCCATGTATATGAAATATGGTTTATATTGAAGTTCGTTGATGGATATGTACCTGCGGGGTGCCAGCTGAGCAAAATAAGGCGATTGCAATATGCGTTCTTCTATAAGGATCATCTCATGAAGTTGAGCCTCTACACGTGCTGAGTGGGTCTACCTAAGCTCTTCAACTGATTTGATCCATGTTGGAGTGGGGAGTTCAAAAGAATCTTACCCTTCTTCGGTGACTCGTCTGCCCGATACTTTATGGTTTATATGCTTCTTCATAAGTATCCTCCACTGGAATAGAAATGGTTTCTTCGTCACCAGGAACCTTTGGTGGGGATTCTAGTCTGGGGGTGCAGAGTAAGTTGCCACTTGAGCCTGGAGATCAAGTACACGTGCCCATAAGGTAGTGAGTTCTTCTAGAATTTCTAGTTGTGTGATCTCTTGGATAGTTGGTGGTTGTATAGGTTCTTGTAATCATAAAGCAGTGTGTTCAGTCTTTACTTTCTGATATTCTTCATTGATCTGATCATAATCTTCTAGTAGTCGGGCATGATCATCCAGTTGTATTCGCATACTCTAAGAGGGAACTGCTTTAAAGCTATTGGGACTCAAGGGTTCTTCCAGCCTATCCGTAGCTGCTTCAAAGTTTTCACAGTTCTATTCTTGTAATCTTTGATTCTGTTCTTTGGCTGTGGCAAGGTGTCTTCTCAAAAGTCCCATATTCCTTGTTAGCATGTGTTGGCAGTAGTCAAGGTACACAAGGATTCACAAGACAAGGAAGTCAAAGAAGGGATTCAGAGCAAAGAGAAAGCACCAGTAGACAAAGTAGTCAACGAAGATCTGGCAAGTAGGCCGTCCAAAATTTTCCATGAAGTAATACTTCCTAAATAGTGAATTTAGTCACTCTACATCATTGTAAATACCATTTCACCTTTTTGTAACTCCATTTTGTGCAAGCCGAGGAGTCCTCGATCTTGAGGAGTATTAGAAGTAGCATCGTACCAATTTTCATAATTTTTAGACTTCGTTTGAGCCCCCAAATAGGCCCTAGAACCTAATTTTTAACTAGGCCAGACACTAGGTCTGGACAGGGCCAAAATCTAGTCAAAAACTATAAATAGAGCTAGAGAGCTCATTTTTGAGGTAGCTTGTAATAGAATTGAACTTGTATGAGCATTTTGGAAGTAATCTAAAAGAACTCCATTGTCTTCCTCTTTGTTCTTGCCATGTGTGCACGTGTGTGTGTATGTGTGAGCATGTTTGTGTGCTTCTCACTCGCGCACTTGTGCCTTCACTTGCTCGAGGTCATCATACCATCCTCACGTCTTCCCGAATTGACATTAAAGGAGGTGCTACTCATCACTGAGCTACACCAAATTTTGGCGCCGTTGTCGGGGATCGAGCTTTGAGGACGAGCGTGTGATGGTAAGACGTAGAGTTGTGACGTTGGCGTTGTAGGTAATTTCTTTACTTTTTCTTATTTTTCTCTTTTTTACTCATCATCATCATCACTATCACCATCCTCACCATCTCCCACCTCCATCTCCATCATCGCAAAAATTTCAGTTTTTGATCATATCACCTTCTCCCCTCCATTTCCCTCATTTCACTTGTGAGAGAGAGCGAGAGAGCGATTTGTGTGCACTCTTTTTGCATGTTTCTTGAGTTTTCTTGTAGGATATGGCTATCCCACCATCTCGAGCAGGCTGCGCAGGTACGGAAAATCTCGGCCTTGTCTTTGTGTCGCAGACCCCTGTCGATCGCGATCGACAGAAAAATCGCTTATTTGGTAAAACAAAGCACACCACAATGACACACAAGATGAGCACACTCTAAATCACCTAAAACAGTAAAAAAATTCCATGTTTATGTGTCAATCGCGATCGACACCATCGATCGCGATCGACAACCACGATCGACAACCTTTGTCAATCGCGACCGACAGACCCTGTCAATCACGATCGACAGACCTGTCAATCATGATCGACGAACCCCACGACTGACTGACTACCACGTAGGATTCAATCAATCACTATTGACACTGTCGATCGCGACCAAGTGAAATTTGACGATTGATACCAAAACTCGCGTTGCCACGTGTCCATCGCGACGGACACATCCCCGATCGACTAAAATCACAGCGAAAATCTCAAAAAAAGTGTCGATCGCGATGACACCATTGATCGTGATTGACAGGACTCACAACCGACTCTGTCGATCGCGATTGACACTGTCAATCGCGACTGACGTGTCGATCGCGACCGACAGGCCCCGACGAACACCTCTGTCAATCGCGATTGACAGACTTGTCGATCGCGATTGACAGGCTTTTTTGGCCTAATTTTAGGGGTTTTTTGTTCCAAGTTTTTGGGGTAAATTTTAGGCATAATTATCAAAGAATTAGTGATTTGTGAGGTCCCTACACGTGTGTTTTGAGAAAAATCCTGTGAACTGTTAGCCTATTTGAACCCTGTTTTAACCCCAAAATCCTGAACTGGCATAACTTTCTCATACTAAGTCCGTTTGCTGTGATTTTTGTTTTGTTGGAAAGCTTGTGGGGAGTACAACCAAAACTTCCACTGGCTACGCTACGGTAAAATTAATATCAAGATTATTAGCCATACTATTTTGAAGTAACTATACCCAGGGGGAAGAAAAGCTAAGGGGTCTTCAGGATTGTTTTCCATAAAGCCAAAAGAATAGTTGATCTTTGAATTACATGAATGAAAGTGATTTTTTGTGTCCTTTGAATCTAAGTCTTGATCTAACTTTGGGACTTTTACAGGTCCATTGAGAACACTTAAAGGCATCCAAAGCAAGGGCTTTTTGCAAGCTTGAGAACCGGGTTCTTGAGCACCAAAGAGCAAGGGATCAGCAAGTGAGGTTGGAATACTCTCAACTCCCTCTGTCAATTCCTAGCTGAGGCTACACATGAATAGTGCTAGAAGTAATTTAGGGCAACGATATGCACGAGACAAGTCAAGACTATCTAAGAAATCAAGTTCAAGTCAAGAGATAACCTGTGTGTGACCGAAAACTTTAAAGGAAAAGAACCTAACGTGAGACGATCAACATTAAAGTGCGGAAATTAACTTAAGTATTCCTGACGACGTGATACCTGACAAGATCATAAACACGATAATCAACTAAAAAAGAACCAAGAGATTGATACAAATTAAACGTGATCCCAGAAACGGACTTAGGTGACTGGAGCAAGGAAACATGGGTGTAGAACCTAGAACCCCCCGAGGCAAATCTGTTCTCACTAGGATTATCACACCAGAGTGAATTCCCCAAGACAATAAGAGCATAGATCTGCTCTTGAACCGAGAGACTGATGAAGCCTTTTGGAGGTATAAATCTGATCAGCCAAATGAGGTAGGAACAATCATGATATATGAGTTCAAAGATCCCAATAGCCCAGGCAGAGTATTGTGCAAGGAATGCCCAATCTGCTGCACTAAACCACCTATGGAACATGCCACTCTTTATCAAGTGTCCATAGTGCCAGATTGGAGTGGACCATTAGTAACCTTCCTGAGGACGAGAACACTCCCTCAAGATATGACACTGGCCAGACAAAGAAGTCTAGAACAAGAAGCCCTAGATTACTCTCTCATTGGTGATAATCTATACAAGCGTGGTAAAGATGGTTACCTGAGACTATGTGTCCATGAGAGTGAATATTTCAAGATCTTGGAAACTGCTCACCAAGGTGTAGCAGGAGGACACTTTGGACCAGATCGGGTGATCAAGGCAATCCTATTTGCAGGATTATGGTGGCCGACCCTTCACATGGATGCACATACCTATGTGAAGAGGTGTGATGTCTGTCAGCGAACCCAGTATCCTATACATAAAGATGAGATGCCTTTGAAACCTATGATGGTAGGACGTGCATTCTCTAAATGGGGAATAGACTTTGTAGGTCCTATTAATCCCCCAGCTAAGAGTTCCCATGCTTAGTATATCATTGTTGCCACAGACTATCTAACCAAGTGTGTAGAAGTAAAAGCTACGACAAAGAACAATGCTCAAACAGATAGATCAAGGGATATTGGCTTGTTGTGTGGAAGAGGACGAGTACGCAAAATGGTTGCAATTAGCACATGTAGGTGCATTAGAGCAACACTACTCAAAGCAACAAACCCTACAGACACTAAGGAGACTCGGAGTGCATTGCCCGACTATGGAAGCTGATGTCCAAAAGTTGTGCAAGGAATGCCCAATCTGCTGCACTAAACCACCTGTGGAACATGCCACTCTTTATCAAGTGTCCATAGTGCCAGATTGGAGTGGACCATTAGTAACCTTCCTGAGGACGAGAACACTGCCTCAAGATATGACACTGGCTAGACAAAGAAGTCTAGAACAAGAAGCCCTAGATTACTCACTCATTGGTGATAATCTATATAAGCATGGTAAAGATGGTTACCTGAGACTATGTGTCCATGAGAGTGAATATTTCAAGATCTTGGAAACTGCTCACCAAGGTGTAGCAGGAGGACACTTTGGACCAGATCGGGTGATCAAGGCAATCCTATTTGCAGGATTATGGTGGCCGACCCTTCACATGGATGCACATATCTATGTGAAGAGGTGTGATGTCTGTCAACGAACCCAGTATCCTATACGTAAAGATGAGATGCCTTTGAAACCTATGATGGGTGGACGTGCATTCTCTAAATGGGGAATAGACTTTGTAGGTCCTATTAATCCCCCAGCTAAGAGTTCCCATGTTGAGTATATCATTGTTTCCACAGACTATCTAACCAAGTGGGTAGAAGTAAAAGCTACGACAAAGAACGATGCTCAAACAACAGCGAAGTTTTTATTTGAGAATGTGTTCACTAGATACGGGCTACCCATAGAGCTAGTAAGTGATAGAGGGACTCACTTCTTGAGTGAAGTTATTGAAAATCTGCTCCAAGAATTATCGGTTATACACAAGAAGTCTTCCCCCTATCACCCACAAGCTAATGGGCAAGCCGAAAGCACAAATAAGATTCTATGCAATGTGTTGACCAAACTAGTGAATAATAAACGCTCTGATTGGGACAAACAGCTACACCATGTTGTTTGGGCATACCGACTTGCCTATAAAACGATACTCCAAGCCACTCCCTTTCAGATGGTATTCGATCAAAATGCAGTGCTACCATTGGACTTCTTGATACCTACACTGAAAGTAGCACAGGAGCATGAATGGACGGGTCATGAACTCTCTTCGAGGATTCTTGATCTAGAACGACTAGGTGAAACAAGACTAAGAGCGGCAGCGGGAATATATGAAGCTAAGAAAAGACAGAAGGCATACTTTGATGCCCACGTTAAGGATAAAGGCTTGAAGGCAGGAGATTTAGTTTTAGTCTACACATTGAAGCAACATGCAAGAAAATTAGACAAACGTGGCTATGGACCTATGATCATAAATAGGATCTCAACGAGTGGAGCAGTACAACTGGCCACCTTAGAAGGCGATATTCTTCCGAGCTACATCAGTGGGTGCAGAGTCAAATTATATCAAGAACCCTTGACTGAAGAGATGCTAAATTGACTCAACACTGCCAAGAAACGCAAGGAAGAAGAAAAGCCAATTCGAGAAGAGGTGCAAGCAGAAGCTTTAGAACACATCCGAAGGATGAAGTTGAGAAGGCAGGGTAGAGATCAGCCTAGGACAGATGACTATGCAGCTCAAGGATATCATGTGGCTATGTGTGAAGTTTCAGGTATTAGCTCTCATAGGATAATTGATCGACGTCCTTTTGTAACCCTAGAGATAGGACCAAGGAAAGAGTGCAAGGACTGTAAGGGCTTTAATTGACTCAGGCGTAGCCACTAGTGCGGTTAAACTTTCTTACTGTCAATAGTTGAAATTAAACATCAGTCCTATAGAAGCGTATCTCATAAGATTGGGAGGCGTGGAAACCCCTTGCATGGGCGAGGTGGAACTCCCCCTCTACATTCAAGATAAATTAGTGACAGTTAAAGTGCTAGTGTGTCAAGATGAGGACCTCACTGAGCCTCTTGTCTTGGGTCAGGACTGGATCTATGATCATGCAGTCAACCTAAACCTAAGAAGTGGACTTCTTGAGGTCTGGGTAAATCAGAATCGTATTACAATTGAGCTAGAAAATGAAGCACTCAAGGAACTAGGAAAGGCACAAACTCTTGGTCCTTCCAGGGGTACACATGAAGTTGACAATGCTATTATTGTCCAAAACTATGTGATGCAGAGGGATGATTGTCTCAACAAAGAAGTTAAGGGTACAACGGAACTCCCTTCTTTTCCAAAAGCCACAGGGATGCAGCAACCAAAGGCGGATCAAATGCAGAAGAAGCAGACGACTTATGCTCGAGGCACAAAGAAAATACGACGCACGGTGTCTCAACCACCAAAACAAGTGTGGGTACGGAAAAGCGAGCATCCTATTGCGGTCAAGCCACAACAACTGGCTCAACTTCCTATTAGTGATCGACAATGCGACACTAATAAGAAGTCATCCAAAAATTCTTCTGTGAAAGTGAAGTCTATCTGGGTACCCAAGAAGTTGATGAAGGCTAGCCCACAATCAAGACAAATTTGGGTGCCCAAGGCTTGCTTGCAGGCTCAAATAGCTACACAAAGACCACACCCTATACAACATGGTTCACTCACTCGAACATCTGATATCCATTCTTATATATCACGCACGAACACATGTTCACCCATGAGCACGAGTAGAATCACCTGTAATTGGGTCCCTAAAAAGCCTCATTTCCAAGCAGACACTCTCACAAAGCCCTCTAGATTCTCCACCAAACTAAAACTGAAAGCCATCCACTCTGTTTGGTTGCCCAAAGCTTGTAATAAACCACCCGACCCCCACTTGTAAATTCACCTCCACCTACCAACTGCATCATTCTCACACTGCATCTTTCCATTTAGCTTTTAGGACAATCCTTCCACTAACCACACCCTCAACCACCGAGCACTCACTGGCTAACTAACATATCACTAGAACCTCATGTTAATTTTGTAACGGGGACACGTGACCACTTGGTGTCCATTTGCAATGTTAACATTCATTTGTATATTCTCACAGAACCGGTGACCAGTCCCTTCAAGATGGCCGAGGCTGCAGGAACGAGCTCCCAGGCAGGAACCAGCCCTTAGATCGTGGACATTGAAAGCCTTCCCATTGAGGAGGAATTGAAGGAATGCCCAGTGGCATTGAGAGCATTACATGCCATACCAATTCAGAATCCTCCATAGGGGCACACCATGCCAGTCAGCAAAAACTCACATTGGTTCACTAATGTGGCAGGACCTCTGGGAGAAGGCACTTACCTGTGGGAGGCAGAGATAGAGTTCAATGGGCGCTGGGGCAGGTATCACTTCTTCACCAGGGAATTTGAGAGACTTCAAAATAATGAAGGGCTGAAATCGATATGGAAGAAGGCGGGACTATACGATTACTTCAAAGCCCAATTGCCCAAGCCCAACTTTCTAAGGTGCTCATATTTGATTAGCACCCTCACTCCAAGCAAAGAGAAAAAGGGATACAGCACCTTTGTCCTCCCATCTCTCACAAGGGGCAATGAGCTGAAGCGGTTCAAATTGACGAACAACTTGGTAAGGGAAGCTCTCGACATGAAAGGTATGCACATTCCCACCGAGAAAGAGACTATGGTCCCCGACAACATGAAGAACAAGAATCTGATGAAACTAAAGGACATGTGGCAATGACACCTACTATTGCCATTCATCTTCGGATGTGCATGCAGCATTTCGCATTCCCCGCTCAAGAGAGGTTCACAATGCCACCCAAGAAGATATGGTTCAGTCTATATTTAGCAGACGCCTTCGATTTGACAATCAACATGCCTCACTGGATTATTGACCAAATCCACTTGGCTCATCAACGGTGGTATAAGAAGCAAAAGTCAGTACTGTATGGATGTTGTGCTCTCACAAGGATTGTTTACAGATGCTTGGCATGATGTGCCAGTTCAAAGGGCACTTATTTGGACCAGGGTGCAAGAATTCCAACGTAGACTATCCACCGCAGGGCCTCCATCCAAGAAAATGAGAGGTGTAGTTTAGATGCCCTGTGCACAGACCCGCGGTGCAACACTGACACCAGAGACAACTCCACAGCTTCCAAGGCATGTGCAACCCTTCACTATCAGATTACCAAGACATAGAACAGATGGACCGAATCTGGTGTTTCCACCTATACCAACCGACTTAGAGTTTCCTCATGGCTTTACATTGGAAGATCTAACTGATGAAGAGGTAGCCAGAATAATCAATGCTACGAATTTAGAAGTGGAGGCAGAGTAGGCAAGCGAGCAGCAGATAGTCACAGACCAACCCCATCCAGTCCAAACAGAAGTAGTCGAAGTGGATGATGATGAAGAAGAGGAGCAAGAGGAGGAACGAGAAGGACTGTCCGACGAAGAAGAGCAGGAATATGAGCAAGAATTTCTACAGGAACTTGATGGTGCCCCGGCTTATACGAAGCAATTGAAAAAGTTGTATGATACCATCAACTGAGTTCAAGAACAGCACAAACTATCCCTGGCAGTAGAAAAGCCCTCATGAATCAAATCCTTGAGGAGGAAGGTGTGGACGAGCAATACTGAGCAACCCTGGACATGATAGCTGATGCGTTGGGGGTACCTGAGATGGTGCATACCGCTCTCGCATATTCACGACGATCAGAACGACGATACAGCAGATGCCCCCCTCGATCAGGAAAACAAATGAATGTATTAGTATCAGAACCACAGGGCACCACATCCACAACCACGGGCACAGCTCATACCATTCATGACACTGAGGAAGCCCATACATCCAGTGCACCCCCGTCACCCCCCTTACCCCCTCTCCCTCCAGCTCCACCACCTTCACCTCCCACTACCAGTGAAACCACTACTGTCACCACCTCAGGGTCCACTTCCCATACCGAAGCACAGACCATCAGTCAACCCACACCACCTGCACAACCGATCGCCACCCCTCTTGTTTACACTACCACTGACACTGTAATTCTAATTGTAGCCACGGAAAACCCTGTTCTCCCGATCACACTTCCTAGCTGTTCATATTCACAACTACACACACCACTTTACACCTTCACCACCATCACTGCACCCACAATTCCCATGTTCACAATCATTCCCACGACTACATCCACTTTTGATTTCATGGACATATCACCCACCTCCGCACCTCTCCCTTCCCCCATACGTCCACAATCTCACATTCCCCCACCACCAACTTCACCCTTTTCAAGCACAGCATACACGCTCCCATTCCCTTTTCCCTTCCCTTCTGCATTCAACACCTTTCCCGCATCCACCCCTATCAATAATGTATTTAATAATATGTACCAATGTATGTCTCAACTACAACAGCATTACCAGCACATAGATACCTAGCATACAAGCCTCTTCAAAAACCATGAAACTCTCCAAGCAAAATTCATTGATTTAGAGAAGGAGAAGCGGTTATTACAACAGCAGTATACTACACTGCAAGCACAACATGATCAATTAGTTGCCAATCCACCCCAGTCAGATATTGAAGAAAAACAACAACGGACAATCTCAAGCTTCGACGCAACCTCGCCTTAGTTACATGCCCAGATAACGGACAATCTCAAGCTTTGACGCAACCTCGCCTTATTGCGGAAGCACATGTCCGCAGCACTTGAAGAAAACAAACGACTACAGAAACAGAACCAGGAAAACCTGGAAGCAGCAATGGAGGGTTCACCGCAGGAAATCGACCCAGAGAAATTCAAGACTATCCCATCTGAAAATATGCAAATCGTCTTGGAAACCCATGCCGACCTCCTAGAAGCCCACGCAGCATTAGAAAGAGAAAGAGATGACCTACTAAAGCAACTGGCAACTCAGCAGGAGTCACCAAGCAAAGTCACAACCGCAGCCAACACATTTGACGAAGTCACAGACCAGCACCCGGAGGTAAGCAAACAGAAGAAAGAATGGACACGATTGAGATCGAAGCTCCTGAATGGATGCAAAGGTTAGAGAAGGTTGCTAAAAACCCATGACGAGAGAGTTGCAGTACAGATAGCGTCTATGTCATGATTGGAAGAAGTCGTCATAAAATCGGATTACTTCAGAAACCTCTCCCATCATAGGTGGATTGGCACGTCCGATGATCTGTATGTTCCATTCTGTGTATTAATGGCAGACTACAATGCTGAAATCAAGCAACGCACCACAAAAGAACCAACCTCGGCGACACAGTTTGCACCAGATGACATCCTTGCAAGTGCCACGCATGGGAATATACATCAACCTACTTGGAGGATCCGTCTACTTGAGACATACCCTGAGATAGTACGCACTTGGAATAATATGCCTTTATATATCAAGTATAACCCATGCTACTGCCCCGTCTTTCGAAGAAGGTCTTGGCCAGAATACACCAAAACAGTACTGACCGTCAAAGGATGTGAAAAGTGGCTAAAATTATGTATACTTGGCACCACCTAGAGGCCAACCCACAATAGCATACATGATTTCGACGATTCGACATTGGGGAGTCAGGTTCAAAAATGTACTAGATTTCATGACTCAGATGTGCCTCAAAATTTTTGAGCTCATGCTGGTTACATTCAGGACATTTAAGAATATCAAAGAACCTCATCTTTCGGCTCTCGGATTTAATGAAGGGAATCAGGACCTTGTCTACGATATGAGCACCACACCATCCATTAACATCGTATATGTGGGGCATGCTCGTATAAAGTATCTACCTGCCTTGCCTTCTTCAAATAGACATTTGAAGAAATGTTTATCACAGGGTTCTCGGAATATCGTTCAGAGATATTCATTCCCAGACCATCTCATCTGTTACAGTTATTTGCAGTGGAACAAGCTCTACATTCAGAAAAGCTACGTATGCCACATCCAGAAGTTCCAGGGCCAGTAGACTGGGATGCCCTACTCACTGATTTGGCCAAAGGGTTGAGAATAGCATAACATCATTTAGCCACAGACGTTGTGGAGTACTACATCCAATGACCCACTCAACAAGGGTCTGTCAGAGACGACATACGCGAGAGAGGGGGGGTGTTGGCAGTAGTCAAGGTACACAAGGACTCCCAAGACAAGGAAGTCAAAGAAGGGATTCAGAGCGAAGAGAAAGCACCAGCAGACAAAGTAGTCAACGAAGATCTGGCAAGTAGGCCATCCAAAATTTTCCATGAAGTAATACTTCCTAAATAGTGAATTTAGTCACTCTACATCATTGTAAATACCATTTCACCTTTTTTTAACTCCATTTTGTGCAAGCCGAGGAGTGCTCAAGCTTGAGGAGTATTATAAGTAGCATCGTACCAATTTTCATAATTTTTAGACTTCGTTTGAGCCCCCAAATAGGCCCTAGAACCTAATTTTTAACTAGGCCGGACACTAGGTCTGGACAGTGCCAAAAGCTAGTCAAAAACTATAAATAGAGCTAGAGAGATCATTTTTGAGGTAGCTTGTAATAGAATTGAACTTGTATGGGCATTTTGGAAGTAATCTAAAAGAACTCCATTGTCTTCCTCTTTGTTCTTGCAGTGTGTGCACGTGTGTGTGTATGTGTGTGCATGTTTGTGTGCTTCTCACTCACGCACTTGTGCCTTCACTTGCTCGAGGTCATCATACCATCCTCACGTCTTTCCGGATTGACATTAAAGGAGGTGCTACTCATCAGGGAGCTACACCAGCATGGGATTCCGCACTATTTGGCCATGTAGAAGTTTCTCGACATCTATGAGGGCTTCTTTAGTCTTTTGTTCACTTCCAATTCCAATGAGTGATAATCCTCACGTAGTTCTTGATGATGTGCATTGAGAGAAGCATTTTTTATGGTTAGTGAGTTTAATTGGGCTTGCAATTGTGCAGTGGTTTGTTGCAAGGCCTGGTAGTTGCTTTCGAGGGAGGCAAATTCATCCCTAACTCAGGTCATACATGCAAACATTTAACAAAATAGAGTGTCTACAATGAGTGATAATAACAATGACATGGTGTGTGAAGATGATGTTGGGATGGTGGTAGATGTAGGGGGAAGGGTTAATGGTGGGGAAAGTGAATGCTCTTGTGACAGTAGAGAAATGTGATGTGCTAATTGTGGGTGGTAAAAATGTGGATGTGAGTGCTAGTGCCATGCGTGGTGAAATAGCCATGCCACTGGATGTGTTATCTAGTGAACTAATGGTGAAACGTGGTGTGATTGTGGGTTCATGAGTGGGTGTGAACAGGGGATTTACAAATGTCGAGGACTATATTACATGTTGGGTGTCATGAATTAATTGGTGTACAGGAGAAGATATAGGTGATGGAATCCGACTGGGAGGGGATACTGGTGAGAAGGTCATTTGTGGGGGAAATGGGAAAATAGGTCGTGAAGGAAGGGGAAAGGAAGGAAGGGAAGGTGTGAGGAATGGGTTAAGTGGAATGGGGTGAACCATGGTGGAAGTGACAGGTGTGAGGGTTTCCAAGAGAGTTTGGGGTACAAGATGTATGATAGCTTTGGCTACAACACTCTGAATAAATTGGGCCAATGGAGATGAGCGAGGGGTTACAGGGGAAATCGGATGCATAGGAGATGAAAGAGGTTCAAGTGATGTGGTGGTGATTTGTATGGGGGTGGTGGGTATTACACTTGAAGGTTGAGGTGGGGAGTCAATGATAATCGTTTCTTTTACTAGCAGTGATTCAGGTGAGGGTTTAGGGACTAACCTTGCTTCCTTTGGGTGACAAGAGGATTCTGCATCGGTTGGGACTCTGATGTATTGTCTTGGCTTTGACATTAAACGTATACATCAAGGGTTGAATCGCAACAATGGCTTCCTTTTAAGAAATGGAGTGCTTCGACCGTGCTAATGGACTTTCCTAATTCATTGAAACCTTTGATGAAGGAGTCTTCAAACCCTCTGCTAACTAGCTCTTGTTGTAATATTTCCTGACTTTGCTCTTCTGATAACTATTGGCATGCCCACATGTCTTGCATATTACGATACAATTTCTGAATAGCCAATGCGTATGCAGCGGCTTCAAATGTGTCTTCTTCGTAGGTGCTAGTATCACCTTGGGCTTCGGTTTGCTGCTCTTTTTGCTCCTATTGGTCGTCATCTTGAGAATCTTGACTATCTTGGCTTGCTTCATTGTCACTGTCATCATTGTCTATTATGGTCCTATCTTTCTCCTTTGAACTGGACACTGCTTGTTCTTATTACTGATCAGGTGGTGTAGTTGGGTAACTTGGCCTTTCATATTCTTGTGAGAAAAATTGTCCTTCTATAAATTGAAATTCACTGGAAAATGTGTCATGCATTTCAAAATCAAATGTAGTGTCGCTAGGCTTTGCCTCAAGATTAGGTATGGGAAAAGTGAATGCATCCGCACCAATGGTGGTGGGAATCTCTTTGGCCTCTGTAGTAGCTACTTGAGTGGTGGCTTCTGGAGTGAGTACAACACTGGTGGTGCCTTTAGTTACTATGGGACATAATAGGTGAATGTGTACTGGTGGTACAGGTGCAGAAGGTTCTATGGGAGACTGTTGGGATGATGGTTGCGGGGAGGGTGACTTCAGAATCTGTAGGCATGGAATTAAGCCCCTCATACACTTTCCTACTCTGGCCTTGCTCTATTTGCATGCCTTCTTGGTGGTTCCCTGAAACCGTTTTAGCTCCTCACTAGTCATGGCATGTTCGATTGGTAAGTCATAGGCCAAACACATGTAGACTATTCTTGTGAGAGCACAACATCCGTGGATGACACACTTTTGTTCCCATCTTTGTTGTGCTAAGTACAATTGATCTTGAATCCATGTAGCAAGATGGATTGTTTGAGGGCCTGTATTGGCTACATATAAGCTGAACCCAATGCATTTCTATGGAATAATGAAGCGATCCTACACAAGGAAAGCAAAATGCTACATTCAAATACGCAATGGCTTTGATAATTCGGGTGTGATGGCAGATTTGTCTGCCCACTTCAAAACATCACCTCTTTTCATAGGCTCGAGAATGAGCCTTTCTCTTTTTGTTGGCGTGTGAGTGCCATGAATCTTTAGGCCAGCTCGGATGAGGTCTTTTGAGAGATAAAATTTCTTGTAAGGAGGTTCATCAACTAGCGAGGGCAAAATGAAAGTTCCGGGCAATTATTTCCATATAGGAGCTTCTAGAGTAGTTACCATATAGAAACATCGATAAAAATCTGGTTTAGGTAGGGGTGCACTAAAATACTCAGTGAATCTAGCTCTAGCCCAAATAGGTCATAGTTCTTCTAAATTCTGAAGATCTTCAAATTTGAGAGAGAAGAACTTATATTTTCCCCAAATGTTCCCGCTAAAAGAAACGCATCATAGATGTAGTTTGCATCAGCTAGCAGGCCTGCCAAGCCTTGGAATCAATGAGAATTGTTGTGTACTTTTTCCGTTCTTCCAAGGGGAGGGTCGTCAATTGGCATCGGTCCCATAAAGTCCTGAAATTTAGGTGGTTTCATAGTAGGAAAGGACTCTGCTAACAAGTTGCCAAGATTCACTACTAGTGCATTGGTGCCATCCTCTAAAGTTCCTTCAGCTTGCATGATGAGCGAAATGAGTGCGTAAGTGATCTGCTACAAAAGAATAACACATTCATAAGGAAATTAATTATGATCCCAATAAAGTGGTACCGTAATCCCTTTCCATAGCCGATGTGTAACCCATGTAGCCGAGTGTCGTGAGGTGGCTTATGTGGTGATGTCTCACAAAATAATGTAGGTCACTAGACAACCTACATGCTTTAGATAGTGCATACATTGCTAATTTTGATGAGATTTCACTACAAGTGATGGTGGGTTAGTGTGGATGAATTTATACAAGGTTTAGTTGTGGGTGAATTATTACAATGGTAAGGGTTAGTCGGGATGGGTATTATATCGTACAAAGGATCGTGTGGAGGCATCTGTATGTGTTTTGGCATCCATTTCCTAAGAGATGGTGAGTGGTTGTGGAGCTTTGGCTGAGGTACAAAAGGATAATTCTGGCAATGGTGGTGTTGATGGGTGAAGTGATTTCGAAGGTATGTATATTACATGGCTTGGGTTTTGAGTTGAAAGACAGTTCTTGGGTACCCAAATCTATATCGACGATACTCTATATCCAACAAGTATCGCGAGAATCTGCCTCCACGATACACGATCTTTCCCAAGTATCGTGAGAAATACTCCACGATACATGATATTCGACGACTTGCAAGTGTCGCAATACTCGACCACAAGAGTTCACGATACTCAGGTATCGCGATACCTCAACCGCGGGAGAAACACGATACTTGGATTTTTTGGAGTCCAATTTAAAAATTTTTTGCAAATATGAGTACCTTGTGTCCTCCTTGTCACCCCTATGTGTCTGTAGATGCAAACCCTCCCTTCAAAACCGCGATATTGCATTCACGATACTTGGCGCAGGTTTCGTCACATCCGGGGCTACTCACTCAATTTTTGGGTATATTGAGGCGTATTTCTTCTACATTTCAGTTCTCCACCCTCTTTAAGGTTCCTTCTCACAAGCACAAGTGAAAAATGAGGTGAATGTACTCTAGAAGATGGAAAAAACTGAGAAGATGAAGGTGGGTGGAGATGGTGATGATGATGAAGATGAATGAGAAGAAAAACTCAAAAAATGAACTGAAAATGGTGATTTTTTTTTTTTTTAACCTTCCAACGTCGCTACTCTACATCTTACCGTCACACACTCGTCCTCCAAGCTCTCTCCCTGGCAACGGCGCCAAATTTGGTGTCACTCTAGAACAATGGTGAGTACCAATGTGAGGAGCTTCACCTCATAAATGTCAATCCGTCGAGACGTGAGGACCGGTATGAAGACCGCGAGCAAGTGATGACACAAGTGCGTGAGTGAAAGCACACAAGCATGCACACACATATAGACACACGCGCACAAGGTAAGAACAAAGAGTGGAACAATGGAAGATCTTTGATTACAAAAGAAATCTCTTACAAAGCTGAAATCTACAACAAGCTAACCCCAAAAATGAGCTTTCCAGCCCTTTTTATAGTTTTTGAGTGGTTTTGGCCCTGTCCGGCCTAGTTAAAAATTAGGTTCTCGGGCTTATTTGGGGGCTCAAACGGAATCTAAAAATTATGAAAATTGGTAGTATGCTACATCTAATACTCCTCAAGCTCAAGGACTCCTTGGCTTGAACAAAATGGAGTTGTAAAAATAGAAAATGGTATTTACAATGATTTTTAATGATAAAAATCACTATTTTTATAGGGATTTCTTCTGAAAATTTGACAGCTGCTTCGTGGAGCTCCCTACTTGCTCCTTCTTCTTGTGTATCCACTTCCTTGATGAGCTTTTATGCATGTGCTTGACCTTGGGCTTCAACAGATGCTTTACTCCTCGGAGAAGAAGGAAGGTCTGTGTGCCTTTGCAACTGTTCTTCCATGATTGAGTCCTTCTGGGTCATAGAGCTTTTGACACACATAGCATCTTGTTCGTGAAGATTGGTCTTAGAGGAGCTAAGAGAGTGTGTGGTGCCATGATCTGTGAGCATGCAGTTCTCTAATTCTAATGTAATGCATTGTTCACGTACCCAAACTTGAAGAAGTTGATTTCTTAGGTTCAAGTTGACTCCATGGTCATAAATCCAATCTTGACCCAAGACAAGTGGCTCTGTAAGGTCCTCATCCTAACACACCAGCATTTTGACTTTCATTGGAACATCTTGAATGTAGAAGGGAAGTTCCACCTCGCCCAAACAAGGGGTTTCCACACCTCCCAATCCTATGAGATATGCTTCTATGGGCTTGATGTTCAATTGTGGGTCTTGGCAGTATGAAAGTCTAACTGCACTAGTTGTTGCACCAGAGTCAACTAATGCTCTCATGGTCCTTACACACTTTTCTTGTCCTACCTCTATGGTCACAAAGGGGCGTCGGTCGATGATTCGAGAAGTAATCGCGTCTAATTTTTGGCACATGTCCATGTGATATTTTGGGGCTTTCGAGTTGGCATCTAGGTTCGGTCGCCTTAACTTATTTTGCCTAATGCGCTCTCTCACCTCGGCTTGTGCTTCTTCTCTAACTCTCAACTCTTCTTCTTTTCGCTTCTTAGCAGTGTTGAGTCGCATTAGCATTTCCTCTGTAAGAGGTTCTTGATATAGCTTGACTTGGCATCCACTAATATAGTTTGGCAAGATATCACCTTCTAAAGTGGCCAATTGAACTGCACCACTAGTGGAGATTCTATTAATGATCATGGGTCCATATCCTCATTTCTCCAATTTTCGGGCATGTTGTTTGAGCGTATAAACTAGCACCATATCTCCTTCTTTCAACCCTTTATCCTTTATATGGGCATCAAAGTATGCCTTTTGCCGTTTCAGATGCCTATTGCTGCTCGTACCCTTGTCTCACCTAAGCATTCTAGATCAAAGATCCTAGAGGACAATTCATGTCCATTCCACTCATGCTCTTGTGCTACTTTCAAGGCTGGGATTAGGAATCCAATGGTAGCACAACATTCTGTCCAATTTCTAATTGGGTATTGAGCACGTTGGCATGTGTCACATTCCTTCACGTAGGTATGTGCATCCATATGAAGAGTGGGCCACCAAAGTCCTGAGAATAGAATGGTCTTGATTACTCTGTCAGGCCCAAAGTGCCCACCAGCAACACCACTATGTGTAGTTTCTAAGACTTTCAAATAATCTGATTCATGAACGCATAGTCTTAAATAACCATCTTTGCCTCTTTGATATAGACTATCTCCTACTAAGTCATAGTCTTGAGCCGCTTGCTCCATGATTCGTCTTCTTGCTAGACTAGCCTCACTAGGTAGTGTCCCCAATCTCATAAAGTCCACCAATTGAGCACTCCAATCTGGAATTAATGACACGTGGTAAAGGGTAGCATGCTCCATTGGGGGTGTCATCTGACACACTGGACAATTCTTAATCCACTCATGTATTTCCTTGTACATGCTAGGCCAATACACTCCTAAACGTTTTAGATTCTGCAATGTTCTTTGTTTAGAGTAGTGATTTCCTAGCATTCCTTCATGAGCTTGTTGCAACCAACTAGTATATTCATCGTCCTTGACACAACAAGCTAGTACACCCTCTGTATCTTGTTTGTACATGCTCCCTACCAATATTTGATCTTTTTGTGATCTCACTACTTCTTCTTTGTTCGTTTTCACATTTCTATTTGCAGGGCTGAAGGTTAGGACTGGTACCAACTTATTTGCCCATTTAGGAACAACTTCTAAATTGAACAGATAAGCATCAGGCAGTTCATCTGACACTCCTTGTGGTGACTCTCCTGAAGTGATGCGAGAAAGGTGATCTGCCCTGAGGTGGGTTCTACCTTTCCTGACAACCACTTCAAAATCGTATTCCATTAGTAAGAGGAACCATCTTACTAAGCATCCTGTATTGCAAGGTTTATTGACCAAATACAATAAGGCTTGATGATCAGTAAAAAAATCTTGAACTTGTTAGTCAATAAATAGTGTCTAAAATTTTTCATAGCATATACCATGCATAAACCTTCTCTCTCGGTTGTCATATAGTTTCGTTCAGCCACATTTAATTGCCTACTAGCATATGCTATCGGCAAATCTCGGTTTCCTTCACCTGTGGGATGTGCTAGCACACATCCTATAGCATGATTGGATGCATCCACATGGACATGGAATGGTTTATTCCAATCAGGAGTGGTCAGTATTGGTGCTGAGCACAAACGTCTCTTCAGCTCACTAAAGGAATTCTCACGTTCCTTGTTCCACTCAAAATTTGTCAGCAACCCATAAAGAGGTTTAGCTATGATTGCATACATGTGGATAAACCTACAGTAATATCCACAATGCCCCATAAAGGCTTGTACCTCTTTAACATTCCTTGGCCTTGGCAACTCTGCTATGGCTCTTACCTTGTCCTCCTCTGTTGACATTCCATTTTTAGAAACAATATGACCTAAGATTTTACATTGTCGTACCATGAACACACACTTTTATGGGTTTAGACAAACTCGATATTCTCTACACTTGTTGAAAATTTGTCTGAGCTCGGGAATGTGGTATCTTCTCTGTTGGGAATGTGCACATAAATCATCCACATATACTTCTAAGCTCTTCCGCAAGAACTCTTTGAAGACATGACACATGAGCCTTTGGAATGTTGCAGCTGCATTAGTGAGACCAAATGGCATCACACGAAATGCAAAGATTCCTCATTTTGTGGCAAAAGTTGTTTTGTGTTGATGTTTTGGGGCAATGGCTACTTGGTTGTTACCTGAAAATTAAAGCTATAAACTTCCTTGCCTGCAACACGCTCCAATAAACCAAAGATTACTCCAAACGGATTTCGTATGAGAAAGTTATGCGAGTTCAGGGTTCTGGGGGTTAAAACAGGGAAACAGGGCCTCTCAGGAAATGCTTCAAAATAGGCGATAGACGATACTAATCAAGTATCGCGATACTTGGAAGCAGATGATACACGATACTTGACACAGAAATAAGTCCACGATACTCGATACTTGAGCCACACGATACACGATATTGGGTAGGTATCGCGAAGAAATCACGATACATGATACTTGGAATTCCCACGACACACGATATTTGGGAAGTCACGATACACGATACTTGGGATGTCACGATACTCGATACTCAGAAAACACGATACTCGATACTTCGTAGGTATCGCGACCAGGATCACACGATACTCGATACTTGGTAAGTATCGCGACCAGGGATCACACGATACTCGATACTTGGAAATTCAACGATATCCGATATCCGATATCCGTCAAGTATCGTTTTCTGATCTCTACAATACTTGATACTTCACATGTATCGTGAAAACTTTTCGACGATACTCGATATCCAACAAGTATCGCAAGAATCTGCCTCCACGATACACGATCTTTCCCAAGTATCGTGAGAAATACTCCACGATACACGATATTCGACAACTTGCAAGTGTCACGATACTCGACCACAGGAGTTCACGATACTCAGGTATCGCGATACCTCAACCGCGGGAGAAACACGATACTTGGATTTTTTGGAGTCCAATTTAAAAAATTTTTGCAAATATGAGTACCTTGTGTCCTCCTTGTCACCCCTATGTGTCTGTAGATGCAAACCCTCCCTTCAAAACCGCGATATTGCATTCACGATACTTGGCACACGTTTCGTCACATCCGGGGCTGCTCACTCAATTTTTGGGTATATTGAGGCGTATTTCTTCTGTGTTTCAGTTCTGCACCCTCTTTAAGGTTCCTTCTCACAAGCACAAGTGAAAAATGAGGTGAATGTACTCTAGAAGATGGAAGAAACTGAGAAGATGAAGGTGGGTGGAGATGGTGATGACGATGAAGATGAATGAGAAGAAAAACTCAAAAACTGAAATGAAAATGGTGATTTTTTTATTTATTTTTTTTACCTTCCAACGTCGCTACTCTACGTCTTACCGTCATACACTCATCCTCCAAGCTCTCTCCCCGGCAACGTTGCCAAATTTGGTGTCACTCTAGCACAATGGTGAGTACCAACGTGAGGAGCTTCACCTCATAAATGTCAATCGGTGGAGACGTGAGGACCGGTATGAAGACCTCGAGCAAGTGATAACACAAGTGTGTGAATGAAAGCACACAAGCATGCACACACATATAGACACACGTGCACAAGGTAAGAACAAAGAGTGGAACAATGGAAGATCTTCGATTACAAAAGAAATCTCTTACAAAGCTGAAATGTACAACAAGCTTACCCCAAAAATGAGCTTTCCAGCCCTTTTTATAGTTTTTGAGTGGTTTTGGCCCTGTCCAGACCTAGTGTCCGGCCTAGTTCAAAATTAGGTTCTCGGGCTTATTTGGGGGCTCAAACGGAATCTAAAAATTATGAAAATTGGTAGTATGCTACATCTAATACTCCTCAAGCTCAAGGTCTCCTTGGCTTGAACAAAATGGAGTTGTAAAAATAGAAAATGGTATTTACAATGATTTTTAGTGATAAAAATCACTACTTTTATAGGGATTTCTTCTGAAAATTTGACAGGTGCTTCTTGGAGCTCCCTACTTGCTCCTTCTTCTTGTGTCTCCACTTCCTTGATGCGCTTTTATGCCTGTGCTTGACCTTGGGCTTCAAAATATGCTTTACTCCTCGGAGAAGAAGGAAGGTCTGTGTGCCTTTGAAACTGTTCTTCCATGATTGAATCCTTCTGGGTCATAGAGCTTTTGACACACATAGCATCTTGTTCGTGAAGATTGATCTTAGAGGAGCTCAGAGAGTGTGTGGTGCCATGATCTGTGAGCATGCAGTTCTCTAATTCTAATGTAATGCATTGTTCACGTACCCAAACTTGAAGAAGTTGACTTCTTAGGTTCAAGTTGACTGCATGGTCATAAATCCGATCTTGACCCAAAACAAGTGGCTCTGTAAGGTCCTCATCCTAACACACCAGCATTTTGACTTTCATTGGAACATCTTGAATGTAGAAGGGAAGTTCCACCTCGCCCAAACAAGGGGTTTCCACACCTCCCAATCCTATGAGATATGCTTCTATGGGCTTGATGTTCAATTGTGGGTCTTGCCAGTATGAAAGTCTAACTGGACTAGTTGCTGCACCAGAGTCAACTAATGCTCTCATGGTCCTTACACACTTTTCTTGTCCTACCTCTATGGTCACAAAGGGGCATCGGTCGATGATTCGAGAAGTAATCGCGTCTGATTTTTGGCACATGTCCATGTGATATTTTGGGGCTTTCGAGTTGGCATCTAGGTTCGATTGCCTTAACTTATTTTGCCTAATGCGCTCTCTCACCTCGGCTTGTGCTTCTTCTCTAACTCTCAACTCTTCTTCTTTTCGCTTCTTAGTAGTGTTGAGTCGCATTAGCATTTCCTCTGTAAGAGGTTCTTGATATAGCTTGACTTGGCATCCACTAATATAGTTTGGCAAGATATCACCTTCTAAAGTGGCCAATTGAACTGCACCACTAGTGGAGATTCTATTAATGATCATGGGTCTATATCCTCATTTCTCCAATTTTCGGGCATGTTGTTTGAGCGTATAAACTAGCACCAGATCTCCTTCTTTCAACCCTTTATTTTTATATGGGCATCAAAGTATGCCTTTTGCCGTTTCAGATGCCTATTGCTGCTCGTACCCTTGTCTCACCTAAGCATTCTAGATCAAAGATCCTAGAGGACAATTCATGTCCATTCCACTCATGCTCTTGTGCTACTTTCAAGGCTGGGATTAGGAATCCAATTGTAGCACAACATTCTGTCCAATTTCTAATTGGGTATTGAGCACAATGGCATGTGTCACATTTCTTCACGTAGGTATGTGCATCCATATGAAGAGTGGGCCACCAAAGTCCTGAGAATAGAATGGTCTTGATTACTCTCTCAGGCCCAAAGTGCCCACCTACAACACCACTATGTGCAGTTTCTAAGACTTTCAAATAATCTGATTCATGAACGCATAGTCTTAAATAACCATCTTTGTCTCTTCGATATAGACTATCTCCTACTAAGTCATAGTCTTGAGCCGCTTGCTCCATGCTTCGTCTTCTTGCTAGACTAGCCTCACTAGGTAGTGTCCCCAATCTCATAAAGTCCACCAATTGAGCACTCCAATCTGGAATTAATGACACGTGGTAAAGGGTAGCATGCTCCATTGGGGGTGTCATCTGACACACTGGACAATTCTTAATCCACTCATGTATTTCCTTGTCCATGCTAGGCCAATACACTCCTAAACGTTTTTGGATTTTGCAATGTTCTTTGTTTAGAGTAGTGATTTCCTAGCATTCCTTCATGAGCTTGTTGCAACCAACTAGTATATTCATCGTCCTTGACACAACAAGCTAGTACACCCTTTGTATCTTGTTTGTACATGCTCTCTACCAATATTTGATCTTTTTGTGATCTCACTACTTCTTTTTGTTCGTTTTCACATTTTTATTTGCAGGGCTGAAGGTTAGGACTGGTACCAACTTATTTGCCCATTTAGGAACAACTTCTAAATTGAACAAATAAGCATCAGGCAGCTCATCTGACACTCCTTGTGGTGACTCTCCTGAAGTGATGCGAGAAAGGTGATCTGCCCTAAGGTGGGTTCTACCTTTCCTGAAAACCACTTCAAAATCGTATTCCATTAGTAAGAGGAACCATCTTACTAAGCATCCTGTATTGCAAGGTTTATTGACGAAATACAATAAGGCTTGATGATCAGTAAAAAAAACTTGAACTTGTTAGCCATTAAATAGTGTCTAAAATTTTTCATAGCATATACCATGCATAAACCTTCTCTCTCGGTTGTCGTATAGTTTCGTTCAGCCACATTTAATTGCCTACTAGCATATGCTATCGGCAAATCTCGGTTTCCTTCACCTGTGGGTTGTGCTAGCACACATCCTATAGCATGATTGGATGCATCCACATGGACATGGAATGGTTTATTCCAATCACGAGTGGTCAGTATTGGTGTTGAGCACAAACGTCTCTTCAGCTCACTAAAGGAATTCTCACGTTCCTTGTTCCACTCAAAATTTGTCAGCAACCCATAAAGAGGTTTAGCTATGGTTGCATACATGTGGATAAACCTACAGTAATATCCACAATGCCCCATAAAGGCTTGTACCTCTTTAACATTCCTTGGCCTTGGAAACTCTGCAATGGCTCTTACCTTGTCCTCCTTTGTTGACATTCCATTTTTACAAACAATATGACCTAAGATTTTACCTTGTCGTACCATGAACACACACTTTTCTGGGTTTAGACAAACTCGATATTCTCTACACTTGTTGAAAATTTGTCTGAGCTCGGGAATGTGGTATCTTCTCTGTTGGGAATGTGCACATAAATCATCCACATATACTTCTAAGCTCTTCCGCAAGAACTCTTTGAAGACATGACACATGAGCCTTTGGAATGTTGCAGGTGCATTAGTGAGACCAAATGGCATCACACGAAATGCAAAGATTCCTCATTTTGTGGCAAAAGCTGTTTTGTGTTGATGTTTTGGGGCAATGGCTACTTGGTTGTTACCTGAAAATTAAAGCTATAAACTTACTTGCCTGCAACACGCTCCAATAAACCAAAGATTACTCCGAACGGATTTCGTATGAGAAAGTTATGCCAGTTCAGGGTTCTGGGGGTTAAAACAGGGAAACAGGGCCTCTGAGGAAATGCTTCAAAACAGGCAATAGACGATACTAATCAAGTATCACGATACTTGGAAGCAGATGATACACGATACTTGACACAGAAATAAGTCCACGATACTCGATACTTGAGGCACACGATACACGATATTGGGTAGGTATCACGAAGAAATCACGATACACGATACTTGGAATTCCCACGACACACGATATTTGGGAAGTCACGATACACGATACTTGGGATGTCACGATACTCGATACTCAGAAAACACGATACTCGATACTTGGTAGGTATTGCGACTAGGATCACACGATACTCGATACTTGGTAGGTATCGCGACCAGGGATCACACGATACTCGATACTTGGAAATTCAACGATATCCGATATCTGATATCCGTCAGGTATCGTTTTCTGATCTCTACGATACTCGTTACTTCACATGTATCGTGAAAACTTTTCGACGATACTCGATATTCAACAAGTATCGCAAGAATCTGCCTCCACGATACGCAATCTTTCCCAAGAATCGTGAGAAATACTTTACGATACACGATATTCGACGACTTGCAAGTGTCGCGATACTCGACCACAGGAGTTCACGATACTCAGGTATCGCGATACCTCAACCGCGGGAGAAACACGATACTTGGATTTTTTGGAGTCCAATTTAAAAAATTTTTTCAAATATGAGTACCTTGTGTCCTCCTTGTCACCCCTATGTGTCTGTAGATGCAAACCCTCCCTTCAAAACCGCGATATTGCATTCACGATACTTGGCATAGGTTTCGTCACATACAGGGCTGCTCACTGAATTTTTGGGTATATTGAGGCGTATTTCTTCTGTGTTTCAGTTCTGCACCCTCTTTAAGGTTCCTTCTCACAAGCACAAGTGAAAAATGAGGTGAATGTACTCTAGAAGATGGAAAAACCTGAGAAGATGAAGGTGGGTGGAGATGGTGATGATGGTGAAGATGAAGGAGAAGAAAAACTCAAAAACTGAACTGAAAATGGTGATTTTTTTTATTTTTTTTTTTACCTTCCAACGTCGCTACTCTACGTCTTACCGTCACACACTCCTCCTCCAAGCTCTCTCCCCGGCAACGGTGCCAAATTTGGTGTCACTCTAGCACAATGGTGAGTACCAACGTGAGGAGCTTCACCTCATAAATGTCAATCGGTGGAGACGTGAGGACCGGTATGAAAACCGCGAGCAAGTGGTGACACAAGTGCGTGAGTGTAAGCACACAAGCATGCACACACATATAGACACACGTGCACAAGTTAAGAACAAAGAGTGGAACAATGGAAGATCTTCGATTACAAAAGAAATCTCTTACAAAGCTGAAATGTACAACAAGCTAACCCAAAAAATAAGCTTTCCAGCCCTTTTTATAGTTTTTGAGTGGTTTTGGCCCTGTCCAGACCTAGTGTCCGACCTAGTTACAAATTAGGTTCTCGGGCTTATTTGGGGGCTCAAACGGAATCTAAAAATTATGAAAATTGGTAGTATGCTACATCTAATACTCCTCAAGCTCAAGGACTCCTTGGCTTGAACAAAATGGATTTGTAAAAATAGAAAATGGTATTTACAATGATTTCTAGTGATAAAAATCACTACTTTTATAGGGATTTCTTCTGAAAATTTGACAGGTGCTTCTTGGAGCTCCCTACTTGCTCCTTCTTCTTGTGTCTCCACTTCCTTGATGCGCTTTTATGCCTGTGCTTGACCTTGGGCTTCAAAATATGCTTTACTCCTCGGAGAAGAAGGAAGGTCTGTGTGCCTTTGCAACTGTTCTTCCATGATTGAATCCTTCTGGGTCATAGAGCTTTTGACACACATAGCATCTTGTTCGTGAAGATTGGTCTTAGAGGAGCTAAGAGAGTGTGTGGTGCCATGATCTGTGAGCATGCAGTTCTATAATTCTAATGTAATACATTGTTCACGTACCCAAACTTGAAGAAGTTGACTTCTTAGGTTCAAGTTGACTGCATGGTCATAAATCCAATCTTGACCCAAGACAAGTGGCTCTGTAAGGTCCTCATCCTAACACACCAGCATTTTGACTTTCATTGGAACATCTTGAATGTAGAAGGGAAGTTCCACCTCGCCCAAACAAGGGGTTTCCACACCTCCCAATCCTATGAGATATGCTTCTATGGGTTTGATGTTCAATTGTGGGTCTTGGCAGTATGAAAGTCTAACTGCACTAGTTGTTGCACTAGAGTCAACTAATGCTCTCATGGTCCTTACACACTTTTCTTGTCCTACCTCTATCGTCACAAAGGGGCATCGGTCGATGATTCGAGAAGTAATCGCGTCTGATTTTTGGCACATGTCCATGTGATATTTTGGGGCTTTCGAGTTGGCATCTAGGTTCGGTCACCTTAACTTATTTTGCCTAATGCGCTCTCTCACCTCGGCTTGTGCTTCTTCTCTAACTCTCAACTCTTCTTCTTTTTGCTTCTTAGCAGTGTTGAATCGCATTAGCATTTCCTCTGTAAGAGGTTCTTGATATAGCTTGACTTGGCATCCACTAATATAGTTTGGCAAGATATCACCTTCTAAAGTGGCCAATTGAACTGCACCACTAGTGGAGATTCTATTAATGATCATGGGTCCATATCCTCATTTCTCCAATTTTCGGGCATGTTGTTTGAGCGTATAAACTAGCACCAGATCTCCTTCTTTCAACCCTTTATCCTTTATATGGGCATCAAAGTATGCCTTTTGCCGTTTTAGATGCCCATTGCTGCTCGTACCCTTGTCTCACCTAAGCATTCTAGATCAAAGATCCTAGAGGACAATTCATGTCCATTCCACTCATGCTCTTGTGCTACTTTCAAGGCTGGGATTAGGAATGCAATGGTAGCACAACATTCTGTCCAATTTCTAATTGGGTATTGAGCACGTTGGCATGTCTCACATTTCTTCACGTAGGTATGTGCATCCATATAAAGAGTGGGCCACCAAAGTCTTGAGAATAGAATGGTCTTGATTACTCTCTCAGGCCCAAAGTGCCCACCTACAACACCACTATGTGCAGTTTCTAAGACTTTCAAATAATCTGATTCATGAACGCATAGTCTTAAATAACCATCTTTGCCTCTTCGATATAGACTATCTCCTACTAAGTCATAGTCTTGAGCCGCTTGCTCCATGCTTCGTCTTCTTGCTAGACTAGCCTCACTAGGTAGTGTCCCCAATCTCATAAAGTCCACCAATCGAGCACTCCAATCTGGAATTAATGACACGTGGTAAAGGGTAGCATGCTCCATTGGGGGTGTCATCTGACACACTGGATAATTCTTAATCCACTCATGTATTTCCTTGTCCATGTTAGGCCAATACACTCCTAAACGTTTTGGATTCTGCAATGTTCTTTGTTTAGAGTAGTGATTTCCTAGCATTCCTTCATGAGCTTCTTGCAACCAACTAGTATATTCATCGTCCTTGACACAACAAGCTAGTACACCCTTTGTATCTTGTTTGTACATGCTCCCTACCAATATTTGATCTTTTTGTGATCTCACTACTTCTTCTTTATTCGTTTTCACATTTTTATTTGCAGGGCTGAAGGTTAGGACTGGTACCAACTTATTTGCCCATTTAGGAACAACTTCTAAATTGGACAGATAAGCATCAGGCAGTTCATCTGACACTCCTTGTGGTGACTCTCCGGAAGTGATGCGAGAAAGGTGATCTGCCCTGAGGTGGGTTCTACCTTTCCTGACAACCACTTCAAAATCGTATTCCATTAGTAAGAGGAACCATCTTACTAAGCATCCTGTATTGCAAGGTTTATTGACCAAATACAATAAGGCTTGATGATCAGTAAAAAAAACTTGAACTTGTTAGCCAATAAATAGTGTCTAAAATTTTTCATAGCATATACCATCCATAAACCTTCTCTCTCGGTTGTCGTATAGTTTCGTTCAGCCACATTTAATTGCCTACTAGCATATGCTATCGGCAAATCTCGATTTCCTTCACCTGTGGGTTGTGCTAGCACACATCCTATAGCATGATTGGATGCACCCACATGGACATGGAATGGTTTATTCCAATCAGGAGTGGTTAGTATTGGTGCTGAGCACAAACGTCTCTTCAGCTCACTGAAGGAATTCTCACGTTCCTTGTTCCACTCAAAATTTAAGAGGTTTAGCTATGATTGCATACATGTGGATAAACCTACAGTAATATCCACAATGCCCCATAAAGGCTTGTACCTCTTTAACATTTCTTGGCCTTGGCAACTCTGCTATGGCTCTTACCTTGTCCTCCTCTGTTGACATTCCATTTTTAGAAACAATATGACCTAAGATTTTACCTTGTCGTACCATGAACACACACTTTTCTAGGTTTAGACAAACTCGATATTCTCTACACGTTGAAAATTTGTCTGAGCTCGGGAATGTGGTATCTTCTCTGTTGGGAATGTGCACATAAATCATCCACATATACTTCTAAGCTCTTCCCCAAGAACTCTTTGAAGACATGACACATGAGCCTTTGGAATGTTGCAGGTGCATTAGTGACACCAAATGGCATCACACGAAATGCAAAGATTCCTCATTTTGTGGCAAAACTTGTTTTGTGTTGATGTTTTGGGGCAATGGCTACTTGGTTGTTACCTAAAAATGAAAGCTATAAACTTCCTTGCCTGCAACACGCTCCAATAAACCAAAGATTACTCCGAACGGATTTCATATGAGAAAGTTATGCCAGTTCAGGGTTCTGGGGGTTAAAACAGGGAAACAGGGCCTCTCAGGAAATGCTTCAAAAGAGGCAATAGACGATACTAATCAAGTATCGCGATCTTTGGAAGCACATGATACACGATACTTGACACAGAAATTAGTCCACGATACTCGATACTTGAGCCACACGATACACGATATTGGGTAGGTATCACGAAAAAATCACGATACACGATACTTGGAATTCCCACGACACACGATATTTGGGAAGTCACGATACACGATACTTGGGATGTCACGATACTCGATACTTAGAAAACACGATACTCGATACTTGGTAGGTATCGCGATCAGGATCACATGATACTCGATACTTGGTAGGTATCGCAACCACGGATCACACGATACTCGATACTTGTAAATTCAATGATATCCGATATCCGATATCCATCAGGTATCGTTTTTTTATCTCTACGATACTCGATACTTCACATGTATCATGAGAAGTTTTCGACGATACTCGATATCCAACAAGTATCGCGAGAAGCTGCCTCCACAATACACGATCTTTCCCAAGTATCGTGAGAAATACTCCACGATACACGATATTCGACGACTTGCAAGTGTCGCGATACTCGACCACAAGAGTTCACGATACTCAAGTATCCGGATACCTCAACCGCAGGAGAAACACGATACTTAGATTTTTTGGAGTCCAATTTAAAAAACTTTTGCAAATATGAGTACCTTGTGTCCTCCTTGTCACCCCTATGTGTCTGTAGATGCAAAGCCTCCCTTCAAAACCGCGATATTGCATTCACGATACTTGGTGCAGGTTTCGTCACATCCGGGGCTGCTCACTCAATTTTTGGGTATATTGAGGCGTATTTCTTCTGCGTTTCAGTTCTGCACCCTCTTTAAGGTTCCTTCTCACAAGCACAAGTGAAAAATGAGGTGAATGTACTCTAGAAGATGGAAAAAGCTGAGAAGATGAAGGTGGGTGGAGATGGTGATGATGATGAAGATGAAGGAGAAGAAAAACTCAAAAACTGAACTGAAAATGGTGATTTTTTTTTTTTTTTTTTAACCTTCCAACGTCGCTACTCTACGTTTTACCGTCACACACTCGTCCTCCAAGCTCTCTCCCCGGCAACGGCGCCAAATTTGGTGTCACTCTAGCACAATGGTGAGTACCAACGTGAGGAGCTTCACCTCATAAATGTCAATCCGTGGAGACGTGAGGACCGGTATGAAGACCGCGAGAAAGTGATAACACAAGTGCGTGAGTGAAAGCACACAAGCATGCACACACATACACACACACGCGCACAAGATAAGAACAAAGAGTGGAACAATGGAAGATCTTCCATTACAAAACAAATCTCTTACAAAGCTGAAATGTACAACAAGCTAACCCCAAAAATGAGCTTTCCAGCCCTTTTTATAGTTTTTGAGTGGTTTTGGCCCTGTCCAGACCTAGTGTCCGGCCTAGTTAAAAACTAGGTTCTCGGGCTTATTTGGGGGCTCAAACGGAATCTAAAAATTATGAAAATTGGTAGTATGCTACATCTAATACTCCTCAAGCTCAAGGACTCCTTGGCTTGAACAAAATGGAGTTGTAAAAATAGAAAATGGTATTTACAATGATTTTGAGTGATAAAAATCACTACTTTTATAGGGATTTCTTCTGAAAATTTGACAGGTGCTTCTTGGAGCTCCCTATTTGCTCCTTCTTCTTGTGTCTCCACTTCCTTGATGCGCTTTTATGCATGTGCTTGACCTTGGGCTTCAACAGATGCTTTACTCCTCGGAGAAGAAGGAAGGTATGTGTGCCTTTGCAACTGTTCTTCCATGATTGAGTCCTTCTGGGTCATAGAGCTTTTGACACACATAGCATCTTGTTCGTGAAGATTGGTCTTAGAGGAGCTAAGAGAGTGTGTGGTGCCATGATCTGTGAGCATGCAGTTCTCTAATTTTAATGTAATGGATTGTTCACGTACCCAAACTTGAAGAAGTTGACTTCTTAGGTTCACGTTGACTGCATGGTCATAAATCCAATCTTGACCCAAGACAAGTGGCTCTCTAAGGTCCTCATCCTAACACACCAGCATTTTGACTTTCATTGGAACATCTTGAATGTAGAAGGGAAGTTCCACCTCGCCCAAACAAGGGATTTCCACACCTCCCAATCCTATGAGATATGCTTCTATGGGCTTGATGTTCAATTGTGGGTCTTGGCAGTATGAAAGTCTAACTGCACTAATTGCTGCACCAGAGTCAACTAATGCTCTCATGGTCCTTACACACTTTTCTTGTCCTACCTCTATGGTCACAAAGGGGCGTCGGTCGATGATTCGAGAAATAATCGCGTCTGATTTTTGGCACATGTCCATGTGATATTTTGGGGCTTTCGAGTTGGCATCTAGGTTCAGTCACCTTAACTTATTTTGCCTAATGTGCTCTCTCACCTCGGCTTGTGCTTCTTCTCTAACTCTCAACTCTTCTTCTTTTCGCTTCTTAGCAGTGTTGAGTCGCATTAGCATTTCCTCTGTAAGAGGTTCTTGATATAGCTTGACTTGGCATCCACTAATATAGTTTGGCAAGATATCACCATCTAAAGTTGCCAATTGAACTGCACCACTAGTGGAGATTCTATTAATGATCATGGGTCCATATCCTCATTTCTCCAATTTTCGGGCATGTTGCTTGAGCGTATAAACTAGCACCAGATCTCCTTCTTTCAACCCTTTATCCTTTATATGGGCATCAAAGTATGCCTTCTGCCGTTTCAGATGCCTATTGCTGCTCGTACCCTTGTCTCACCTAAGCATTCTAGATCAAAGATCCTAGAGGACAATTCATGTCCATTCCACTCATGCTCTTGTGCTACTTTCAAGGCTGGGATTAGGAATGCAATGGTAGCACAACATTCTGTCCAATTTCTAATTGGGTATTGAGCACGTTGGCATGTGTCACATTTCTTCACGTAGGTATGTGCATCCATATGAGGAGTGGGCCACCAAAGTCCTGAGAATAGAATGGTCTTGATTACTCTCTCAGGCCCAAAGTGCCACCTACAACACCACTATGTGCAGTTTCTAAGACTTTCAAATAATCTAATTCATGAACGCATAGTCTTAAATAACCATCTTTGCCTCTTCGATATAGACTATCTCCTACTAAGTCATAGTCTTGAGCCGCTTGCTCCATGCTTCGTCTTCTTGCTAGACTAGCCTCACTAGGTAGTGTCCCCAATCTCATAAAGTCCACCAATTGAGCACTCCAATCTGGAATTAATGACACGTGGTAAAGGGTAGCATGCTCCATTGGGGGTGTCATCTGACACACTGGACAATTCTTAATCCACTCATGTATTTCCTTGTCCATGCTAGGCCAATACACTCCTAAACGTTTTAGATTCTGCAATGTTCTTTGTTTAGAGTAGTGATTTCCTAGCATTCCTTCATGAGCTTGTTGCAACCAACTAGTATATTCATCGTCCTTGACACAACAAGCTAGTACACCCTCTGTATCTTGTTTGTACATGCTCCCTACCAATATTTGATCTTTTTGTGATCTCACTACTTCTTCTTTGTTCGTTTTCACATTTTTATTTGCAGGGCTGAAGGTTAGGACTGGTACCAACTTATTTGCCCATTTAGGAACAACTTCTAAATTGAACAGATAAGCATCAGGCAGTTCATCTGACACTCCTTGTGGTGACTCTCCTGAAGTGATGCGAGAAAGGTGATCTGCCCTGAGGTGGGTTCTACCTTTCCTGAAAACCACTTCAAAATGGTATTCCATTAGTAAGAGGAACCATCTTACTAAGCATCCTGTATTGCAAGGTTTATTGACCAAATACAATAAGGCTTGATGATCAGTAAAAAAAACTTGAACTTGTTAGCCATTAAATAGTGTCTAAAATTTTTCATAGCATATACCATGCATAAACCTTCTCTCTCGGTTGTCGTATAGTTTCGTTCAGGCACATTTAATTGCCTACTAGCATATGCTATCGGCAAATCTCGGTCTCCTTCACCTGTGGGTTGTGCTAGCACACATCCTATAGCATGTTTGGATGCATCCACATGGACATGGAATGGTTTATTCCAATCAGGAGTGGTCAGTATTGGTGTTGAGCACAAACGTCTCTTCAGCTCACTAAAGGAATTCTCACGTTCCTTGTTCCACTCAAAATTTGTCAGCAACCCATAAAGAGGTTTAGCTATGATTGCATACATGTGGATAAACCTACAGTAATATCCACAATGCCCCATAAAGGCTTGTACCTCTTTAACATTCCTTGGCCTTGGAAACTCTGCTATGGCTCTTACCTTGTCCTCCTCTGCTGACATTCCATTTTGAGAAACAATATGACCTAAGATTTTACCTTGTCGTACCATGATCACACACTTTTCTGGGTTTAGACAAACTCGATATTCTCTACACTTGTTGAAAATTTGTCTGAGCTCGGGAATGTGGTATCTTCTCTGTTGGGAATGTGCACATAAATCATCCACATATACTTCTAAGCTCTTCCGCAAGAACTCTTTGAAGACATGACACATGAGCCTTTGGAATGTTGCAGGTGCATTAGTGAGACCAAATGGCATCACACGAAATGCAAAGACTCCTCATTTTTTGGCAAAATCTGTTTTGTGTTGATGTTTTGGGGCAACGGCTACTTGGTTGTTACCTGAAAACGAAAGCTATAAACTTCCTTGCCTGCAACATGCTCCAATAAATGTTCAGTGATTGGAAGCGGATAACTATCTCTCATCGTAGTGGCATTAACTTTTTTAAGGTTAATACACACTCGCAATTTTCCATTCTTCTTGGGCACCACTACAATGGGGGACACCCATTCAGTATGCTCAATCTCATAGATAAATCCAGCTTCAATCAACTTGTCAATCTCTTCTTTTATTTTAGCTGCATAAGTGTCATTATATGTGTAGGGTTTTTGTTTACTGGGTTTGGCATCAGCAATCATGGGGATGGTATGAGAGCAAATTTTTGTATCTACCCCCTTCAAATGTCTATTGTGCCATGCAAACACGTCCCTATATTCCCTTAATAGAGCAACAAGCTCTGCTTCTTCTTTTGCACTTAAGTAATCTCCTATGTATGTACATCTCTCTTCGTTCCCTTCAATGGTCACTACAATCTTTTCGGTCTTTTCTTTATTGAAATATGCTTCTCCTATAATGGCCTCTCTTTTAGGCATTCGTACCAAAATTTTTCGATCATCCTCTTCATATTTCTTGAAATTTTTTGGTACTTCAAACAATGATTCCTCCTCTTCGTGTTTCACTGCTTTTCTTTTCCTTTTCTTTTTACTACCTTCACTCCCCTCCTTTGAATTTATAGTTTTAATGCTTCTGAAAGGTTCTTCTTCTTTTTGGGCTAACACTCCTATGTCTTCTAAATAGTGCTCCTCGGAGTCAAAGTAAGTATCCATTACAATGGATTCTAGATCATCGTCATTCTCTTCTTCCTCTATGACATCATTAGGATCACACTCTTCTCGCAAGGGCTGACACATGAACACTGAGATATCATAACCCTCCTCATCACAATGAGGTGTCCATTGTTCTTCATTGACTGCAATATCCATGGTCGCTAAGATTTCTGGCCAACCATGAGGCTCAAATTCCTCATCTGGAAATATCATTGGTGTATAGGCTGGGCCTTTAATTGGTCTTTCTCCTTGAGAAGTTCCTTCTTCTCTCGCTTTTAGGTGCTTTTCCTCTTCCTCTGCAACCTTGCACATCCACAAGTGAGTATCTTCATGCAGCCATGATGGATCAGGTGAACTTCTTGAATGCACAGAGATAGAATCTTCTTTCGCTTTGTGGATAGGATTCCACTGTAGGGGTGGTACATCTCTGAAGGTGTAATCCTTCAAGTTGACCTTGGTGGTGACCCCTAAGTGTTGTAAGTACAAGGAGTTGGTTCCCCAATCCTGTACTATTTGCAATTGTCGTAGGAAGGGTCTTCCTAGGATCATCTCATAAACATTATTTTTCTCAAAGTCACATATAGCAAATGTGTGTTCAAACTCTACACCACAAGTGGTTAGAGTTATCCCTTCGAGCAATCCTAGAGGTCTTTCAAAATGATCGTCTGCCATTTGAAGCTTCATTCTAGTTGGTCTTAATGTGGGTTTGCCCCATCGCTTCCACAAGAAGGTGGTCGCAATAGCAACACCAGCACCTGAATCTACGATTGCTTTGGTTGTGTAACCTTGGTAGGTGATTGGAAGATAAGTATTACCTTCTTCACCTTCGCTCATGTCTCCTATCTTGTCTAGAGTTATCTCTGGAATTTTTGCTTAGAGCTTGCTTTTGGCATATTAGAATCAAGTTCAGAAACCTGATCCTTCACATGATTCCATAGCTCAAGTTTTGCTTTAAACAGCTCTTCTACAGTGAGATGACACTAAACCTTAGTGTTCTTCACGACGTCAGTGTTTCTTGGAACCACTGAGTCTTCATTTCTTACCAATATTGTGGGAGCTCTGATATGAAGAGATTCAGATTCCCATGGGCCTGTGAATTGAGGCAACTCTTGTAAAGAATTAGATTTGAAATCTAATCTTTCATCTTCTTGTTGTTTTGTTTGGTCTCCGTAGATAGATGGAATGTCTTGGGGAAATTGGTCATGAAGATCATCAATCTCAGGAATAGGAGGGGGATTACCTTTCTCCTTGACCCATTTTTCTTCTTTTATTTCCCGGAAGAACTCTTGAGAGTACTGTTGTATTGAAAGAGGTGTTCCCTCATCCACGGAATCAGGAACACAAGTTTTCATTCGTGGTGAAATCTCTCTTTCAACAACCGGTTGAGCCTGTGGAGGTAAAGAAACATGTGGCTTGTTTACCAACTGCTCTAATCTTTCTAGTAAGCCTTGGAAATGCAAATCTGGCTTGATAGAGTTTGTCTGATTGAACTTTTGGCTAGTCTCGAGCATAGCTTGAGCTACTTCTACCATTTTCATGCACATTTTTATCCGTTCAATCTCTAAGTTTGATCTAGGGTAACTCTTGCCCAGGTTCGCAGCTGTTGGCCCTTCTTGAAGATGAGCCTGATAAGCCTTGAACATCATGTCCAAGCCTTCTAAGGTTGGATTTGCAAGAACAGACCCTGGTTTGGTCTATTTACAATGGGTGGTGGGGTGGAATGCGGTGGAGTGGCTGGAGCTTCGACATGCGAGGGGCTTTGAGATGTAATGTCTTCTATTTTTGTTTTGGGATCGTTCAGGCTTTCTTCTAGTTCGGATATCTTTTTATTCCACTTACGATTGTATAGGAGCTGCATTACTACTACTTGAGCTTGAATCCACCACTAAGCATACCACATTGATGTGTGTCACCTTGGGTGCACTAGAAGGATTCTTGGGACACTCTCTAGGAAGATGTTCCTTGCCGCACTTAGGACAAAAGCCTTGTATTGTGATGTTTTGTCCTTGTCCCAGAGCTGGTTGGTGGGGACATTCACGAATGAAATGGTCGCCCTGACATCTAAAGCATGGTCCTCTAGGGGCTTGTGGTCTCACTTGTCTCAATTGGGGCCTCGGATTAGGATTCGTATACATGACATTGGAGCATTCTGGCTCCATTTTTTGTTCCATAGATGGTGCCTCATATTGATATGAATAGGTCTCACTATGCTCAGGTGACTCTGTGTAGTAGCCATGTGGACTACCTTCATGGGAGTAGTCTGAACTATGAACATGAGAGTCATTTTCTGAGACCAGTGGGGTCACTGGCACCAAAGCTCTATTAAGGTTTTCTTTTTCCATTGCGTACTTGACTGGGATCACATTGGAAGGGGCTTGTGGTTGGTTTCCTAAGACTGGTTGTGGCCTGTATGGTGCTTGATATTGTTGTGGGTATTGAGGTCGATATTGTTGTTGTGGCCTATGAAATGGTTGTTGGTATTGGTTCTGATACCTTCCCTGCTGGTAAGGTTGTTGATAATTTTGTCTAGCAACTTGTCTATTGTAGGGACAATCTTGAGCCGTGTGGTTTGTGTATTTCCTCTGAATGGTGCAATACAGAGCATTAGGGTTTCCTTGGGGTTGAGCCATCATTGGGCAAACATTAGCCATGTGGTCTCCTCCACAATTATAACATCGCTTCAATAATAGGTGACCCTTGGCATTTGTCTATTTTGAACTCCTATCTTCTTGGCCACCTGGTCAGCTATCTCATCTATCTCCGTGGAGGTTCTAGAGGCATGACTAGTAGAACTGTCTGAATCCTTATAGAGTTTGGACAGTCCTAACTCCTCACCCAAGTTATCTTCTATGTCTATGCACATGCGCACACACTCTTCTATGGATCTAGGCTCTTTCAAATACACATATGACCTTAATTTTGTGCTCAGTAAGCCATCTAAAGACAAGGCCACTTGTTTGGCTGTTGTCGGTAATTCTGGCACAGGGCATCTTTCCAAGTACTGTCTAAACCTTCTTCCTGCAAGTGGCACTATTTCTTGGGGTGTCTGCTTGAAGTTGTGGATCAAGGATGATGTGTTATGCCTGATACCACTCTTGGAAAATTCTACAATGAATTCTTCTAGCAGCTGACCTATCTCTCTATAGTTGCGACTGTTTAGAGGTTGAAACCAAGCTAAGGCAGTACCCTTAAGAGTCAAACTAAATGCCTCGAACTGGGTGAATAAGTCTTCAACCTGTTCAGCTCTTAACACTTGTTTGAACTCGGCCACATGATCATAAGGATCTCCAAATCCATCAAAGTAGTTCTTCATTGCCTTGACCACTTGAGAAGGTCTAAGGGTTCTTGAGTGCTCTCGGGTATGGGCAATGGGAAATCATGTTCATCTCTTTGATGTCTATGTCCTCGATGTCTCTCTCTTTCTAGTCTTTCACCTTCATGTCTTGATCTATCTCTGCCCATAGTGTTCACAAAGCTTACCTCTGGTCTCTCTCTAGTTCTTTCCCTCTGGGTTTCATGAGCCTTGGATGATCCTACTCCTTGGAGGCCATGGGAAACACTAGATCTTAGTGGAGGGAAAATTGATTCACCTTGCCAAGTGTATGCATGCCTATCCTGCTTTGTTACCAAGAACAGTTTCTCTGATGTGTGATCTAGGTAGACAACTTTGCCTAGTGTCTCAGGATCTTTGAACTCGTAGATGGAGACTATTGGGCTAGGTTGATCTGGCCTAAATCTCCAAAAAGCTTCCTGTGTTTCTCTATTCAAGAATAACTCTATGCTTTTGTTATCTTGAGGGATCCAATCTAGAGTGATCACTTTGGTCAAGACTGACTTACCTCTGGGAGTCTTGGGTTCTCTTCCTAGGTCTCCTTTCTCTAGGTTTGCTAGCTCATTCTCAGGAATGATGTTTCCCAACTCATTTGTCCTATCTGGTAGGCTCGTAACCACATACATGGTTCCTTCCTTATCAATGTATGCACCCTCTTCAAACTTGACCACTGCGTGTTCAAGTCCAAAGGGTTGATCGGGATTCTTGAGTTGGACTATTGATCATCTCAGACCATCCTCATAGATGCGTGCTCCTAATTGGTTGGTCCTGATATATTCCAATTGGGTCTTATAGGGACCTTCTGGTGTCTATAAATAGGCAGTGCCTGAGCTACGTGTGGGTCTTTCCATGCTGAAAGACATTTCTGAGTCATTAGTTTCTGAACTTAGTGTGTAGGGATAACCACCAAGACTTCACTGTATGGTTGACACTAGCCTCAGATGATCTAATGCTTTGTCTATCCTTGCCTAAGTGTCTACCAGATCTTAGGTTCATAAGCCTTGTCTACAAGTCCAAAATTTCCCCTTGTATTGCTCAAAATCCTTTGGAGCTCTTTGGTTTCCTATTCCACCTGAGGGTCAACTTCAAAATACTATACCTAATAATCCTTGTATTACTATACCTAATACTCCCCACGAGCTTTCCAATGAACCCAAAATCACAGCAAACGGATTTCGTATGAAAAAGGTATGCCAGTTCAGGGTTTTGGGGGTTAAAACAGGGAAACAAGATCTCTCTGGGAGCTCGGAACATGCGATACGATACCAGATTTTCACGATACGATACATCTATCTTACATGATACCACTTTAGATGATACGATACCACCGAGATGATTGCGATCACGATACCAACTTCCACGATACGATATTGCTATCCCCACGATACGATACTAGAAATGTTCATGATACGATACCTCTGGTTTGCACGATACGATACCAACCTCACGATACGATACCAATCTTTAAATGATACGATACCACTTGACCTCGCGATACGATACCACAAGATGCACGATATGATACCAGAGTAGGAGACAATATGATACCGGGATGGCGATACGATGCCAACTTGGCGATACGATACCAAAAATCGCATGATACGATACTGACTCTTTGCACGATATGATACTAAAGGACCGAACGATATGATACCAGAGTAGGAGACGATACGATATTGAGTTGGCAATACGATACCACCGTCACGGACGATGCGATACCACAACGGCGACCGTGATACCAGCACTTGGCGATAAGATATCAGAATGGTATTGCGATACTTCAAGTGGGCATGCACAATACGATACCTCGACAAGTATCGCAACACACGAGAGTTCTCGTATCGCGATACCAAAACTCAACCGGACACAATACTTGGAGATTTTGACACCCAAATTCAAAAATTTTTGCAAATTTGTGTACCTTGTGTCCTCCTTGTCATTTCTATCAGCCTATAGATGCAAGGTCACCCTCCAAATGCACGATATCACCATCGCAATACCAAACACTGTTCTTGTCACCGTGATAATTGTCGCCCATATTTTGGTGTTTTTGAGAGTTTTTCAAGTATTTTTCTTCAGCGTTTTTGGTTCTCAGCTCCTCCTCCGCTTCTTTCTCATAGCCACGAGTAAAAAATGAGTGAATGTACTGTCGAAAATGGAAAAAATCGGAGAATATGAAGAGGGGAGAAGATGGTGATAATGATGAAGATGAAGAAGAAGAAAAACTCAGAAACTGAACTGAAAATGGTGATTTTTTTCCTTCCAATGTCGCTACTCTATGTCTTATCATCACACGCTCGTCCTCCAAGCTCTCTCCCTGGCAATGGCACCAAATTTGGTGTCACTCTAGCACAATGGCAAGTACCAACGTGAGGAGCTACACCTCATAAATGTCAATCCGTGGAGACATGAGGACCAATATGAAGACCGTGACCAAGTGATGGCACAAGTGCGTGAGTGAAAGCACACAAGCATGCACACACATACACACACACGTGCACAAAGTAAGAGCAAAGAGTGGAACAATGGAAGGACTTCGATTAAAAAAGAGCTCTCTTACAAAGCTAAAAACTACAATAAGCTAACCTCAAAAATGAGCTCTCCAGCCCTTTTTATAGGTTTTTGAGTGGTTTTGGCCTTGTCCAGATCTAGTGTCTGGCTTAGTTAAAAAATAGGTTCCAGGGCTTATTTGGGGGCTCAAACGGAGTCTAAAAATTATGAAAGTTGGCATGTAGCTAGTTCTAATACTCGTCAACCTCGAGGATTCCTTGGCTTGAACAAAATGGAGTTGCAAAAATAAAAAATGGTATTTACAATGGTTTTTAGTGATAAAAAACACTATTTTTATAGGGATTTCTTCTGAAAATTTGACAGGTGCT
Organism: Ceratopteris richardii; assembly: GCA_020310875.1. Lineage (NCBI taxonomy): Eukaryota > Viridiplantae > Streptophyta > Polypodiopsida > Polypodiales > Pteridaceae > Ceratopteris > Ceratopteris richardii. The sequence goes on along the minus strand of CM035428.1, from coordinate 107,482,361 downwards.
TCTTGGAGCTCCCTTCTTGCTCCTTCTTCTTGTGTGTCCACTTCCGTGATGCGCTTCCATGCTTGTCCTTGATCTTGAGCTTCAACACATGTGCTATTGGAAACTGATGGTGCTTTTTGACCTTTTGGCACCCAAACTTGCTTTAACTGGTTGCCTTGATGTGTTGATACTGCTTCTGCCTTTGGGTCATCTAGCATGGTCGTTGGTTAGGGTTCTTAAGTCATGGTTGACTTCTCTTTGGTTGTGGTTGAGAGGTCTGATTGACACCCTGCTTTGAAAAGAAGGGAGGTCCAACACTTACATGACATGCCCATTAGGAGGTGAGGCATTTTGTACCACAAATCTAGGCTGGTTTGTTGGAGTTAGACGTTTACAGAAGCACACAAACAACACAAGGAAGCAGAAGAAGCTTGGGGCACAACACAAAATACTAAATGTATTATCACTCAAATGTACAAAGATGAGTAACCTGTTAGGGATATAGGTGTATGTACAAGCTGGGGGAAAAAACCTCCCAAAGAGGAAAAAAATGCCCCAATGGTCCTAGTGTGTTCACACACATCACTACCTAAATATATCAACAAATCCCCCTTGGGAGTGATGTAGTGAACAAGGAGCTGGCACTCATGTATAAGGAAGTGCCAAGCTATGTGGAATCAATCCACAAAAGGAAGTAAGCCCAAAGGTTTGCAAAAAGCTTTCCCTAGGCAAAGCCTTCGTGAAAAGGTCTGCAATGTTCTCCTGCATGGGCACATATGCCTAGTTGATATCTCTAGCAGAGAACTTCTCACTGACATAATGATAATGCACATCAATGTTCTTAGTGCAAGCATGGAACACACGGTTCCTTGCAACAGCCAATGCGCTCTAACTGTCAGTGAAAATGGTGGTGGCAAAAGACTGGCCAACACCCAAATCAGCCATAAGGCGTCTGAGCCACACACACTCAATAGTCACTGCGAAAGTTGCTTTATACTCAACCTCACAACTGGAAGTGGCCACAATAGGTGGCTTCTTGCTCAGCCAAAATATGCATGAGCTACCAAGCATGAAGCAAAAACCACTAGTGGACACATTAGTGTCATAGCAACCAGCCCAGTTAGAGTCAAAAAGGCATGTAAATTTGGTGATAGTGATCCCCCTTGGGATAAAACAATCCAAGTAGTTGGGTACCACTCAAGTAGTGATGCGCTTAACTGCATGCCATTGCTTGACTCTTGGGCAATGCATAAACCTGCTCATCTGTGAGACAACAAACTGAATATCTGGCCAAGTAATGCATAAGTAAATCAAACATCCAACAGCCTGCTGATAGAGAACACCATCAAATGCATCTCCAACATCATGAAGACTCAATTGTAAGCCTGTCTCCATGGGAGTGGTAATAGGCTTACAGTCTTCAAGGCCAAAATTTTGCAATAATGTGTCAATATATTTTGTTTGACACAAAGCCATTCCACCATCAACGTGCATAAATTGAATGCCCAAATAATGATGCAAATGCCCCAAATCAGACATCTCGAATGAGGCATGCAAATCATCCTTAAAATCAGCAATATGCATCTCATGAGGACCAGTGAGCAACATGTCATCAACATACACAACAATGATCAGAAGTACATCATTAGCACACTTAAGATATAAGGTGCTTTTAGTTGGACTGTTCCCAAAACCATGTGCAATCAGATAGGCATGTATCTTTTCATACCAAGCATGTGGTGCTTGCTTTAAACCATATAATGCCTTCTTTAACCTACACACCTGGTTTTCATGCCCTTTCTGCACAAAGCCACAGTGTTGAAAAACATACACTTCTTCATGCAAGTCACCATTTAGAAATGCTTTTTTAATGACCAACTGATGTACATTCCAACCATGATGAGCTGCAAGTGCACAAATGCTACAAAGAGAAGTCATTCGGCAAGTAGGAGCAAAGCTCTCATCAAAATCAATGCCTCTTTCTTGAGCATAACCCTTTGCAACAAGCCTAGCCTTATACCTGTCAACTGTTCCATCAGGCTTACACTTACGCTTGTATACCCACTTATTGCCAATGGCCTTCTTGCCAAGAGGCAAGTCACATAAAGACAAGGTACTATTTTTCATGATAACATCATATTCAGATTGCATTGTAGCCATTGTTCAGAATTTTATGCTTCATCAAGTGAAACACGCTCAGTCTCATCATAGAGACTAGAGGCAGCCATAGCATAGCAATTTGATGCAAAAGAGGCACTATGAGAGGTGGACCAAGTATGATATGACAGAGGTGCATCTAATTTGTTGTCGCGCAAATTTTGCACCAACCATTTTGGCATAGTTTTGCCTCCTCAATATCATCTCTCTCATCCACAAGTGCATCATGTAAATTTGTATAAAAAATAGAATGATCTACATCATCACATGAAACCTGCAAAGGTTGAGAAGTTGCCTCATTAGGACCAGCACTAGACTGTCCTCCTATAAAAAGAGGTATCAAAGTATCATACATGGAGCTAACATATGTCTCTTTCGTACATGAAAGTAAAGGCTGAATATCATCTTCCACAAAAACTATTGATGTGTAAAACACCACAAGAAATGAATTAATGTGACACTAGAACACATCTATGGTCACCATTAACTCATTGCCACTCCAAACTTTGAGAAATGATAGCCGAAACCAAGAACTTTACTTCTTCAGATTTTTCTAGTCACTGAAATTACATACCTTTAGTATTTTGCTAATTTCTCCTAGCTCAAATATTATTTCTCCAAGATATTGTATAGGCTAAAACTAAAAGAGTATATCTTTCCAACAAGCTATCATATGCATGAAACGGATCTCTACAACTCAAGTTATGGCCTTCACAAGATGACTATGTATAACTGCCAAAATCGGAAATCTTTCTTGTTATAGTAAAAAGCGCCTGTCTAAAATTAGAATTTGATGCCTGGCATCGACTTGCAATGAGAATTCGATGCTGAGCATCGACTTGGGGTGTTTTTAGCCACTTTTCAGCAGGGATTCGATGCCAGGCATCGACTTTCCGCATAAAACCTTGACCTTTTGGATACCAAAACAATAGGTGATTTCATGCACACTTAGAATATGACTTACCAACTGGAATTCGATGCCAGGCATCGAGTTGCTCCAACAACTTCACAATTTGCAAACACTTTAGCACTGAATGAGAAAGATAAATGAAAATATGACTTATCAGCAGAGATTCGATGCCAGGCATCGAGTTGCTTGGAAAACTTGATCTTTTTAACTCATCACACAGTAGGTAATCATGGAGATGATGGAGAGAGGCTCATACACAGAACTTTACTTAGTTCTTCTCATAACTATAAAAAACTCAGAAGTTTACAACTGCTTTCTCACTCAGAGAAGCCTGACTATACTTAGTCATACAAAATGAGTACTAACTCACTTTCTCATTGTCATCTTCTACTTCTCTCTCTCGCGTCAATTGATACAAACTAACTTATATAGATTTTCTCATTCCCGTGACTTTTAAAAAACTTCTAGAATTAAAGTGAACTAACTTTACAAATATAATACACTTGTGAATTTGTCCCTTCACATAGGCATGTAGTTTTCTTCTAAAGCTTTGACCTTCAATTATATGTCCAATCAGTGAGTGTTTCTCCAACAGCTCCCCCTCAATCACTAATTGACATTCCCTGTTTCTTCATATCATCTTCTTCTTTTTTTTTTACTCCTACCATGCTTTTGAATCTGCTAGTCTTCACACCATCCAAGCTCTTTGTCATTATGTCTGCTATCTGATCTTTTGTAGAAATGTACTCCACTTCTATTTCTTTCTCCATTACCTTTTCTCTCAGGAAATGATAATGTATCTCTATATGTTTTGTTCTTGCATGAAATACTGGATTTGCTGCAAGATAAAGTGAACTCATATTATCTCCATGTATTGTAGGTATACCTTGATCAATGCCCAAGTTTTTGAACAATGTGTGCATCCATATGACCTCTTTAGTTGCTTCCACAAGTCCTTTGTACTCAGCTTCAGTTGATGATAATGCTATTGTATGTTGTTTCTTTGAACACCAACTTACAAGCTTATCACCAATGTATATCATGTAACCATGAGTTGATCTTCTGTCATCCTGGTTACCTGCCCAGTCTGAGTCACTATAGGCTCTCAACTTCAAATTTGATGTAAAAGGATAATATAATCCTTCCTTTATAGTTCCTTTGATATATCTGAGAACTCTTTGACCTGCAATCCAATGTGGGTCCTTTGGACAATGCATGAATTGTGACAAAACTCCCACTGCATAACTAAGATCAGGTCTTGTTAGTGTAGCATAAATCAAACTACCCACAAGAGATTGATACTTCCTCATATCTTTGTATTCTGCACCATCATATTTACTGAGCTTGTGATTAACTTCAAGTGGAGTTGAAGCTTCTCTGCAATTTTCCATATCAAACTTCTTCAATAGATTCAGAAGATACCTTTCTTGTGATACATATATGCCATGATCTGTATAAGTAACTTCCATTCCAAGAAAGTATGACAACTTTCCTAGGTCACTGATCTTGAATTCTTTTTCAAGTAATCTCTTTACCTCCTTGATTCCTTCATCTGAAGTACCTGTGATTATAATGTCATCTACATAAATACAAATGTAGATTGTACCTTCCTCTGTTCTTTTGATAAGTAGACTTGGATCTGCTTTTGAACTTTGATATCCAAGATCATTGAGATACTTCACCAGTCTATAGTTCCATGCTCTTGGAGCTTGCTTCAATCCATAGAGTGCTCTTCTCAACCTGCAAAAAAAAATTGGATACCTGGAATCTATAAACCCTTGAGGTTGTTCCATGTATACCTCATCAGATATGTATCCATTAAAGAATGCATTCTTTATATCCAATTGACTTAGGGTCCATTCTTTTGAAGCTGCAATAGCAATAATTGTCCTTATAGTTGACATCTTAGCTACAGGACTGAATGTCTCATCATAATCTATGCCATAGGTTTGGGCATAGCCTTTCACCACCAATCTAGCTTTGTATCTAGCTATACTTCCATCTACAAGCTTCTTCACTTTATAAACCCATTTATTTCCAATTACTTTCTTACCATTTGATTTAGGAACAAGTTCCCATGTCTTGTTCTCCTCAAGTGCATTGAATTCTTCCTTCATTGCTTCTTCCCATTGCTTCTTACCTTTTGCTTCATCATAGTTCTGAGGTTCTTCATCATCTTTAACCATATATGCATAGTTCTTCTGAGTTATGTAAGAAGTATCATAAGAATACCTTTCTGGTTGTCTTCTAGTCCTACTTGACCTTCTTGGTTCACATTCTTCATAAGTGTCTGGATACACTTCTTCATCAAATATAGGAGCTTCTTCATTCCTTCTTGTTAATCCACTTCTGGATGTACTTGCTTGCATATAGTCTTCATCTCTATTTACCTGCACAATTGATTTTCCTTTCTCACATCTTCTTACCTCTTCTTCAAATTCTTCAACTATATGACTTTGATCTGCATACCAACTTTTCTGTTCATCAAATGTAACATCTCTAGAAACAATAAATTGTTTGGTTAGAGGATTCCACAGTCTGTAACCCATCTGCTTTTCATCATAACCAATGAACACATATTTTTTTGCCTTTGGTTCAAGTTTATGTCTTAGTTGTGATGGCACATAAGCATATGCAATTGATCCAAACACTCTACAATGATCTAGTGTTGGTTTCTTACCCCACCAAGCTTCAAATGGAGTCATTCCATTTAGAGCTGCACATGGTAATCTATTCACAAGATATGTAGCTGTATTTACAACCTCAGCCCAAAGATAATTTGAACAATTCTTCTCCTTCAGCATAGCTCTAGCAAACTCAACCAAAGTCCTATTTCTTCTTTCTGCTACACCATTTTGTTGTGGTGTATACCTGCAGGTTATTTCCCTCTTAATACCTGCATTCCAAAGATAATCATTGAACTCTTGGGAGAAGTATTCTCCCCCTCCATCAGACCTCAGTCTCTTAAGCTTTTGACCTGTGACTCTCTCTGCATATGCATGAAAATGCTTAAAAGCTCCAAACACTTCTGATCTCTCCTTCAAAACATATAATGTTATCCATCTTGTAGCATCATCAATAAAAAGAATGTAGTACCTTGAGCCACTGATAGATCCTTCTTTTGTTGGTCCCCATACATCTGTATGAATGAGCTCTAGTAAACCATCATGTTTGAATCCTTTCTTCTGAAATGGTAACCTGTGTGCTTTACCCATTTGACATGCTTCACATTTATAAACCATATGTTGACTCTGCACATTTGGTAATCCTAGTACAGATTGATTTGCAACCATAGCTTTAATTCCTCTTTCATTGAAATGACCTAATCTCTTATGCCAGAGATCAAGTTCTGTAATCATTGCTTCACCATGTGTGAGCAAAGCTTGACCAATGTTCCCTTGCACTCTTAAAGTAAAGAGTCTACCTTCTTTCTTACCAGATACAATCTGATTATATCCATTCTCTGGATCTTCAACAAATACTCCTTCATTTGTAAACCTGACTTGAAAACCTTTTTCAACTATCTGTCCTACACTAATCAAGTTTTTAGGTATTGTAGGAACATACAAAACATTGGTTAGCAAATCTGCTCCATTCTTGCATTTCACTTTTCCAATTGAATGTACAATATGTCTGGTATTATCACCTGTTTGAACAATATGGCTAGAAATGCCTTTTTTCAATTTTGACATCAATTCTATGTTTCCTGACAAATGATTAGAACATCCAGAGTCAATGTAAAATACCTTTAGATCTTCTTTGTCTGATGTGCTGATTGAATTCATCATCAATGATGTATGACTTTCATTCTGTGTGTCATTTGCATAATTGTAGTAGGTTGTGTTGTAGGACTGATTCTGTCCCCAACTTCTTCCTCCACCTCTACCATAGCCTCCTCTTTGACTTTTTCTACCTCTTTGAAAATTACTTTGATATCTTCCACCTCGACCTCTGCTATTGTTGTTTTGATTTTGGTTTGATCCTTGTTGGTTGTGCCAACAATCATGAGCTAAATGATTACTCAATCCACAGATCCAGCAAGCCTTCTTGTTGTTATTCTGATTACCTCTACCTCTTCCAAAACCTCTTGGTCTTCCTCTGCCAGTGCCTTTACCTCTTGCATAATAAACTTGAGAAGTTGACTCTTCTTCAAATGTGAGCATCAAACCAAGCAACTGGTTCAAATCTGGAACATAATGATTTAATGAAAGTTCTGTTGATAAGACAAAAGGTTTCCACCTTTCATCTCCTCTCAAACCTGTAAGTAATTGAGCAATCAACTTGTGATCCACAATATCTTCATCTATGGATCCAAGACTATCTGCTAGATCCTTCATCTTAGTGACATAATCACTAATACTTTGACTTGGCTTCTTCTTGAATGTTGTAAACTCTGACCATAGACTTGCTTTTCGTGCTTTAGTAGTGCTTTGGAAATGATACTCCAATGCATTCCATATATCTTCAGATGATTCCAATCCTCTGATGTGTGGTAGCAAATGATCAGAGATTGTATTGTAGATGTAGGCTTTTGCACTTGCATCCTTCTTCTGCCAATGCTTTAAAGCATCAAGTTCTTCTTTCTTTGGTCGGCTTTCATCTTCAAATACTGGCTTCTCTTCTTCACCTGTAACATATATCATGAGATCCTTACTCATAAGTAAGGCTTCCATTCTCATTACCCATGCGGGGTAATTATCTTTGTCTAGTTTGTCAATGGAGATATGATCTGCCATACTCCTTCCCTTCTGCTGCAACTTGTGAGCTTAAAGGATAAAGGATAATACCTTTTGAAGTTCTTTGTATATGAGGATACTTCGAAATTAATCTTTTGATGCCTTGTGCCTTCAAATGCTTCACCTTTGAAACTTTAATGGAAAACTTTCCAAAACTTCTCGTACCTTTGTCGCCTTCTGCTCTTTAGGACCTTTCTGCTCTGATACCACTTGTTGATGTGTAAAACACCACAAGAAATGAATTAATGTGACACTACAACACCTCTATGGTCACCATTAACTCATTGCCACTCCAAACTTTGAGAAATGATAGCCGAAACCAAGAACTTTACTTCTTCAGATTTTTCTAGTCACTGAAATTACATACCTTTAGTATTTTGCTAATTTCTCCCAGCTCAAATATTATTTCTCCAAGATATTGCAAAAGAGTAGAGCTTTCCAACAAGCTATCATATGCATGAAACGGATCTCTACAACTCAAGTTATGGCCTTCACAAGATGACTATGTATAACTGCCAAAATTGGAAATCTTTCCTCTTATAGTAAAAAGCGCCTATCTAAAATTAGAATTCGATGCTTGGCATCGACTTGCAATGAGAATTCGATGCCGGGCATCGACTTGGGGTGTTTTTAGCCACTTTTCAGCAGGGATTCGATGCCAGGCATCGACTTCCCGCATAAAACCTTGACCTTTTGGATACCAAAACAATAGGTGATTTCATGCACACTTAGAATATGACTTACCAACTGGAATTCGATGCCAGGCATCGAGTTGCTCCAACAACTTCACAATTTGCAAACACTTTAGCACTGAATGAGAAAGATAAATGAAAATATGACTTATCAGCAGAGATTCGATGCCAGGCATCGAGTTGCTTGGAAAACTTGATCTTTTTAACTCATCACACAGTAGGTAATCATGGAGATGATGGAGAGAGGCTCATACACAGAACTTTACTTAGTTCTTCTCATAACTATAAAAAACTTAGAAGTTTACAACTGCTTTCTCACTCAGAGAAGCCTGACTATACTCAATCATACAAAATGAGTACTAACTCACTTTCTCATTGTCATCTTCTACTTCTCTCTCTCGCGTCAGTTGATACAAACTAACTTATATAGATTTTCTCATTCCCGTGACTTTTAAAAAACTTCTAGAATTAAAGTGAACTAACTTTACAAATATAATACACTTGTGAATTTGTCCCTTCACATAGGCATGTGGTTTTCTTCTAAAGCTTTGACCTTCAATTATATGTCCAATTAGTGAGTGTTTCTCCAACAAAAACAACATCACGACTAACCAAAATGCATTTACTATGTGGATGATATAGACGATAGCCTTTGCTTTTAGAACTATACCCAACAAAAATACATTTTATAGCTTTATCATCCAATCTCCTGTGATGTTGTTCAGGCACTAATGCATATGCCTGACAACCAAAAACACATAGATGAGCAACAGATGGCTTGCAACCATGCCAAGCCTCATATGGAGTGATTGACTGTAGCGCTTTAGTGGGACACCTATTAAGTACATATGTTGCACACATAATATCTCCAAGCAAGAAACTATGTGGTAAAGCCTAACTCTTGACCATACACCTCGCCATCTCCACGAGTGACTTGTTCTTCCATTCAACAATTTCATTTTGTTGAGGTGTATACGGCACTATACAGTGATATTTTATTCCACGTTCAGCTAGAAATGCATCAAAGTCAGAAGTGGCATATATTCCTCCCCTTGATCAGAATGGAGGATGCCCATTTTACATGCTGATGGATTTTCAGCCAAAACTAAAAATTTTTTGAAGCACATAAACACTTTGACTTTGCTTTCAATGGATATACCCATGCATGCCTCGAAAAATCATCGATGAAATTCATGAAGTAAAGATAGTTTCCAAAAGAGGTTGTCTGCATTGGATTACAGACATCACTATGAACAAGCTACAATTTCTGAGTAGGCCGAGCTGAACCATCTTTTGGGAATGAAGAATGTTGCATTCTGTCCAAAATACAACCTTCACAAACATGTTTATCGGGTGCCTCAAGTTTGGGTAGAGAGGACACCATTTTAGATTTTTGTAGGTGTAGTAAACTAGCAAAATTCAGATGATCAAAGCATGCATGCCAAAGATTTGCATGAGAACCATGTACTGCACATGCTAAATCATTCACAAATTTTTCATATTCTATGAGCTTATACATCCCACGACATAAGAGGCTAAAACCTCTTTTGTAGCCAGTTTTGGACAACTTTTAATGACATGATCATTTCCTTTACAGTATTTGCAGATAGTTTCTGCTTTTTTTATTTCTTCTCATCCTCGTCTTCCTTTATCGAATGTGTAGCATTTGTAGATTTCGGCTTACTTGTAGGTGAGCTCCATTTACTTTTGCCCTTCTGACTAGCCAAGAAAGCTTGATCTGCAACACGCATAATAGATCTGTTCTGCCTGGACTGATCTTCCTACAACATAATAGAAACAAACTCTTCAAATGTTAAGGCATTTGGATTGCCTTTCATCAACAAATGAAGAGTAGAAGCAAAACTCTGATATGAGTCAGGAAGACCATTCAAAATAGTTTGCACAAGTGAATTGTTAGGAAGGACTTCATTAGCAGAAATCAATTGTTCCTTCAAATCCTTGATCTTTGTCAAAAAATTTTCCATAGAATCACCTTCATTCATGTGCTCACTCTCCAGCTATTTTCTAAGGTAAGCAACACAAGCCTCATTCCTAGCCTGGTACAATATGGTAAGTGTATCCCAAGCATCCTTAGTTGTTTTGCAAAAGCCAATGTGAGGAATAATGGCATGTTTGACAAACAAGGCTATCAATGCATGTGTCTGAGCATCTCTGCCATCCCAACGAAATTGATCTATAGTATGCTCAATAGGAACCACGACACAAACAAGAATATGCAGAATATCACCATCTTTGATGCCATCTGCATCAGCTTTAGTACTTGTATTTGCAGGTGTAGTAAGAAGTTTTTTCAACACCTTGCACAATATTCCACAATCCTTTTGTGACCAATACATGATGCATCATATAAGCTCACAATGGTAATTTGTAACATCCAACTTATCTTCACCAATCAACATAGGAAATACATCATTGCTTTCAGCCATGGCCGCTGACTAAAATACCCTGATGCAAAAAAATGATTGTATCTGAAAAAGTTGAACAAAACTACCCTGACGGGTTCTATTAAGCCTGTAGCAGACTTTGAGATTCTTAGAGTAGCAAATTGAAACCTATATATATATCTTTGGCACAAAAAGATGAAATAGCCTACAAAAGCACTGTGATACTGTATTTGGAGGCCAAAACGAGCTCAGATCATAATTTTGGCACCACAAAATCACCGTGAGTATGCATACCAAATTTTGTGCAATTATGAGATTGTGACCGGAGAGGTGTCAACAATGCCCTAGATGAAGTGGCAACCTACTCTGATACCAATTTTTGGAGTTAGATGTCTATGGAAGCACGTGAACAACACAAGGAAGAAGAAAAGTCTTGGAGTACAACACACAATACTGAATGTATTACCACTAGAATGTACAAAGTTGAGTAACCCATTAGGACAATAGGCATATATACAATCCGAGGAAAAAAGACCTCCTAAAGAGGGAAAAAAGTGCCCCGACGGTGCTAGTGTACACACACATCACTACCTAAATATATCAACATGGTCCGCTAGAAGTGTGGAGGATAGGTGTGAAGAGGCAATAGTGCCCATTTGGCAGCCAATGCAATCCACTTGGCCGCTGATGTAATCCCCTTGTTGTGCAAAGGAAGACCAGGGGAAGACCTCTTGATGTGCTCCCAAGTGGCAACTATCCATCGCCAAGCCTGCATGGGTTGACATTGGATCGATTTGACTTATTTGACAAATTTGTCCAAAAATCTTTCAGTCCTCCTTTGAAGTCATTTCATATGGTATGGGGTTACATTCCTCAGGGGGTGTATGGTTAGGGAATTCAAGCGGTATTGCTCGTTGTTGGTCTAAGTTCCTAATCTGTAGGGAGTATTTCTTAATATTTAAGTCCACTGAGTGATCGTATAACCAATCTTGGCCAAGGATTAATGGTTCTATCATGTCATCGTCATGGCACACTAGGAGTTTCATAGTCATGGTCATCTCGTGTATGAGGATAGGAAGGTCCACCTCACCCATGCAAGGGGTTTCCATGCCTCCTAACCCTATCAAGTATGTCTCAATTGGGTGCATTTCTAATCTGAAGTCCTTATAGTGGGAACACCTAATCACACTAGTCACAACACCTGAATCAATTAAAGCTCTAAGCTCCTATTGGGTGTTGCCTTGTGTTAGCATGACTGTAATGAATGGTCTCCTATCCACTATGCTAGGATGAGTAGTTGGCTTTGTGTGACACATGGCCATGGGATATCTCAGTGTTTCTTCACGATAGTTATAATGTTCTCTCCCTAGTCCTTTTCTTCTTAGTTTCATGTGTTTAATGTGTTCTAAAGCTTCTGCTTGAGCTTCCTTTTGTATTCTTTTTTCTTCTTCCTTATGCTTCTTTGCCAACATGAGTCGTCTAAGCATATCCTCTGTAAGAGGTTCTTACAACCACTAATGTAATTAGGCATTATCTCTCCTTCTAGGGTGGCTAATTGTACCGTTCCATTTGTCAAAAATCAATTGATAATCATAGGTCCATAACCACCTTTCTCTAGCTTTTGTGCGTGTTGTTTCAGCGTATACACTAGGACTAAGTCACCTTCTTTTAAGCCTTTATCTTTCACATGTGCATCGAAATAAGCTTTTTGTTGTTTCTTGGTTGCATATATGCATGCTGCTACTTTCAGCCTGTTTTCCACTAATTGTTCCAAGTCCATTATCCTTGATGATAAGTCATGGCTAGTCCATTGATGTTCTTTGTTGGTGCAAATGAGTCCATGCCTACATACTTGGACAATTGGAATTTATCTCATATAGTCACATATGACCTTTCCCTTGTAAAAGTCAATTTACTTTTATCCTTGTAAAAGTGCATATGGTAATTCCACTAACCCCATGTGGAGTTAGGAGTAATCAAATCTCAAATTCTTGGTATTTGATTGATAAGAAAGTGAGTCCTAAAGTTTAGGACTCATTTTATGGTGAAGAGCTTGAATTTGAATTCAAAAGTTGGCTCCAATAGCTATAAAAATGGATCAAAATCTCGCATGGAAAGGCCCTCGATTTGGAAATCAATTAAGAGGGATTCGTGTGATTAGTGAGCTCATTCTATAGCCACTTCAATACCCTCACATTTTGCAATTATACATTGTGAATGTCATTGTATTTCTATGTGATTTAATACATATACATTGATCACATCTTTACTTTACTTCTTTGCTATGATCATCTATGAAAAAATGCATGCCTATCTGATTGCACATGGTTTTGAGAACAGTCCAACTGAAAGCACCTTATATGTCAGGCATGCTAATGATGTACTTCTGATCACTGTGATGTATGTTGATGACATGTTGCTCACTGGTCCTTATGAGAAGCATATTGTTGATTTCAAGGCTGATTTACATGCCTCATTTGAGATGTCTAATCTGGGGAATTTGCATCATTATTTGGGCATTCAGTTTATGCACGTTGATGGTGCAATGGCATTGTGTCAAATGAAATATATTGACACATTATTGCAGCGATTTGGCCTTGAAAAGTGTAAACCTATTGCCACTCCTATGGAGACAGATTTACGACTGAGTCTTCATGATGCTAGAGATAGATGCATTTGATGTTGTTCTCTATCAGCAGGCTGTTGGATGCTTGATTTACTTATGCATTACTCAGCCAGATATTCAGTTTGTTGTCTCACAAATGAGTAGGTTTATGCATTTCCTAGGAGTCCAGCATTGGCAGCCGGTTAAGCGCATCTTTCGCTACTTGAGTGTTACTCGGCTACTTGGGTTGTTTTATCCCAAGGGGGGATCACTATCACCAGATTTGCATGCTTTTTCTGACTTTAATTGGGTTGGTTGTTATGACACTCGTGTGTCCACTAGTGGCTTTTGCTTCATGCTTGGTAGCTCATGTATATCTTGGTTGAGCAAGAAGCAGCCTACTGTGGCCACTTCCAATTGTGAGGTTGAGTATAGGGCAGCTTTCACAGTGACTGTTAAGTGTGTGTGTGGCTCAGACACCTTATGGCTGATTTGGGTGTTGGTCAGTCTTCTGTCACCACCATTTTCACTGACAGCTAGAGCGTATTGGCAGTTGTGAGGAACCCTGTGTTCCATGCTCACACTAAGCACATTGAGATGCATTATCATTATGTCAGGAAGAGGTTCTCTGTTGGAGAGATCATCTTGGCATATGTCCCACGCAGGAGAACATTGTAGACCTTTTCACGAAGGCTCTGCCTAGGGAGAAGTTTGAAGCTTTTGGCAAAGCTTTGGGCTTACTTCCTTTTGTGGAGTGATTTCCACATAGCTTGGCACTTCCTTATACATGAGTGCCAGCTCCTTGTTTATCGCATCACTCCTAGGGAGGATTTGTTGATATATTTAGGTAGTGATGTGTGTGAAGGCTCTAGGACCACCGGGCACTTTTTTTCCTCTTTAGGAGGTTTTTTTCCCTTGGATTGTATATAGGCCTATTGCCCTAACCTGCTACTTATCTTTGTACATTCTAGTGCTAATACATTCAGTATTGTGTGTTGAGCTCCAAGCTTCTTCTTCTTCCTTGTGTTGTTCGCATGCTTCTGCAGAAGTCTAACTCAAACACAAACCCACTTCTACTTCTTCTATATTCTCTTAATCTAACCTATTCAATATAATTGTATTTTTATACCTTTAAATAATCATGGAGAGTATAAAAACCACCTTGTGAATACTCTCATTAAGATTCCTTATAGTTCTTTTGACTAAAACTATATGTGGAATCATAGGTGCCAAGATGTATTGGGATAAACTTGCCACTTCATATGCTATTTTGAGTCTCTTAATGGTAAAATAAATCAAAAAATAAATGGTATACTTGTATAAGCTCATATGTGCTCATTCAAAACCTTCTTTACAACACAATTTGATGTTGCCATCCACCTAGTTCTATTGTGGTCTACATTGTCTGATCCTAATCATACCATATATGTTTCATAGGTGCTCTATTTGCATGATTCAAGCACCCCTCACCTTGTAAACAACTTCAATGCCCAAGAAATATCTTAATTCACTAAGAATATAAATTTCAAAGCATGATTATAACTTGAAATCGATGTCTTTGGAACCATCTTCTTCATCATCATTGATTATAAGATCTCTAACATAGATAAAATTAGAATGCATTGTTATCATCCCTCTTGAAGAACATTGATGTATAAGGCCACTACTAGAATATGTTTTTGTGTAATTCTGCTTTTGTACCAATGGGATAATTCAATCCCAAGTAGGTATTGCAAGTAACGGGGTGGTGGACCCACATATATGTATTAAGCTTTTGGATCAATGGGATGCTATTGACAACCATTCCTAAATCGAGTACATTATTTGGCATTTAATGAATTTCAGCATACGCATTGCTCTTGTAGTCCATTACCGAGTACTAACAATTGGAATGGCATATGAAGACTATGATGAGAGCATAACTAAAGCAATAGAGAGAGAGGGAGAAAAAGAACTTTTATTCTATGTCACACTGATATTCATATGCTTATTGATTGTAATTTGAGCCTGCATGAGTCTGTTTTTGAGGGATTGTGTCTATGGTGTATCTTGTTGGTGCATGGAGCAAACCTAAGTGCTTGCTTAAATGCTTATTGGACTTTTCTTGATTTATAGAGCATAAAAATGCATCCATTGAAAGATATGCTTTAGAGGCTTCAAAGGTTAAAACCTTTATGTTATCTCAATCAAAGATAAAAGTGAAGAATGGAAGAATCTCGTGAGTCTAATGAGAGCAAAAAACAATGAGTTAATTTTGAATTCAAATCTCAAATAATCTCTTATAATTCAGGGTCATTTTTTATTTTTAGGTGGAAGATCTAACAGTTATCAAGTAAAAATGTGTATAAATACACTATGCGTTGAGTCATAGTATGACAAAGAGGATTGACCTTATCATCACACTCATATTAAGTGAGCAATGTAGTATCTGGAAGATAGAGAAGTCATGCACACTCTCTTTGTATCATATTTCCATTAGCAATAGATTTTATATTGATTTGTGAATCTCTGTTGTTTGCTACAATACTTTGAGTAACCTTGTCAAATTCTCTAGGTCATTTTTCTCAGTGTGAGTACTCGTTGTCCAATAAATCAATTGAAACACTTAACTACACTATAATAATTATGTTTATAAATTTTCATGACCATTTGATACATAGATCTTGAGATATGGGCAAATCTATGTGACAAGGTATGTGTATCATCTTCTTCCCAAAAAGTCCGGACTACCCCCAGACTTCTTATGCATGTTGCTCTAATTTTTCTCACTCTAAATTCATGAATAACTTTGATAGCTTGCTTAACACTTCAATTGAGAGTGTGAAAAATCTCTCTGGACAATTTCTACCAGTTTGTGAGCATTGAATAAAACAATGAGAGCTTTCTTCCATAAGTAGAAAGTTTCTCAAGGTGCTTTACATTCACAAGTCATTTGTTTTGACACAGAGATTTTTTAATTATGCTCCAAGGTACTATAGTGATCTAATTGCATATAGTAGAGGCTTAGGGTGTCTACTAAGGGTCTCTAAAGTTATCAAGTCTATTCCTAGAGCATGATTTTGCTCAGACCATCTCATTTCTTTGTACTACCCATCACCTCTTCACAGTGTTATAAGAACATAGTCAAAACCTAATTTCAACACTCTCAGGGGGCAACTCTTCACACATGAAGGCAAGTTGATGAAGAATGATGAGAACCAAAAAGTTAACCAATTCTCTACCCTCTATATAGATAAGAAAAAAGGCAAGGACAACAAATGAAAAGGTAAGAAATTTGATGATGAAGGAAGTACCTCTCAAGCTAATTTTGTAGGTAGGGGTAGAGGTTTAAGATGAAGAGACAGAGGAGGTAGAAAAGAAAAGGGGAGAGGTCAAAGCTCATCACCATGTGCCATATGTGGTCTATCAAATCACATCACAAAGAATTTCTTTAGGAAGATGAAGAGGAAACAATAGAGGAGGCTATGGAACTTCAAGAGGCAGGTATAAAAACTCTTATGGATGCAACAACAATTTTGACAACCACAACTATTAAGGAGGATACAAAAGAAGGAGACACTACAACATATTACACATACAATGGATGCAAGGAATCAGAGGGGAAGAGGATATAATAGAGGAGGCTATGGAACTTCAAGACATGGGTACAACAACTCTTATGGATGCAACAACAATTCATACAACCACAACTATTAAGGAGGATACAAAACAAGGAGACATTACAAAATATTACACATATGATCAAGCTCAATAGGATTCACTTATACTTATGAACATGACAATGAAGGAAGGTAAGTAAGATGAGCATGTATTCTACATAGATTATGGATGCTTGTTGGGATGTAGGGTATGCACACATCCACAAATGTGCATAGGAACCCTTCTTAAGACCATGAGAATAATCCTCCTTGTATATACTTGAGTGTCACATGTGAACACTCTCTTAGGGCACTTTTTAATACTTCTTTATGCCTTAGTATAAAAGACTCTTCATATTTTCACCCTTTTTGCCCTTCTAAGGAATTCCCACGTAAAAATTCCCACGCATGTCTTTTTTGGGGATTTGGTAGTTACATACTTGATCTTGGAATATCCTAGAAGATTGGAAGTTAGAGAGAGAATCACCTTTTTGACTTTTCAAAGAGGCACATGGGGAATAGAGCTTAGCCTATAAATATGAGCTCATTTTTGTAAAGAAGGGAGCTTTTGGTCGACGTGCTCTCATGTAGAATCCTTTATCAATGGAAGATGCTCTCATTTACTCCAAGACTTGTTACATTTATATGTATTTTTGTCTTTGTGAGTGTGTGAGAGTGGTGCGTGTGTGCCTATGCATGTCTCTCCTTTGTGTGAGTAGAGTAGTTGCATTCTCTTGTATTTTCCTCATGGACTAGGATCCTTGACTCCCTATTCTCCTTGTTTTCAAGCATGTGGCAAAGCCCGGGGCTGTTGCCAATGGCTTGAACATGTGGGAGGTAGGGGTGGATGAGAGGAGAGTCACTCTGGAGCTTTCCTTCTTGCTTCCATGCAAGGTGGTGTGGGTTTTGGGTGTTCCTTGCTACAACCACAACACTTTTTGGCGTCGTTGCCGGGGATGGTCGGCCTTTCATCACTTGGAGAGCTCAAGAACATGTGGTAAAGTATTGTGTTGCAATTTTTTTTTTACTCAATTACGTAGGATTTGAGTTTGTGCTTGGCACTTTCACCCTTCGTTTGGGCCATTTGCCTCCCATTTTCTTGTTTTTGTAGTGTAATTTTGGTTCATTTCTGTTTGACGCATAAAAACACCCCGACCCTCTTCTCTCTCTCAATTCTTCACATATACCCACTCTCTCACACTCACTCAAAGCATCACTCTCCATCTCAGTCACCTCTTTTGGAGTGATACTCTTGGGAAGAGGGATAGACTATTCTCTCTCTTATCTTTCCCTCTTTTCAATTTTTAGAATATCAAAATTTGAAGCAATTAAGGGAAGAGAAGATTTACGGTAGCGGTAACTTAGTGTTTGAGCTAACTCTTCATTGGATACTTTCCATCACACACAAAGGATCAATAAATATTGCATGAGTCTTGAGGAGTTGGTAAATCTTCTTTTTGTTAATTCGTTAATCCCGCGTATTTTTGAGGCTTGCATCTTTGGATGCTCTCACATCACTCTCTGAGGTCGACTCCCATGCCCAGTACCCACGTTCTATTTCGAAGTTAAGTTGGTTAGGTGAGTATTCATTCAGTTCATTGAACTTTTGCTTGTCCATAAGGCCTGCATGGGCAGCTCCCTGTCGAGGGCTCAGTTGTGTCCGCTCTGTATCGTTGTTCCCCACGCCACGAGGCGAGAGCTCTGCTCTCCTGGGGCATCTCTTGTTGCTCTCTCAGGGGGGTAGCGCTCTGATCACTTCCTTGCAACTCCGTCGGCTATTGCTTGGCCCTTGACCTTTCGGTTGTGGCTTCACCTTCTTGCTCCTCGATTCCTATTGTGGTGGGTGTTATTCTCCCTATCGGTTGCTAAGGCGGTGCATACCTTCCCTGGTATCTATCTTCTCCCATTGGCAAGACCTTGTTGTGGGAACACTGGGGTTGCCTCTCAATACCTGCATTCGTACTAAGCTATACTCTTGGTTGGCATGCATTCTGATGGTGTCTACTGTTGGGCGGAGCTTTGATGGCGGTAGAGTGCCCCATCTCCAACCTCTGTCAAGATCGAACTGCCGCTAGCTTTCCATCATCGCACACTGCCCAGTCGAGCCCCACCTACCTATTCTGTTCATGCCTCTTCTCGCTCCTATCATTCTGTGGAAGATGGTCTGCTCGTGCTCTTTGTAGGTCATGTTGGGGTTGAGCATCTTCCGGCTTCCCCATCCTTGAGGAGTTTTCATGGCAGATTTGAGGTTGTGCACGCTACATTCATCACATCTTTGAGATGTTCAGTCTATGTTCTTGGTGGGTTGTTCCGCTAAGGGGCTCCATGATCTTTGTCTCGACTTCCTTATAGACCAGAAACATTGTGCATGACCTGGACACATGGATATACCGACTTGCTTTTCACGCTCTTGCCTTGGTCTTCATTCGGACCCACTCATAGCTATGGCGAATTCACCCAGGCTGCTTTTGCATCATTTTCACTTTTGGGCTTGCAAAATCTCAGAATTTATGACGTGCTAAAGTTAAAAAGGGTTGGTCCATCCGGGGTGTCCCTTTGATTATTGCCCAGCTCATCTCAACCAGAGCTCTCTTTTTTGCTAATGGTTGGGATTATGTGCCTCAGACCTTGCCTTCGACAGTAAATTTTTCTTGTTCAGTGGGAATACCATTTTGTTAAAAATATCGCAGGCCTAATACGATAAAACTTCCACAGTGCGGATATCCACTATGGCTAGAGGTTTTTCCCTTCATTATGGTGTCCTCCTTTGCAATATTTTGGGCTGAAAAGGTCGAACTACTATGATGCTTTTTGTATTATTGTCTCTGTTAACCTCGATCGGCCTATGTTGTTTCACATATGGCTTCCTACGAGCTGAACAAGGGATCTTCTGGGACCCACCTGGAAGTTTGTAGGTTGTATTTTTTGTTGTGATGTTTGTCATGTTCTTGATTTTGGAGGGTTTTAAATGGACACGATAAGTTTCCAAGATATCTTTTTCAGATCACTTCATCATAAATGACGTTTGAGCTTTTCTTTGGAAATTGTTGAGGACGTGAAACCGATGAATTATCCAAGAAAAGGATGTGGTGACTTATGCTTGTTTTTTGTGTGAAACAGTCTGGTGGACTATCAGGTTGAGATATGAATAACTGCCTATGAGGAGCCTCATCTTCTTGCTTTTTCTACTAACTCATCTAACCTTACTTAATATGGTAATTGTGGATTTTGTTGTATCCCTATTTGTTTCCTCTCAGGTCAGTTGCATTTTCCCTACCTTATTCACACTTCACATTCATGATGCGGATATTGCTAGAATTTTAGGGACCATTGAAACTGTTGGATAAGTAATCAGAGGTGTCACGATCATTCTTCTTGTTAGAGGCATAAAATTAATATTTAAATCGATGCTCTTTGGGAACTCTTAGCACTTTGATAACAGGCTTTCTAACCGGTTCTTTGAGTTTGTATGCACACCACATTGCGTGGGGCAAGTCCTACATAAATGGCCTGTGGATAGGGATATTAGTGAAACTGATTTCGTTCTCTTGCCTTTGGGATTTAGAAGAAAGTGTATGACGAAACGTTCCTATGTTGCACCACTAAAACTTGTTGACATGTCCAATTATATAACAACTACAAGATTTGAGTTAGGATAATCAAGACTATGATGCATAAGGGTTGTAATGGTTGTGAGTTTTGCAGGTTCAAAGGAAAGCCAATAAAGACTCCTAGTTTTTTGGAATTGCTGTTGGTCCCTATGCAACCAGGAGACACAGCCTCAATGTTGATCATATTGCTCACTTACTAGTTGTGTTGACTGACAGTAATCATATCATAATAATTTGAACACCTCTTGATAATTGCCCATGCATATCCTTTAGAATGCAACTTAGCTTTTGTGATTCCCATACAGGAATGATGTGTGAAGTTCTAGAATAATGGTCATTGTGCAGAAGTACTTCATTCCAGGGGACTTTAATGATGAGCGAAATCACTTGTACTGCAGACCATTTTTTATGATTGAAGGGAACTGCTGTGTTTATTTAGATCTGTGATCTGGAGCTTTTCAGTATAGCTAGGCATTGCTCGGAGGGAGTTGGGTAGTTATACTTTCTCTCCCAAATGTAAGAATGATATTATGGTTACTCAATGGGGAGGTCATACGCATTGCTGACTAGAAATGCTAGAAATACATGTGGAGTATTTTTTTAGAAATATCGAGATTGAAGGACCAATCACTTTATAACACATGGGCTCTACTCAGGACTGAAGCTGAATAGGGCTACTCTATAGGACACCTTGACTTATGAATGCAGGAAAATTGCTCGAAGAGGTATCTGGGTTGATAGGTTGTGATAAATTGGCCAAGACCTTGTGACTGCTCAGGGGGGGTGAAATTTTGAGGAAGAAGCACTTAGATTGTTGTAGACCTTGGAGTTTACATACACAACTTTTTACAAGAATTAGGACCTTCACCTCTGAACAATCTGATGTTGTTTTCTCTTTTGATAAGTTATGTTGTTGCTACACCCACTCAGAGGCTTACTGTTTTCATGACTGTTCTAGAATCTTAAGACGAATCCACAGTTGCACACACTATTGTTGATTCCACTATTTCCTCTCTAATGCACCTAGAAAAAACTTATGAGGAAATTTTAAAAAGTGGCACCGAGATCTAGATATATCGCAGGTTTGACTTTCATGTGACAGATCACACAGGAGCTTTTTGCATTTGACAGATGTGCCTGCTCTAAAGTTTGTCATACATGTATATGCAGTCAAGAAGTATGGAGTGTTTGGCTCTAAGTAATTTAAGGGATATAGGCTTCAGACAAATAAAAGTATTCGGAGTCTGCAGCACAAGTCGACGAAAGCATTTTGTTAGCAGTAGTCAAGGAACTGAAGGACTAACAAGACAAGGAAGCCAACGAAGGGAGTCAGAGCGAAGAGAAGGTACAAGCAAACAGAGTAGTCAAAAAAGATCGGGCAAGTAGGCCATTATTTTTTCAGGAAGCTAAAGCATATCAAAGAGGTGGACACATAAGGAGAAGGAGCAAGTAGGAAGCTCGAAGATGTGTATGTCAAATCGTTAGAGGAAATCCCTACAAAAATAGTGATTTTCATCACTAAAAGCCATTATAAATACCATTTCATATTTTTGTAGCTCCATTTTGTGCAAGCCAAGGAGTCCTTGAGCTTGAGGAGCATTACAAGTAGCTACCTACCAGTTTTCATAATTTTTAGACTCCATTTGAGCCTTCAAATGGGGCCTAGAACCTAATTTTTAACTAGGCCGGACACTAGGTATGGACACGGCCAAAACCTAGACAAAAACTATAAATAGAGCTAGAGAGCTCATTTTTGAGGTAGCTTATAATTGATTTGAAGTTGTATGAGCATTTTGGAAGTAATCTAAAAGAACTCCATTGTCCCTCTCTTTGCTCTTGCCTTGTGTGCGCGTGTGTGTGTATGTGTGTGCATGTTAGTGTGCTTCTCACTCATGCACTTGTGCCTTCACTTGCTCGAGGTCATCATACCATCCTCACGTCTTCCCGCATTGACACTTAAGGAGGTGCTACTCATCACTGAGCTACACCAAATTTTGGCGCCGTTGCCGGGGATCGAGCTTTGAGGACGAGCGTGTGATGGTAAGACGTAGATTTGAGACGTTGGCATAGTAGGTAATTTCTTTACTCTTCTTTATTTTTCTCTTTCTTACTTCATCATCATCATCACCATCATCATCCTCACCACCTCCCACCTCCATCTCCACCATCGTGAAAAATTTCAGTTTTGATCATATCACCTTCTTCCTTCCATGTCCCTCATTTCACTTGTGAGAGAGAGCGAGAGAGCGAATTGTGTGCATTGCTTTTTGCCTGTTTTTTGAGTGATCTTGCAGGTACAGCTGTATCATCCCCTCCAGCACGCTGCACAGGTACGGACGAACTCGGAACTGTCTCTGTGTCGCAGACCTTCGTTGATCGCGATCGACAAAAAATTTTGCCTTTTCGTAAAACAAAGTGCACCACCATGATATGCACAAGGAGCACATTCCAAATCACTAGAAAAAACTAAAAAATTCCGTATTTTTTTGTCAATCGTGATTGACACCGTCGATCGCGATCGACAGCCACGATCGACAGATTCTGTCGATCACGACCGATAGAGACGATCGACTGACCCTGTCAGTCGCGATTGACACCGTCGATTGCGACCGATAGCCACGACCGACACTTTTGTCAGTCGCGATTGACACCGTCGATCGCGACCAACTGAATTTTGACGATTGACAAAAAAATCCTTGCATACACGTGTCCCTTGCGACGGATAGGACCCTGATTGACTGAAATCTTGCCGAAATTCACACAAAACGTGTCGATCGCGATTGACACCATCGATCGCGATTGACAGGACCCACGACCGACTCTGTCGATCGCAATTGACACTGTCAATCACGAATGACGTGTCGATCGCGACCGACAGGCCCCGACGGACACCTCTGTCAATCGCGATTGACAAGCTTTTCCGGCCAAATTTTTAGGGTTTTTTATACCAAGTGTTGGGGTAATTTTTGGGCATACTTGTCAAGCCATCAGTGATTTGTGAAGTCCTTACACTTGTGTTTCGAAAAAAAAATCCTATGAATTGTCAGCCTGTTTGAGCCCTGTTTTAAACCGAGAACATGAACAGTCATAACTTTCTCATACGAAATCCATTTGGGGTGATCTTGGGCTTGTTGGAAAGCTCGTGGGGAGTACAACCAAAACTTCCACTGGTTACGGTGAAATTAATATCAGGATTATTAGATATAGTATTTTGAAAGTGACCATATTCAGGGGGAACAAAGCCAAGGGATCTCTAGATTGTTTTCCATAAAGACAGAAGGCTAATTGGTATCTGAGCTACATGAATGAAAGTGCTTGGTTATGTTTTTTGAATTTAAGTCTTGAGCTAATGTTGGGACTCTTACAGGTTCAGTGAGAGCATCAAAGGGCGATCGGAGCAAGAGTAAGTGCAAGCTTGGGAACACACTTCCTGAGCACACAAGGGCAACCAAGGGAGAAACTCAAGGTTGGAAGATTCTCAACTCACTCTATCAATCCTTGGCTTAGGCTAAGTGCGAGTAGTGCTAGAAGTAAGTCAGGGCAACGATAGGCACGAGACACGTCAAGACTATCTAAGAAATCAAGTTCAAGTCAAGAGTTAACTTGTGTGTGACCGACAATTTTAAAGGAAAAGAACCTAACGTGAGACGATCAACATTCAAGTGCGGAAATTAACTCAAGTGTTCCTGACGACGTGATATCAGACAAGATCATAAACACAATAATCAACTAAAAAGAATCAAGTGACTGATACAAAAGAACTCAGCAACGAGGTTGTACCTGGAAGCTCCGGAGTGCCATATTTACATAGGGTAGAAGGCCCTTACAAGACGCAACTCGAATACCTTAGGACCAACCGATTAGGTGCTAGCATCTATGAGGACGGCCTAGGAAGATCTGTGGTCCAGATTAAAAACCCTGACCAATCCATTGGACTAGAGCACCCAACTGTCAAGTTTGAAAATGGAGCATACTTGGACAAAGAAGGAACAATATATGTAGTCACCAGTCATCCAGATAGGACAGACGAATTTGGAAACGTGATCCCGAAAACGGACATAGGTGATCTAGAGCAAGGAAACATGGGTGTAGAACCTAGAACCCCCCGAGGCAAATCTGTTCTCACCAGGATTATCGCACCAGAGTGGATTCCCCAAGACAATAAGAGCATAGACCTACTCCTGAACCGAGAGACTGATGAAGCCTTTTGGAGGTATAGATCGGATCAGCCGAATGAGGTAGGAACAATCATGATATATGAGTTCAAAGATCCTGATAGCCCAGGCAGAGTGACCTACTTAGATCACGCTTCAGAGAGGGTCTTTGTGGTTACAAAAAATGATAGGCATGCTTACACTTGGAAAGGTGAATTTATTTTCCCCCAACCAAGATCGAATGTGTCTTTTGGTCACCCAAGAGCTGGAACGTCCCAAGCTCATGGAGCTCAAAGAGACAGACATAGAGATAGGCCGGAGGTAAGTTTTGCCAACACAGTGGGAAGAGAAAGAACGAGAACGGAAACAAATAGATCGGAACCTGAGGGACTTAGAGCCCCAAGGAACCAAAGGAATGCTTATGATTTACCTCTGCCAAGGCCTAGGGAACACACCAGAACATTGAGACCTACACAGCTGGTTAAGTCCATGAAGAACTATTTCGATGGCACAGGAGACCCATATGACCATGTGGCTGAGTTTAGGCAAGTCTTGAGAGCTGAACAAGTTGAGGACCTATTCACGCAGTATAATGCCTTTGGTCTAACCACCCTTAGGAACACAGCCCTTACGTGGTTTCAACCATTGAATGAGAGGCAGTTTAGGAGCATAGACCAACTCTTAGAGGCTTTCATCACTGAATTCTCTAAAAGTGGCATAAGGCATAATACTTCCTCATTGATACATAGCTTCAAGCAGACCCCTCAGGAGACCGTGCGACTTGCAGGAAGAAGGTTTAGGCAATATCTTGAGAGGTGCCCTCTTCCTGAGTTGCCCACACCAGCCAAACAAGTGGCTTTATTCTTGGATGGATTGCTAAGTACCAAATTGAGGTCATATGTGTACTTGAAGGACCCGAGGACCATTGAAGAGTGCGTACGCATGTGCATTGACATAGAGGATAACCTAGGGGAAGAGTTAGAGCTTTCCAAAATCTATAAAGATTCAGATATTGCCTCTAGTTTTTCTTCCACACAATCTACATCTATTGAGGAACTCGCAGAAAAGGTAGCCCAAAAACTAGGTGTCTCTAGAAAACAAATTCCAAGATTTGCCCCAGTAAAGAGATGTTATACTTGCGGTGGTGAACACATGGCGAATGTATGTCCCATTATGGCTCAACCCCAAGTAAATCCTAGTAGCCAGTACTGCACCATAGAACGGAGGTACACCAATCACACCTCGCAAGATTGCCCCTACAATAAGCAAGCAGTTAGGCAAACGTACCTCAAACAAGGAAGATACCAGAACCAGTACCCACTGCAGCAGTATGCTAGGCCTCAACAAACCTACCAACCACAATACCAAAACCAACAAAGGCCTCAGCCTGTGTTAGCACAACAACCCCCTGCCCCAGCTAATGTAATTCCGATAAAGTATGCAGCTGCAGAAGAGAATTTGAATAGAGCTATAGTGCCAGTAACACCATTGCTTTCAGAAAGTGATCCCAGTGACCATAGCTTTGATTCTACACATATCGTTAGTCCCCAGGCTTACTACATGCAATCTCCTGAACATGGTGAGTCCTACTACAGTGAAGAACCAAGTGAACCTAGTTGGGAGCCAGAGTACACAAATGTAATGTACACAAACCCTAACTCTAGACCCCAACCTAGACAGGTAAGACCCCCATTCCCTAGAGGACCATGCTACAGATGTCAGGGAGATCACCTCATTCGTGATTGCCCCTTACCTCCACCTACACAACCCCAATCAGTGACAATTCAAGGCTTTTGCCAAGATTGTGGGAAGGAGCATCTCTTACGAGATTGCCCAAAGAACCCCAATAATATGCCAAAAATTACTCCCATCAATGTTATTGGGTTAGTAGTGGACTCTACAGGAAGTGTGACGTCTACTGCACCAATACAGGTAGTCACTAGAGCTCAAGCATTGCAGCAAAACCAAGGGGTAGGCCAGGAAAAGAGCTCAGAGGCTAGTGAAACTGAGAGCATAACTAAGAAGAGAACTAGAGCCTGGAGAGATAGTAGAGAAAGAATGAAGAGGCGATGGACTAAGAAAATGAGTGAACTCGAGGAAAGCCTAAGAGAAACAAAAGCCAGGATAGTTGAACTTACATCTCAAACTCCCTCTCACACTACTCCGTCACCACCATTCCCATCTCCATCCGACCCACCACCTTCCAATCTGCCCCATACTACACCACCACCCCCTAGAGTAGGATCAGTATTAGCAGACCTCACTCCCGAGGACCTTAACATGATGTTTAAGGCATATTAGGCCAGAATCCAAGAAGGGCCAACCGTAATTGATCATGAAAAGTGTTACCCGAGAGCAGAACTAGAGCTTGAATGAAACAAAATCTGTGCTAAGATGGTGGAATTGGCTCAAACCATGTTTGAAGCCAGTCGCCTCTTTAACATCTCCAGTTCAGCTAAGACGCAGTTGCACTTTGATGGACTGCTAGAAAGATTGGAAAGGCTAATTGCACAATCAGAAAAGGAACCCACCCTGTCAAATAAGGGCAAGACAAGCGAAAGAGAAAGCCTACCGACCGAGGAAGCCTATGTGCCTAACTCTACGAAGCCAGACACATCTTCTTCTATGAATCAGTTCACACCAGAATTCCTACGAGAGATTCAAGAAGACAAATGGGCTAAAGAAAGTGAAGTCCCTCCTCCCATTGAACTTGTGGATGATGCACACGACCAATTCCCACAAGACATCCATCCATTTATGAAGAGCAAGAGAGCACTCAGTCTCAAGAAAGATTAGACTTTGAGTCTAATTCTTTACATGAATTACCCCACTTCACAGGCCCATGGGAAACTAAGTCCACTTGTATGAGAGCACCCACAGTCATGGTAAGAAACAGAGACTCGGTCATACCTAGGAACACAGAGGTAGTGAAAAACACTAAAGTGCAGTGTAACCTCACTTTAGAAGAGCTACTCAAAGTAAGGCCAGAACTATGGAAACATGTAGCCAAACAAGTACCAGAGATAGCAAAACCTCGTTCCCGGGTAGGATCTCATCGCACAGTGCCTGAGATACCTTTGGACAAGATAGGAGACATGAGCGAAGGTGAAGAAGGAAACACCTATCTTCCCATTACCCATCAGGGGTACACAACCAAGGCAATTCTGGACTCTAGTGAAGGAGTTGCAATTGCTACCATTTCCCTATGGAAGCGTTGGGGCAAGCCAGCACTCAGGCCCACGAGGATGAAATTGCAAATGGCGGATGGTCACATAGAGAGGCCTTTAGGACTACTTGAAGGAATAACTCTCACTACTTGTGGTGTAGAGTTTGAGCACACATTTGCTATATGTGATTTTAGCAAGAACCATGCTTATGAGATGATTTTGGGAAGACCATTTATGCGACAGTTGCAAGTGGTACAGGATTGGGGAACCAATTCCTTGTACTTGCAACACTTGGTTGTTACGACCAAAGTGAATCTCAAAGATTACTGTCATAGAGATGTCCCTCCTATCCAATGGAACCCCATCCATAGAGCCAAAGATGATACGGAGTTTGTGCATTCCATAGGATTAAGATCCTCATGGATGCATGAAGACACTCACTTATGGATGTGCAAAGTAGCAGTAGAAGAAGAGAAGAGAGAAAAAGCCAGAGAGGTAGGTGCGAAGGAAACACATAGATCAATTCAAGACCCAGCCTATGCACCTGTAGTATTTCCGGACGAAGAATTTGAACCTCATGGCTGGGCAGAAATTTTAGCAACAATTTCCAAGATCAAAGAGGAGATAGATAGACTGGTAGAAGTTGGATTTATCTATGAAATTGAGCACACCAAGTGGGTATCCCCCATTGTAATTGTACCCAAGAAGAATGGAAAGCTAGGCGTGTGCATTAACTTGAAGAAGGTTAATGCAGCCACTATTCGAGACAACTATCCGCTTCCTATAACTGAGCATCTACTAGAAAGGGTAGCGGGCAAGGAAGTGTACAGCTTCCTTGATGGATTTTCGGGCTACAATCAGGTAGCCATAGCTCCAGAAGATCAGCATAAGACAGCTTTTGCCACAGAGTGGGGCATATTTGCCTTTAGAGTAATGCCATTTGGGCTTACCAATGCTCCTGCAACTTTCCAAAGATTGATGTGTCACGTGTTTAAAGAGTTCTTGAGGAAGAATTTAGAGGTCTATGTTGATGATCTCTGTGCTCATTCCAACATTAGACAAACCCATATCCCTGAACTCAGACAAATCTTTGACAAATGTCGAGAGTATCAAGTCTGTTTGAACCCAGAAAAGTGTGTTTTCATGGTCAGGCAAGGCAAGATTCTAGGACACATAGTGTCAAAGAATGGCATTTCCATCGATGAAGAGAAAGTAAGAGCCATCGCCGAGCTACCTAGGCCAAAGAATGTCAAGGAAGTACAAGCTTTCATGGGGCATTGTGGTTATTACCGACGCTTTATACACATGTACGCTATCATTGCCAAGCCACTGTACGGAGTTTTGACCAACTTTGAGTGGACTGATGAATGTGAGAATTCCTTCAATGAGCTTAAACGGCGATTATGTTCAGCACCAATCTTGACCACACCAGATTGGAATAAGCCTTTTCATGTTCATGTAGATGCATCCAATTATGCTATTGGATGTGTGCTTGCACAACCTACAGGCGAAGGTAATATGGATCTTCCAATTGCCTATGCTAGTAGACAGTTGAATGCAGCTGAACGAAACTATACCACCACTGAACGAGAGCGATTAGGCATGGTATATGCAGTTAAAAAGTTTAGACACTATTTGCTTGCAAATAAATTTAAATTCTTGACTGACCATCAAGCATTGTTATATCTCGTGAACAAACCATGCAATATAGGCAGATTAGTAAGATGGTTCTCTTACTAATGGAATATGATTTTGAAGTTGTGGTAAGGAAAGGGAGGACTCACTTGAGAGCAGACCACCTCTCTAGGCTCACATCTAGAGAAGCCCCACAAGGAGTGTCAGATGACCTTCCTGATGCTTACTTGTTTAATTTGGAAGTGGTACCTTAGTGGGCTAAGCCATTGGTGCCAGTATTGACATACGGGCCTAACCACCCAGTTATAAACACACATGATAGAGAGATAGTAAAAGCCCAAAAATACCAGATCATGGCAGGAAGTATGTACAAGCACACAGATCAAGGGATCCTAGCTTGTTGTGTGGAAGAGGATGAGTACGCTAAATGGTTGCAATTGGCACATGTATGTGCATTAGAGCAACATTACTCACGACAACGAACCCTACAGACTCTAAGGAGACTCGGAGTGCATTGGCCGACTATGGAGGCTGATGTCCACAAGTTGTGCAAGGAATGCCCTGTCTGCTGCACTAAACCACCTGTGGAGCATGCCACTCTTTATCAAGTGTCCATAGTGCCAGATTGGAGTGAACCATTAGTAGCTTTCCTGAGGACGAGAACATTCCCTCAAGATATGACACTGGCCAGACAAAGAAGTCTAGAACAAGAAGCCCTAGATTACTCACTCATTGGTGATAATCTATACAAGCAAGGTAAAGATGGTTACCTGAGACTATGTGTCCATGAGAGCGAATATCTCAAGATCTTGGAAGCAGCTCACCAAGGTGTAGCAGGAGGACATTTTGGCCCAGATCGGGTGATCAAGGCAATACTATTTGCGGGCTTCTGGTGGTCGACCCTTCACATGGATGCACATACCTATGTGAAACGGTGTGATGTCTGTCAGAGAACTTAGTACCCTATACGCAAGGATGAGATGCCACTGAAACCTATGATGGGTGGACGTGCATTCTCCAAGTGGGGAATAGACTTCGTAGGTCCTATTAATCCCCCAGCTAAGGGTTCACATGTTGAATACATCATTGTTGCCACAGACTATCTAACAAAGTGGGTAGAAGTAAAAGCTACCACAAAGAACGATGCTCAAACGACAGCTAATTTCTTATTTGAGAATGTGTTCACAAGATACGGGCTACCTATAGAGCTAGTCACTGATAGAGGGACTCACTTCTTGAATGAATTTATCGAAAAGCTTCTCCAAGAGTTCTTGGTAGTACATAAGAAGTCTGCCCCCTATCACCTACTTGCTAATGGGCAAGCCAAAAGCACAAATAAGATTCTATGCAACGTGCTTACCAAATTAGTGAATAATAAATGCTCTGATTGGGACAAACAACTACATCATGCTATTTGGGCATACCAAGTTGCCTATAAAACGGTACTCCAAGCCACACCCTTTCAGATGGTATTTGGCCAAAATGCACTGCTACCATTGGACTTCTTGATACCTACACTAAAGGTAGCACAGGAGCATGAGTGGACGGGTCATGAACTCTCTTCGAGGATTTTTGATCTGGAACGACTAGGTGAGACAAGACTAAGAGCTGCAGCAGGTATATATGCCGCTAAGAAAAGACAGAAGGCATACTTTGATGCCCATGTTAAGGATAAAGGCTTGAAGGCCGGAGACTTAGTGTTGGTGTATACCCTAAAACAACATGAAAGAAAGCTCGAAAAGAGAGGTCATGGACCTATGTTCATAAATAGGATCTCAACCAATGGAGCAGTTCAACTCACTACACTGGAAGGTGATGTTCTCCCTAGCTATATAAGCGGATGCAGAGTCAAGTTATATCAAGAACCCCTGACAGAGGAGATGCTAAATCGACTCAACACTGCCAAAAAACGCAAGGAAGAAGAAAAACGAGTTCGAGAAGAGGCACAGCCGGAAGCATTGGAACGCATCCAAAGGATGAGGTTGCGAAGATTGGGTAGAGATCAGGCCAGGGTAGATGACTATGCGGACCCAGGTTATCATATGGCTATGTGTGAAGTCTCAGGAATAAGTTCTCATAGAATAATTGATAGACGACCTTTTGTAACCTTAGAGATAGGACAAGGAAAGGGTGCAAGGACTGTAAGAGCCTTGATTGACTCAGGTGCAGCCACTAGTGCTGTTAAAATTTCTTATTGTCAAAAGTTGAAATTAACTGTCAAACCTATAGAAGCATATCTCATAGGATTGGGAGGTGTGGAAACCCCTTGCATGGGCGAGGTGGAACTTCCCCTCTACATTCAAGATGAAGTAATGACAGTTAAAGTGCTAGTGTGTCAAGATGAGGACCTCACGGAGCCTCTTGTCTTGGGTCAAGACTGGATCTATGATCATGAAGTCAACCTAAACCTAAGAAGTGGACTCCTTCAGGTCTGGGTAAATCAGAATCGCATTACAATTGAGTTAGAAATGAAGCACTCAAGGAATTATACAAGGCACACACTCCTGGTCCTTCCAGGGGTACACATGAAGATGACCATGTTGTTCTTGTCCAAAACTGTGTGATGCAGAGGAATGATGATTTCAATCAAGAAGTCAGGGGTGCAACGGAACTCCCTTCTTTTCCAGAGACCAAAGGGATGCAGCAACCAAAGGCAGATCAAATACAGAAGGAGTAGAGTAATACCTATGCTGGAGGTCAAAAGAACGTGCGAAGCAGAATGTCTCAGACATTGAAACAAGTGTGGGTGCGGAAAGGCAAACACCCTGTTGCGATCAAGCCAACCACACGGGCAAAACTTCTTATTAATAATCAACAACATGACACTAATAAGAAGTCTTTCAAAAATTCTTCTGCGAAAGTAAAGTCTATTTGGGTACCCAAGAAGTCGATGAAGGCCATCCCACAATCACGACAAATTTGGGTTACTAAGGCTTGCTTGCGGGCTCAAATAGTTACACCGAGGCCACACCCTGTACAACATGGTTCACTCACTCGAACATCTGATACCCTTTCTTACACAACACGCACGGACACACATTGGTCCATGAGCACAAGCAGAATCACTTGTAAATGGGTCCTTAAAAAGCCTCATTTCCAAGTAGACCCTCCTGAAAAGCCCTCCAGAGTCTCCACAAAATCAAGACCAACAGCAAATCAGTTTGTTTGGAAGCCCAAAACGTGTAATAAACCCCCCGACCCTCATCTGTAAATTCATATCCACTTACTCACTACATCACTCATACACCGCATCTTTCCATTTAGCTCTTAGGAATATCCATTCACTAACTACACATACGATCATCAAGCACTTATTAACCTACTAACCTCTCACTAAAATCATGTTAATGTTGTAATGGGGACGCATGAACGCTTGGTGTCCATTTGCAATGTTAACATTCATTTGTCTATTCTCACAGAACCGGTGACCAGTCTCTTCACCATGGCCGAGGTAGGAACTAGCTCCCAGGCAGGCACCAGCCCCCAAATCATGGACATTGAAAGTCTTCCCATTGAAGAGGAATTGAAGGAATGCCCAGTGGCATTGAGGGCATTACACGCTCTATCGATTCAGAATCCTCCATAGGGGCACACAATGCCGGTCAGCAAAAACTCACATTGGTTCAGTGATGTGGCTGGATCTCTGGATGAAGGCACTTACATGTGGGAGGCCGAGATAGTGTTCAACGGGCGATGGGGCAAATATCATTTTTTCACCAGGGAATTTGAGAGGCTTCAAAATGATGAAGGTCTGAAACCCATCTAGAAGAAGGCTGGACTCTACGACTATTTCAAGGCTCAGCTACCCAAGCCAGATTTTCTATGGTGTTCCTACTTAATTAGCACTCTGACCCCTAGTAAAGAGAAAAAGGGATATAGTACCTTCGTTCTACCATCACTTACTAGAGGTAATGAATTAAAGCGTTTCAAGTTGACGAACAACTTGGTGAGGGAAGCTCTTGACATGAAAGGCATGCATATCCCCACCGAAAAAGAGACGATGGTCCCGGATAACATGAAGAACAGGAACCTGACTAAGCTCAAAGACATGGTGGCAATGACACCCACAATCGTCATTCACTTACGAATGGTCATGCAACATTTCGCATTCCAAGCTCAAGAGCGGTTCACAATGCCACCCAAGAAAATATGGTTTAGTCTATATTGAGCAGATGCCTTCAATTTGACAATCAACATGCCACATTGGATTATCAACCAAATCCACTTGGCACATCAACGGTGGTATTCGGTATTGTATGGATGTTGTGCCCTCACCAGGTTTGTGTATAGATGTTTGGCTTATGATGTGCCAGTTCAAAGGGCATTAATTTGGACCAGGGTATAGGAATTTCAACGTAGACTATCAATCGCAGGGCCACCATCAAAGAAAATGAGAGGTGCAGTTCAGATGCCCTGTGCACAAGCCCGCGGTGCGACACTGACACCAGAGACAACTCCATGACTTCCAAGGCATGTACAACCCTTCACTATCAAATTACCAAGACATATCACTGATGGACCGAATCTGGTGTTTCCACCTGTACCAACCGACCTAGAGTTTCCTCACGGCTTCACATTAGAAGACCTAATTGATGAGGAGGTAGCCAGAATAATCGAGGCTATTAACGCAGAAGTCGAGGCAGAGCAAGCTAGTGGGCAACAAACTACTACAGACCAACCCCATCCTAGACAAACAGACGTAGTTGAAGTGGATGAAGAAGAAGAACAAGAGGAGGAACAAGGTGGACAAACAGAAGAAGAAGAGCAGGAATATGAACAAGAAGTTCTACAGGAACTTGAGGGTGCCCCGGCTTATACAAAGGAATTGAAAAAGCTGTATGATACCATCAACAGAGTTCAAGAACAGCACAAACTGTCCTTGGCAGCAGGAAAAGCCCTCATGAACCAAATCCTTGAAGAGGAAGGTGTGGACGAGCAATACCGAGCAACCCTTGATATGATTTCTGATGCATTGGGGGTACCTGAGACGGTGCATATAGCTCTTGCACACTCAAGAAGATCGGAGCGACAATACGGCAAACGCCCCCTCGATCAAGAAAACAAATGAATATATTAGTATCAGAACCACAGGGCACCACATCCACAACCACCGGCACAGCTCATATCATTCAGGAAACTTAGGAAGCCCATACATCCAGTGCACCCCCATCACCCCCTTTACCACCCCCACCTCCAACTCCACCAACTTCACCTCCCACTACCAGTGTAACCACTACTGTCACCGCCTCAGAGTCCACTGCCCATACCGAAGCACAGACTGTCAGTCAACCTACACAACCCACACACCCTATCACCACCTCACTTGTATACACTACCACTGACACTGTAATTCTAACTATTGCCACAAAAAATCCCATTCCCCCGATCACACTTCCTGGCGGTTCATATTCACAACTACACACACCACTGTACACTTTCACCACCATCACCACACCCACAATTCCCATGTTCACAATCACTCCCACTACTGCATCTACTTTTGACCTCATGGACATATCACCCACCTCCGCACCTCTCCCTCCCCCCATACGTCCACAATCTCCCATTCCCCCACCACCAACTTCACCCTTTTCGAGCACAACATACACGCTCCCATTCCCCTTTCCCTTCCCTTCTGCATTCAACACCTTTCCCGCATCCACTCCCATTAATAATGTATTTAATAACATGTACCAGTGTATGTCTCAGCTGCAACAGTATTATCAGCACCTAGATGCTCAGCATACAAGTCTGTTCAGAAGCCATGAAACATTACAAGGACGACTCATTGACTTAGAGAGGGAAAAGCATTACAACAATAGTATGTCACCTTACAGGAACAACATGAGCAGTTAGTGGCCAATCCACCCCAGTTAGATGCGGAAGAAAAACAACAACTTGATGAGCTGCCACACTCCTAGATAACAGAGAACCTCAAGCTTCGATGCAACCTGGCCCTATTACGGAAACACATGTCTACAGCACTCGAGGAAAATAAGCGACTACAAAGACAGAACGAAGAAAAGTTGGAAGCAGCAATGGAGGGTTCACCACAGGAAATCGACCCAGAGAAATTCAAGGCTATCCCATCTGAAAATATGCAAATCGTCTTGGAAACCCATGCCGACCTCCTGGAAGCCCACACAGCATTAGAAAGAGAAAGACATGACTTACTAAAGCAACTAGCAACCCAGCAGGAGTCACCAAGCAAAGTCACAACTGAAGCCGACACATCTGAAGAAGTCGTAAAACTCAGAGCAGAATTAGAAGAACTACGAAATAAAGTTCTACAATACGAGCGTCAACCCTCTCCCCTGGTGGAACCAGAACCTGAAGACTTAGTGCCAATTCAAGTGGAGGAGATCTTTGAAGACCCATACGTTCCCATGCCAACACCCGGAGGTAAGCAAATAGAAGAAGGAATGGACACAATTGAGATCGAAGCGCCTGAATGGATGCAAAGGTTGGAAAAGGTTGCTACAACCCATGATGAGAGAGTTGCAGTTCAGATAGCATCTATGTCACGATTGGAAGAAGTCGTCATAAACTCGGATTACTTTAGAAACCTCTCCCATCATAGGTGGATTGGCACGTCTGATGATCTCTATGTTCCATTCTGTGTATTAATGGCAGATTACAATGTTGAAATCAAGCAACGTACAACAAAAGAACCCACCTCGGCGACACAGTTTGCACCGGATGATATACCTACAAGTGCCAAGCAAGAGAATATACATCAACCTACTTGGAGAATCCACCTGCTTGAAACCTACCCTGAGATGGTACGCACGTGGAATAACATGCCTCTATATATCAAGTATAATCCCTGCTACTGCCCTGTCTTTCGAAGAAGGTCTTGGTCAGAGTACACAAAAACAGTTTTGACGGTTGAAGGATGTGAAAAGTGGTTAAATTATGTGTACCTAGCACCTCCTAATGGCCAACCCACAGTCAACTACATGATTTCAACCATCCCACACTGGGCAGTCCGGTTCAAGAATGTCCCAGATGTCATGGCACAGATGTGCCTAAAAATTTTTGAGCTCATGCTGATTACATTTAGGACATTTAAGAACATCAAAGAACCTCATCTTTCGGCTATTGGATTTAATGAAGGGAATCAGGACCTTGTCGATGACATGAGCACCACACCCTCCATTAACGTCGTCTATGCCTGGCATGCCCGTATAAAGTATCTACCTGCTTGCTTCAAACAGACGTTTGAAGAAATGTTTATCACGGGGTTCTGGGAATATCATTCAGAGATATTCATTCCCAGACCATCTCATCTATTACAGTTATTTGCCGTGGAACAAGCTCTCCATTCAGAAAAGCTACATATACCACATCCAGAGGTTCCCGGGCCTGTAGATTGGGATGCTCTACTCACTGACTTGGCCAAAGGGTTGAGAATTGCGCAACATCATTTAGCAAAAGACGTTGTGGAGTACTACATCCAACGACCCACCCAACAAGGGTCTGTCAGGGACGACAGACGCGAGAGAGGGGGGGGTGTTAGCAGTAGTCAAGGAACTGAAGGACTAACAAGACAAGGAAGCCAACGAAGGGAGTCGGAGCGAAGAGAAGGTACAAGCAGACAGAGTAGTCAAAAAAGATCGGGCAAGTAGGCCATTATTTTTTCAAGAAGCTAAAGCATATCAAAGAGGTGGACACATAAGGAGAAGGAGCAAGTAGGAAGCTCGAAGATGTGTATGTCAAATTGTTAGAGGAAATCCCTACAAAAATAGTGATTTTCATCACTAAAAGCCATTATAAATACCATTTCATATTTTTGTAACTCCATTTTGTGCAAGCCAAGGAGTCCTTGAGATTGAGGAGCATTAGAAGTAGCTACCTACCAGTTTTCATAATGTTTAGACTCCATTTGAGCCTTCAAATGGGGCCTAGAACCTAATTTTTAACTAGGCTAGACACTAGGTCTGGACACGGCCAAAACCTAGACAAAAACTATAAATAGAGCTAGAGAGCTCATTTTTGAGGTAGCTTATAATTTATTTGAAGTTGTATGAGCATTTTGGAAGTAATCTAAAAGAACTCCATTGTCCCTCTCTTTGCTCTTGCCTTGTGTGCACGTGTGTGTGTATGTGTGTGCATGTTAGTGTGCTTCTCACTCACGCACTTGTGCCTTCACTTGCTCGAGGTCATCATACCATCCTCACGTCTTCCCGGATTGACATTAAAGGAGGTGCTACTCATCACTGAGCTACACATTTGTTCTTTTAAAAGTTCATAACTTTTAGGAAAAGGAGCCTGGTATATCTGTGTTTTATAAATGCGTACAACTCTCCCCTATTTTGTTTTCATATGAATTGTTGATGGAATGAGGTCTGAGTAATTGTTTTTTCTTGCTAGGGAAGTAACTCCCTAGTTTTAACAATGCTCATTTAAGACATGGTTCTCATAATGCATAAGACATGGCTCCATAAATCCTATAAAAACTTTATACTCTGCTTTCAGTTGTGCCTACTGCTAGGGTGTCTTTAGTGAATGTGTATGTGGGAGGTGTTTGACTACCCCACAGGGGAGGATATCCCTGTGGAAAATGCTTTTCGTGACTTTTTTAGGACTTTAGAACCCCCTAGGGGAACATCCATATGGCTAGGATACCAACTACGGCCCATGTTTTTGTGTTATTCATATGTTTTCAGACATAATAGTCTCTGTTAGATTGCTCCTCTTCCCGTAACTGTCTAATCACATTCTAGCACACACGATAACTTTTTCTACTTGTATGTGCATTTGAACAAAAAATAGTGACCCTTGCACACTCCTAATAGAAAGAAATGACTGCTATCTCATGCTTTCCAAAGCATTGTCATACATACTCTGTTTGACAACACAACATAATTGATTATGGCATACTTAATTTGTGAAATATGAGGAACTATGTAGATATTGTGTTGTGTATGGGCTCCTTGGAGCCAATTTTTCCCACCAATTCTCACTGATTTGCAGGAATATGAAGATCTTCAAACCAAACCATGTTAATTTTTGTTATTGCCTTTGGGGTTGGCATCCAAAGTCTAGCACTCTCGCTATGGAGGATATGCATACCATGGCAGGACAAATTTTCATGATGCTCCTTGAAGTGGATACTAAATTTGAAATGAATGTTTTCTCATTATTAGATGCAGTCTACTTGCTCTTTTGTATGTCATTTGAGGTTTGGGAGCTTCTGGAGAAGACATTTCCAGCCTTACAAAAGACTGCATATTGGGATGCATGCTGGGCTGACGGATTGTGTCGCCCAGCTCTGAAGACTGAAGATTTGCAGATTGAAGGAAGGACTCAAGGCTTAAAGATAGATGTGCTGCAGATTCAAAGATCCTTGAAGACCTGAAGATTTGCTGCCTGAAGCTTTGCTGACTATGCAAATTGCAGATTTTGCAGACCTGAAGATTTCAACTTGGATAAAGTTCAGTTGTGTATGATCCTTTCCTCTTAACTTTGTCGAGGATGACAAAATCTAGAGGAGGGAGAGTGTTGGGATGTAGGGTATGCACACATCCACAAATGTGCATAGGAACCCTTCTTAAGACCATGAGAATAATCCTCCTTGTATATACTTGAGTGTCACATGTGAACACTCTCTTAGGGCACTTTTTAATACTTCTTTATGCCTTAGTATAAAAGACTGTTCATATTTTCACCCTTTTTGCCCTTCTAAGGAATTCCCACGTAAAAATTCCCATGCATGTCTTTTTTGGGGATTTGGTAGTTACATACTTGATCTTGGAATATCCTAGAAGATTGGCAGTTAGAGACAGAATCACCTTTTTGACTTTTCAAAGAGGCACATGGGGAATAGAGCTTAGCCTATAAATATGAGCTCATTTTTGTAAAGAAGGGAGCTTTTGGTCGACGTGCTCTCATGTAAAATCCTTTATCAATGGAAGATGCTCTCATTTACTCCAAGACTTGTTACATTTATATGTATTGTTGTCTTTGTGAGTGTGTGAGAGTGGTGTGTGTGTGCCTATGCATGTCTCTCCTTTGTGTGAGTAGAGTAGTTGCATTCTCTTGTATTTTCCTCATGGAGTAGGATCCTTGACTCCCTATTCTCCTTGTTTTCAAGCATGTGGCAAAGCCCGGGGCTGTTGCCAATGGCTTGAACATGTGGGAGGTAGGGGTGGATGAGAGGAGAGTCACTCTTGAGCTTTCCTTCTTGCTTCCATGCAAGGTGGTGTGGGTTTTGGGCGTTCCTTGCTACAACCACAACAATGCTCAAATCATGTGGCAAGAAATGTAGTTTTACTCTTAGATTATGGATGTTAGGCATAAGAGGATAGCTCACATTGGAGAAAGAGCCCTCAAACAAATCACTAGAGATTAGAGTGTACTTGGACTACCCAATATCTCAAAGCAACATGTGATATACAAGTGGAGTGCATTTTAATTTGGAAAATCACACAGTCAACCATTCACCAAGAAATGATACATAGATGGAGACCTTTTGGAGCTTGTCCACATAGATGTTTGGGAACGAACCAAAGACCCTTGAATCTGAGGATCAAGGTATTATGTGTAATTTATAGATGATTGTAATAGATGGACTATTTTGTAATTCATGAATCATAAAGGTGGAGTGTTTCCATGTTTTAAGAAATATTTAGCTCTTGTGGGGGATCAAATAGATAAAAATCTAAAAAAGACTAAGGTCAAATGAAGGGGGAGAATACTTCCCCCATGAATTTGATTCATATCTCCAAGATGGAGGAATCAAAAGAAAAATCACTATGAGATACACTCTTGAAAATAATGGAGTTATAGGAAGAAGGAATAGGACCATTGTGGAAGCAACAAGGTCCATTTTGAATGAAAAGAAGCTGTCAAACTATTTATGGGCAGAGGATTTAGAGAAAATCAAGATGTTATGTTTGATGAGAATGAATCATGGTTTGAAGATGATTGTAGGAAGATCAAGCTACCACATTATCTAGAGGAAGACTTCCCAACTCTATCAAGCAAGAATACACACACACTTGAAGCATCAAGTGATTCTAAAGATGATCAGAAGACTACAAGAATATAAATCAACTCATGGAACTCCAAAGGCAAAGTTAAGGTGCAAGAGTTAAGGTCCAAACCATCAGAAGATCTACTAGTGAGAAGTAGAATTCAAAGAGGTATGGTGATGATACATAATTGGTAACTCAACACTCTATTTATTTAGCATAGGATTTAAAATTTGAGGAGCCCTCATCTTATGAGGAGGCAAAGAAGAAAACATAGTGGATGAATGTCATGGAAGAAGAAATTGACTCCTTGTAGGATAATCACATCTGGGAATTGGTTCACAAGACTTCAACCATGAAGATCATTTGATCTAGGTGGATATACAAAGTGAAAAAGAACTCTGATGGAACCATCAACAGGTACAAAGCTAGATTTATGGCTCAACGATATGCTCAAAAACAAGGAATTGACTATGAGGAGACCTTCTCACATGTGGAAAAGATCCCAATAATCAGAGTGCTTATGAGCATTGGAGCTTCCAAGAATCAAAAGATCTATCAAATTGATGTGAGAATGCATTTCTAAATGGATGGATATCTAAAGAGGTATATATGACTCAACCTCTTGGATTTGAAGATTAAATCTTTCCTAAACATGTATTTAGGGTAAGGAAAGCCCTATATGGTCTAAAGAAATCCCCAAGGGCTTGGAATCATAGGCTTGTCACCTACTTGCAGGATAAAGGTTTCAAGGTTAGCATAGCAGATGCTTCACTCTTTACCAAGAGGAATCAAGGAGAATTCATATACATGTGTACATGTAGATGATATAATACTCACAATTAATGGTTTTGAAGGCATTAGGAGGATCAAGCTACAAATAAGGGAGGAATTTAAGATTAATGACTTATGGCAACTCACATACTTCCTAGGGTTGCAAGTTGTATACATAGAAAAGGTTATGTATCTCACTTAAAGGAAATACATCAGGGATATGTTTGTCGAGTTCAAGTTGGAGAATTCCAAGGTTGTAGATACACCCATGGAGACGAATTTGAAGCTAAGTGCTCATGAAGGAGATCCAATTGAAGACATAACAAGCTATCAAAGCTTAGTGGGAAGTTTGAACTATGCCACATTGACTAGAGTAGACATTTGCTATAGTGTAAGTGTTTTGAGTCAATTTATGAACACTCCTAGGAAACCTCACATGGAATTATCCAAGAGGATACTCAAATATTTGAAGGGTAACATTAATGAAGGTCTATATTATCCATATACATTTGATATAGACATAAAGCTCTTCTCTGATGCAGATTGGGAAAGTTTTAAAGATGGTAGGAGAAGCACTTCAATATATCTCACTTTTGTAGGTACAAGGCTCGTTTCATGGTTATCAAAGAAGCCATCTATTGTTGCAATTTCATCAACTCAAGTTGAATACAAAGGATTAGCCAATGCAACTTAGGAAGCCATGTGGATCAAGCCCTTGCACTTTGATTTAGGTCTCAAATCTTCTACTCCTCATATTTTTAGAGATAACATAAGCTCACCTCATCTTGCAACAAATCCATTTTATCATGCTAGGACAAACACATAGAGATCCATTATCACTATGTTAGGGAAAAAATCACAAGCAAGGAAATTGATCTCTCATATGTATCCACTCAACAACAATGTGCATATGTGATGACCAAGGCATTA
Organism: Ceratopteris richardii; assembly: GCA_020310875.1. Lineage (NCBI taxonomy): Eukaryota > Viridiplantae > Streptophyta > Polypodiopsida > Polypodiales > Pteridaceae > Ceratopteris > Ceratopteris richardii. The sequence goes on along the minus strand of CM035428.1, from coordinate 107,439,992 downwards.
TATGCAGTAAAGTTGAATAGGTTCAAAGCTATGACTAGAATAAAAGAAGTATTAAAGGATTGAATACTCGAGCATCTTAGGCTTGAGCAAGAGCTATCGGTGCATGGAGCAAGCCAAGTGCTTTGTTAAATGCACATTGGACTTCTCTTGATTTATAGAGCATAAAAATGCATCCATTGCGGCATATGCTTTCTAGGAGGCTTCAAAGGTTAAATCTTTATGTTATCTCAATAAAAGATAAAAGTGAAGAATGGAGATAATATTGAGTTTAGTGAGAGCCAAAATCCATGACTTAATTTTTAATTCAAATCTCAAATCATCTCCTAGAAGTTAGGATCACTTTTTAGGTGGAATCTCTAATAATCATCAAGTAAAAAGTATATAAATACACTATGCTTTGAGTCGCAATATGAGAAACAAGATTCAGCTAATCCTCACACTCATATTGAGTGAGCATTGTATAATCTTAAAGATAGAGAAGTCCTCCACAATCTCTTTGTATAATACGTCCATTAGAGATACATTTTATATTTCAATCTTACTGATTTATGAATTTTGTTTTCTGCCACAGTACTTTGAGTAGCTCTATAAAGTTCTTTAAGTCATTTCTCTATGTGTGAGTGCTCATTGTCCAATCCATCAATTGGAACACTTAGATAGCATGTAATAATTATTTATACAAATTTTCATAACCATTGGATGCATAGGACTTGAGATATGAGAAAATCTATGTGACAAGGTTTGTGTATCATCTTCTTCCTAAAAAGTTGGGATTACACCCCAAACTTCTTATGCACATTGCTTTGAGTGTGGTCATTCTAAATTCATGAAATAAATTGGCATAGCTTTCTTAACCCTTCAATTGGAAGTGTGTAAATTCTCTCTAGACAATTGGTACTAGGTCGTGAGCACTGAACAAAAAATTTGAGAGATTTCTTCCATAAATAGATAGTTTCTCAAGGTGCTTTGAATTCACAACTCATTTGCTTTGACACAGAGATTCTGTAATGATGCTCCAAGGTACGTGATATAATTGCATATATTGGAGGCCTATGGTGTATACCAAGGATCTCTAAATTTATCATGGCTGTTCTAGATAAAGATTTTGCTAAGACCATCCCATCTCTACATTCTACACATCACCTCTTCACACATCCAAGATTGAAATTTTTTTACTTAATCCTTGATCTATTTCTTCCAACTCAATTTGGTTAATCTATTATGAAGAATTCCACTTCAAGATTAAGTCATCATTCCTTTGCAAGTGATTCTATGCACCCTTGTCTTGCGTGTCTCTATATCCTAAGAATGATAATGCCATAAATTATAAAAAAATACTTAAGTATCTAGGTTGTATCAGTATTTTAATTATGAACCTTTGATTAAGGGTTGATTGTAACTATGGTGCAAAAGTATTTTTGAGTAACTATACACAAAAAATTGTATTCTCCAAAGTTCCCCAAGAGTTAACCGATGCTTATTTTCACTCGTAGTTGTATGTTTGGGAAGTTATATTTTGGATTTTATATGGGATAGGAATTCCTTTGCTATGTTGATAAGTGAATTAGTTGAATAAGGAATCCATAGATTGATCATCTATCTTTTTTTCATTTACTTGTCTTAGTAATTATCCTTTGATTCAAACCAAGAGTATTTTTCATAAGCACAAGTAGAGTGAATGGACCTCAATGCAAAATTAGTAGGAGGAAATAGTACATGAACTATTCACCATATGAATTTTTAGATTTCATCAATGTTTTTTTTTTATTCTTTGAAGCTTCTAGATTGTTCTCATCATTAGTAATAACTTTAGTTGGATATTTATTTATCTTACTGGTGTGAGATGAAAATAGATCATAATATCGACCATTAGAGTTAAACATGTATAGAAGGGGGCAAGTCAAATCACTTAGTAGCATGGGTGAACTCTCCATTAGGAAGTGTCCAACCTCCCAAGCCATCCTTTGGTCAAGTGTCCAACGTGATCAAAAGAATATTTTGTGAGGAGAGTAGAATCAAAAGTGGAATCTAACCAAATCACTAAGCTAACAACAAGCACCTAGGAGTGCTCTAAGAAATACTATAACTAATAATAGTAACACACCCAAGACTTTGCACTTTTGCAACCATGATGAGGTTGGTTTGTTGAGGAATCCTAGAGGAGATTAGAAGGTGGAAGTAGAGGAGATTGGCACCTAGCAAGGACTAGGTGGGACACTAGGAGAGAGATAGCAAACTAAATATCAAGTTGGGTTATGCATAAGACAATCAGACATCAAACATCATGTTCATAGACAACAACATCAAATGCACCTATAGTATCATGAGGACTCAACCTTAAGCATGTCTCCATTGGAGTGGCCATAGGTTTCCAATATTCAAAGCCAAAACATTTTAATAATGTGCCAATTGTATTGAACAGCCATCAGCCTTTCTAAGTTGAAGGTCAAAATATTGATCCAAACACCTCAAATCTGACATCTCAAAAGAGACATGCAAATCAGCCTCAAATTTAGTAATGTGCTTCTCATTAGGATAAGTGAAATTAGCATATCATCAAGATATACAATAATAATTAGAAGTACATCATTTACATCCTTAACATATAAGGAGACCTCAGTTGGACTATTCACAAATCCATGTGCTAGCAAGTAGGCAAGTATCTTTTCATACCAATCACATGGTTCTTGCTTCGATCCATACAATGACCTTTTCAAGATGCATGCTTTGTTTCCATGCCTTTATGCATAAAACCACAAGGCCAAAATACATACACTTCTTCATGTAGAGCACCATTCATAAATGCATTTTTTATGTCAACTCATGTATATTCCAACCATGATGAGTTGCAAGTGTAAAATGTTATGCACGATTGTCATCCAGCACATGGGAGCAAAGGTCTCATCAGAATCAATGCCCTTCTCTTGATCATAACCTTTGGCAACAAACCTAAACTTATATCTATCAATTGTTCCATCATGCTTACACTTCAGCTTGTACACCCATTCGGCCCCAATGGCCTTTTTTCTAGGATAATGGTCACATAAAGACCAAGTACCATTCACAACCACATCATATTTTGATTGCATAGAAGCCATCCCAATTTCTAAATTTTTTGCTTCATCAAAAGAAACATTCTCGTTCCCATCATAAAGACTGGAGATAGCCATTGCATGTCAATATGATGCAAAAGAAACATTATCAGGACCTAAAAAACTATGAAATGAAAAATGCTTATCTAGCTTACTATTTCTCAAAGTCTACACCAACCATTTAGGCATAGTTTTTGTCTCTTCAATGTTAGTTACCTCATCAAGAAATGCATCATGTAAAATTGCATAAAAAATAGAATGATCTACATCATCATTTGAAACTTAAGGCTCACAAATTGCCTCATTAGGAGAAGCATTTGATTTTCCACCTATAAAAAGAGGCAGCAAGGTGTCATGCACATCCTTTGAAATGACTCATGTCTCCTTGTTACATGAAGTAAGGGCTGAATTGCATCTTCCACAAAAACAACTAACCAAAATTATTTAGTATGTGGATGACATAGATTATATTCTTTGTTTTCATAAATCTACCTAACAAAAATACATTTCATAGCCTCATTATCCAATGTTTTGTGTTGTTGTTTAGGCACTAATGCATATGCCACACAACAAAAAACATGTGGATAAACAAGATCTTGTGACCATTTCAAGCCTCATATGGATTGATAGACTATAAAGCTTTGGTAGGGCACCTATTAACTACATATGCTACACACATAACACCCTCAAGCTAGAAGTTGTGTGGTAAAGCCTAACTTTTGATCATACATCTTTCCATTTCAATGGAAAAATTGTTCTTCTTCTCAGCAAATCATTGTTTTGAGGGGTATATTGAACTATACACATATGTTTTATCACACGATCCACTAGAAATGCATCAAACCAAAAAGTAAGTACCTAACATGTTTGGATGAATTCATGATATAGATATTACTCCAGACAATGCAAAAGAGGTTTAAAGATACATATGATGAACATCTAGCTAGTCTAAATCACGAGCTATGGGAAGATTCGCATGAAGACCCTATAGAAGAATAACTTAATATGTCCATTCCACTAAAGTGTGCCAAGTGTTAGGTAGCTATTGAAATACATTTTTGTAGAATTGTATTTTTCTATCAGTGGGATAGTCAAATACAAAGTAGGTATTTGAAGCAACTAGTCTCATATGTGATAAATTGAAGTTTCATTGGTTAATCCTTGATGAGCCATCTCTTTTCTTGTATCTTGAAGCAAGCACTCATGAGATTTGCCTGCAAACACACACATAGAACTCTCCCATTCACCTCCCAATTGTAGCCCAAGATGTCCTTGCCTCGCTCTCAAGTGAGTCCCATGGATCACTCTACTCTCTCTCTTACTACCCTTAATAAGAATTTGTACCAAGCAGTTCCATGTGGAAAATATACAAACACATTGCAAGGGGTGATTCACAACCTCAAGCTCTCTACGATGTGTCATTTCCTTCCCCTCCACATAGTTTCTAGCTTGAGGCTGTCATGTGTGCAACATATGTACTTAACACGTGTCCCATTAAAGTGCTACAGTCTATCACTCCATATGAGGCTTGGCATGACCGCAAGCCATCTGTTGCTCATCTGCGTGTTTTTGGTTGTTTGGCATATGCATTAGTGCCCGAACAACATCGTAGAAAATTGGATGATAATGTAGTAAAACGTATTTTTGTTGGTACAATTCTAAAAGTAAAGGTTATTGTCTGTATAATCCATAGACTAAACGCATTCTAGTTAGCCGTGATGTTGTTTTTGTGGAAGATGTTATTCAGCCATTACTTTCATGTAGTAAGAAGACATCTGTTAGCTCCAAAGACATGTATGATACTTTGTTGCCTCTTTTTATAGGTGGACAATCTAGTGCTAGTCCTAAAACTATGCCAAAATGGCTGGTGCAGACCTTGCGTGACAGCAAATTAGATGCACCTCTATCATATCATACTCGATCAGGCTCTCGTAGTGCCTGTTTTGCATCAAATTGCTATGCTATGGCTGCATCTAGTCTCTATGATGAGACTAAGCCTGTTTTGTTTGATGAAGCACAAAATTCAGAAAATTGGATGCTTGCTATGCAATCTGAATATGATGCAATAATGAAGAATGGTACTTGGTCTTTATGTGACTTGCCTCCTGGAAAGAAGGCCATTGGCACTAAGTGGGTATACAAGCTGAAGTGTAAACTGGATGGTACAGTTGATAGGTATAAGGCTAGGCTTGTTGCAAAGGGTTATGCACAGGAAAGAGGCATTGATTTTGATGAAACCTTTGCTCCTACTTGGCGAATGACTATTGTTCATAGCATATGTGCACGTGCAACTCATCATGGTTGGAATGTACATCAGTTGGACATTAAAACAACATTTATGAATGGTGACTTGCATGAAGAAGCGTATGTTTTTCAGCCCCGTGGCTTTGTGAAGAAAGGGCATGAAAACCAGGTGTGGAGGTTAAAGAAGGCATTATATGGTTTAAAGCAAGCACCACATGCTTAGTATGAAAAGATACATACCTATCTGATTGCACATGGTTTTGAGAACAGTCCAACTGAAAGCACCTTATATGTTAAGCATGCTAATGATGTACTTCTAATCATTCTAATTTATGTGCATTAATACATATAGTTTTCTCATATCTCATATCTTCTACTCTGTCATATATCACTCGAAACAGTGAACTTCACTGATCTATTTCTCAGTGTGTACTTGATCATTTGTAGAGATTTAAGTTGATATAGATTCACTAGACTATCTTCTTTTGTATTCCAAAGTTTCATACCTATTGCCTTAGCCAAACTCAAATTATGTGCAAAACATTACCCTCTGGTCTGCATAGTATCAACACCTAAAAATGTCAAGATGCATCTCTAACTTGCTAAGCATCATTCTTTGATCATGGACTATCATTTCAAGTGAAGTAACTTGCAAAAGCTAGCTACCCAAGTTAACTAGATATGCCCAAAATGATTTTGTTCAACTGTTATCAGAGAAGGAGTACTGCTCATTCCTCTAAACACGTGTAGTGGCCATAATAGCAAGTTTTTGGTTCACAATGAAACTCCAACTTATCTATTTTGATCAAATGGTTTGAGGATCATCTTCCAAAGTACCTAGGTGATTATTTGTGCTTCCTTTCTCAAGAGGTCTACTTTGCACTCCTCAACTCAGTTTTGGTTGGTGTGAAGCAAGAATTTGTAGCATCATCTCATCTCTGGAAGGTGTCCACCATCTCCTCCAACAGTGGTATCAGAGCAACATCAAGGTAAAATGGAAGATGGATTTCCATCATTCATTGAAAATTAAATAGGGAAAATTATCTAGCTTGGTCCCTAAGGATGAAGGCTTACCTCCAAGGAAGAAGCTTGTATGGATACATATCTGGAGATGAAGAAATGACAACCCTTAGAAGCAAACATCAACCTACAAGAGAGAAGCAAGAGAGACTAGCTCCATGGTGTTCAATCAAGGCTGATGACAAATGGGAGTCCTTTACCACAGCAATGGACCTATATATGGACATGCAGATACCTGACCTCAATACATTGATGGGACAATTGTTAAAACATGAGACAAAGCTCAACAAGAATGGAGATATTTCTAGAGGTAATCAATCTTCTTCCCTTTACACAGATAAAAATAAGAGTAAAGATAAAGGCAAAGATAAGAGGAATGAAGAAAAAGCAAATACCTCTCAAGTGAATTTCACAGCTAGAGGAAGAGGTACTAAAGGAAGGGCCAAAGGAGCAGACCAAGGCAGGGAGAGACCATAAAGCTCTTCACCTTGCAACATTTGTGGCTTAACCAATCATACCACAGATGAATGCTTCAGGAACACAAAGAATCACAAACGAAGAGGCTTCCATAGAGGAAGCTATGGACAATCAAGAGGCAAGTTCAATAATGGAGGAAACAACTACCATCACAATTACAACCAAGGCTACAACAACAATTATCAAGGAGGCTTTAGAGGAAGAAGAGATTACAACAAGTATACAAATGATCAAGAGGATTCCCCATTACTCATGAATATGACATCCAAGCAAGGTAAAGATGATGATTACCTATTCTATATTGATTTTGTTGTTCCAATCATGTAGCAGGCAATGTAGCATTATTGTCTAACCTTGAAGAACCCAAAGGAAAGCATGAAGTTCAGACAGGTGATGATACTAGGCACTTAGTAAAGAAGGTTGAAAATGTTAAAGCATCTGATGGTAACATGAATCTTCTAAGCAGGGTATTATATGTACCAACAATAACCAAGAATCTAATCAATGTTGGATAGATTGTTGAGAAGGTTTTACAGGTTAGATGTACAAGGCATGGAGCATATGTGGAGGACCCTCAACAAGGCTTCAAGAGGATTGCAAAAGGTGAGAAATCTAGTAGAATTTTTAGCTCTGAAATTGAAGATACAAGCAATATTTCTCTCTTCAATTATAAGGACCAAACCCTATCTGAATTAGAGATATGGCATAAGAGATTAGCTCATATATGTGAAAGGACATTGAAGCAAATATGCAGGGATCAAAGTGTGCTTGGCATCCCAAATGTGGCCAAGCAACACATGATTTACAAATGTGAAGCATGCCGATTTGGCAAGTCACATAGGCAACCATTCAATAAAAGATGATACATGTACGAAGACTACTTGGAGCTTTTGCACACAAATGTGTGGGGTCCTAGTAGAGAGCCATCAATTTCAGGGTCAAGGTATTATGTTTCGTTCATAGATGACTATAGTAGATGGAAAATACTTTATTTTATGAAGCATAAAGATGAAGTCTTCACTTGTTTCAAGAAGTATTTGGCATTGGTTGAGAATCAAATAGGTAGAAGTTTGTAGAGGCTCAGATCTGATGGAGGTGGTGAGTATTTCTCACATGAGTTTGACTCCTTTTATAGGAAAAAGGCGTAAAGAGAGAGATTACAACAAGGTACACTCCTGAACAGATTGGAGTGGTCGAGAGAAGAAATAGATTAATGGTAGAGGCTACAATATCAATGTTGAATTAGAAAAAGTTGTTTCCATAGCCACTTACCTAATCAATAGGCTTCAATCCAAGTCTCTAGATGGGATGACACCTTATGAGGCATGGAATGGAATGAGATCCTCTTTAGATCATTGTAAGATCTTTGGGTGCATTTCTTATGCACGCATACCCTCACATATTAGAGGAAAACTTAATCCAAAAGCTGAAAGATGCATATTCATTAGCTATGATCATAATAAAAAAGGATATAGGTTATATCATCCCATTAAAAAAGGATTTATAGTTATTAGGGATGTGGTATTTGATGAAAATAACTCCTAGTTTGAAGATGATTGCAGGAAAATAAAGCTACCTATGATTTGGAGAATGATTTTCCGAATATGAATCGAAAAGAACCACATACATGAGAGGACGTCAACTCAAAAAATGAAGAACATATTGATTTCAAAGCTTGGAAGTCCAAGGTCAAAAAACGATTGGAAGACATTCCAAAGTCATCCAATCAAGCACTTAGAAGATCTCAAAGGGAGAGCAAGAAACCTATAAGGTATGCTTATAATACATCATTAGTCACCAAGCATTCGATATACATTGCGAAAGATTCTATGTTAGAAGAACCTTCTTCATTTGAGGAAGCCAACAAGAAAGAAGAATGGAGAGAAGCTATGCAGGAGGAAATTGAAGCACTTCAAGAGAATAGTACTTGGAACTTGGTTCCCATAAAACCATTCATGAAGGTAATAGAATCCAGGTGGACTTGCAAAGTGAAAAAGAATTCAGATGGCACAATAAACAGATATAAAGCAAGGCTAGTAGCAAAGTGGTTTGCCTAAACCCATGGAGTGGATTATGAGGAGACCTTCTCACCTGTAGCCAAGATGCCAACTATCAAAGTTTTAGTAAGTATTGTTGCTTCAAAGAATTGGAACTTGTACCAAATAGATGTTAAAAATGCATTCCTTAATGGGTGGATCTCTAAATAAGTCTACATGGCTCAACCACTATGATATGAAGACAAAGACAAACCTGATTATGTATGTAAATTAAGGAAGGCATTGTATGGTTTAAACCATGCTCCTAGAGCTTGGAACCATATGCTTGTCACATATTTGTAGGACCAAGGTTTTGTGGCAAACAAAGCAGATTCTTCATTGTTCATTAAGAAGACTAATTCAGAGGTTATTTATCTATGTGTTTATCTGAATGATATTATCATTATTGGAAATAATGCCAATGGCGTCAAGAAGATCAAAGCCCAGATGAAGGAGGAGTTCAAGATCAATGATCTTGGATTGCTTACATATTTTCTTGGCTTAGAGATTGTTTATACAGACTTGTGTTTTCATTAATAAGAGAAAATACATCCATGATATACTTGTCAAGTTCAAAATGGAAAATGCAAAAATTGTAGGTACACCCATGGAATTGAACCACAAACTCAGTACACATGAAGGAGAGCTACTTGAAGACATTACAGGTTATCAAAGTCTTGTTGAGAATCTCAATTATGCCACCCTAAAAAGAGTTGATATATGCTATGGGATGAGTACATTGAGTCATTTCATGCATACATCAAGAAAAACTAACATGGAAGCTGCCAAAAGGATCTTAAAGTACTTGAAGGGTACCTTAAATGAAGGACTATTTTATCCATTCACATCTGACTTGGATATCAAGTTATACTCTGATGCAGATTGGGTTGGCTCAAAAGATGATAGGAGGAGCACCTCTTGCTACTTATCTTTTGCAGGATCAAAGTTGATTTCATGGTGATCAAAGAAACAACCAACTATGGCATTGTCATCAACTAAAGCTGAATATAGAGGCCTAGCAAATGCAACACTAGAGGTAATGTGGTTAAAGCTACTCTAATCGGATTTGGGGATACATACATACACTCCAATGATCTTTGGAGATAATACTAGCTCACTTCATTTGGTTTTTAATCTTGTATATCATGCAAGGACTAAGCCCATTGAAGTGCATTATCATTATGTGAGAGAGAAACTACTTAGCAAGGACATACAATTGTCCTATGTATCAACAAATTTGCAATGTGCAGATATGCTAACCAAATCTTTGGATGGAATTAAATTGAATAGGTTCAAGATGATGATTGGATTGGAGGAGATTAAATTGAAACCCAAGAATATTAGGCTTGAGTGGGAGCTGTTGGTGCAATTAATCCAAGTCTAAATGCTTGATCATTTATCCTAAGGTTCATATGTGCATTCATGTATTAGCACATGAATGATCTCTTGTAAAAGATTGATCTTTTTACTCCTTGAAAAAGTGCATATATGGAATCACTTCAATCATGAGTTCTTAGGAATATTTCCACAACTTATTTGGTGATGAATTATGGAAAATCAAGTCCAAAAACTTTGGAATGCTTTTAGGTAAAGATTTGAATTTGAATCTTGGCTCTAAGAAAAGACTATAAAAAGAGGACTACCTAGGCGCATGAAAAGAACCCAGATATAGTAGAGATTTCAGAGGACTTATTGTGGCATATTGAGCTCACATTATAGCTCTAATATTGACCTCACATTGTGCAATAATTCGTTGCCAATGTAAATGTAATTTATGTGCATTAATACATATAGTTTTCTCATATCTCATATCTTCTACTCTGTCATATATCACTCAAAATAGTGAACTTCACTGATCCGTTTCTTAGAGGTTTACTTGATCATTTGCAATGATTTAAGTTGATGTAGAACCATTAGTCTGTCTACTTTCTTATTACAAATTTTCATACTTAGTGCCTCAGCCAATCTTGAGTTATGTGCAAAACATTACCCTCTTGTTTGCATATTATCAACACCCAAAAATGTCGGAATGCATCTCTAACTTGCTAAGCATCATTCTTTCAACATGGTCTATCAATTCAAGTGAAATAACTTGGAAAATTTAGCTAGCCAAGTTAGTTAGATACGCCTAAAAGGATTTTGTTCAATTGTTAGCAGAGAAAGAGTATTGTTCATTTCTTTGAACAGGTGTAGTGACCAAAATAGCCAGTTTTTGGTTCACAATGAAACTCCAACTTATCTGTTTTGATCCAATGATTTGAGGATCATCTTCCAAAGGACCTAGTTGATTATCTATGCTTGCTAGAAAGCTCAAGAAGTCTACTTTGCACTCCTCAACTCATTTTTGGCTAGCGTGAAGCAAGAATTTGCAGCACCATCTCATCTCTGGAAGGTGTCCACATCTCCTTCAATAGCATCTATGGCAGAGAGGACCTTGGACATCCCTTCTTCTCATGCCCTAGAATCTTCTGGATCTGGTAGTATCTCGCCAAGATTTTGAGCTTAACGGGGCAAATCAACTAGGAACAAGCATTACTTGGGGAAACAGTTGGCTTCTCTTTTGCTTTGTGGAATGCCATCAGGGGGGAAGCACCTTGGAAGATATGGAAAGAAAGATGTACAATCGACTTTTATGGCCATTAGAAAGAGTGGTAGTTTGAGAAATCTCTATACCTGTTAGGTAGAAGAATATGTAGTTGTAAAAATCCCTGCCTTTAGGAAGATTGGATCAATAAGTTCTTTTGCTACAAGATCTTGATTTTGAGGTGTGACATAGTGTTATACTTTATGGAATATTTGGAATGAAGGTTTAATGCCTTGAGGATTTTAATGTGTTTTGTGTTTTGATTTAGCAGGTGGAGATCCATGAGGGTATGAACAGTTCAAATGTGAACGAGTGTGAATGCAAGAGGATTTATTCACATACTTTTTGGAGTTATTTTTAGAAGATAGTTATTTTTAGCTATTTTTGTAAATAAAGCAAAAGCACACTATTTTTAGTGTGTCTCTCATGTATCTTCCATCAAGGACATAATATGAATTGCCTATAAATACGCATGCTCTCATCGAGTGTCCATGAGAGCATGTGGGGGGAGATTGCACCCTATCTTGTGTCGTCTCTCTTCTTTTCTCTCTCTTGTCTCTTGTCTATTTGCTGCATGTGTATATGCTCTGCGGGATACGATCGACAACAGTGGTATCAGAGCCTGGACGTCTGCAGAGCATGATTTCATCATCATTATCTTGGTGGAGCTGTTTGTGAGCATCATCCATCATCTTCTACAGTCGGCTGGGGAGCACGAGAAGTTTCGAGGAAGAGCACTCAGAAAGGAGTCTTTCGTTCGTCGGAGCTTTTTTTTCATCGTCCGTTTGCTGACGCTAGAGCAAAAGGCGAGCAAATGTGAGCCCGCAAGCACCCATGGTCTCATGGCATATCCGCACGGGACCGCCGAAGTTTCCTCTGCACACTCTGATGGCCATCTTTTCTAATTTTGATTCTGCACCTCCTTTGAACCTACACGCAAGGATTTGGGCCCGCATCTATGCTCGGAATTCCCGGTAGTGCCTCGCTCAGAGCCTCATGCTCTTATGTGTTTAGTTGGGTTTCTCTTTGTGCTAGAGCACTGACGAACACCATCTCCAAGAGAAGGCATCATGTCCACGTGCTTAGGCTCAGGCGCAACAACCGCACTAATGATTTACACGCGGATTCATGTAACCGTCGTTTTTCCCAAAGTCAGTGTTTATCTTCTTCTTATGATTACTTTGCTGCTATACAGAGCGTTGCTTTGCTAATCACATGGATAGAAGAGTAGATCGACGTTGTCCTTCTTTACCAGTTACGGTATACTTCAGTGAATGAGAGCGTCGTCAGTGCACGCCATACTCTATCGATCTCTTATGTGTACATGCGAATGTCCGAAGAAAAAAAAAAAACGCTAAAGCACAGAGAGAGGTTTGACAGAGCATCAATCCGTTTTCTATGTATAACAACGTACATGTAATAGTCTCTGATCACATCCTAACTCCGAATACTTCATCTGCACATGCTTTACGTTATAATCGTGCAATGATTCTGAGGATAGTGCCTCCGTACTTTCCACGTTGGCCGCGCATATATATAGCGGTCACGTTTTTGCAAAAACATGTGGGATTAAGGCATACTATGATCCGTGGGAGAAGAGAGCCATCGCCGTCGCTGGATACGTTGACCACCCACCAAGGAGATAACAGAGAGTACTCACTTTCATATCAACAGACAATCTACAGAAAATATATAGCACTTAGGCCTTAAACATCGATCTGCAACATGCGCGCTGTTCGTTGTCACAAAATTCAGATGAAAGATGATTTTCTCCATTGTTTTCATAGCCAATTAAGCATACACCTCTTCCACGCCCTTTCAGAGATCTTTCGATTCAGTTTTCCATCATATTCCAAGTTTGAAGTTTACCATATCTTTCAGCAACCCTTTTTCCGATCCTCGTTTTGAAGCATAACTTATTGTGAGAAACTTCGAAAACTATTCCAACAAAGGGTGAACCATCTTCAACACCTGCACACATCGGCAAATTACTTTTTAAACCTCGAGATAAGTCTCTTGTCAATTCATCTGCAATTTTGCATCGTAACTAGAGTATACACATATTTTCGACATGGGTTTGTCTTGTGCATGTAATTTTTCTTGCAGGGACATGTAAGTATTTTCTTGCAGGTTTGCGAGGAGAAAAAAAAATCTAAATTGTCAGGGTGTGTAATCCCCTTTGGTCTCTTTGTGCATAGATTGTGCCTATTGGCATGTATATCATGGAAATTATTTTTTGGAATTTTTCTGGTTTTCAAAATTACGCCGTTATGCTGCCGAAATTTTTACAAAATTTGTATGCACATGCATTCAAGCATAAAATCATGATTAGAAAATTGATTATTATTTTATCATATCCAAATATTCATTTTTGTCGTCATCTTTGGATTGCATTTAGACTTAAACCCTGTTAATCATTCACATTCACATTAAATTCCAGTTTTCCAATTCCATGCATGTTTTTTTTTACATGGCACATGCTTATAATTGTTCAGTGATGCGGCATGTGATTGGCCATCCATGTCTATTTTATTCTTATCAACTGAGGTCAGTTGCTCGACAACTGGGGGGCATGTTATACTTTATGGAATATTTGGAATGAAGGTTTAATGCCTTGAGGATTTTAATGTGTTTTGTGTTTTGATTTAGCAGGTGGAGATCCATGAGGGTATGAACAGTTCAAATGTGAACGAGTGTGAATGCAAGAGGATTTATTCACATACTTTTTGGAGTTATTTTTAGAAGATAGTTATTTTTAGCTATTTTTGTAAATAAAGCAAAAGCACACTATTTTTAGTGTGTCCCTCATGTATCTTCCATCAAGGACATAATATGAATTGCCTATAAATACGCATGCTCTCATAGAGTGTCCATGAGAGCATGTGGGGGGAGATTGCACCCTATCTTGTGTCGTCTCTCTTCTTTTCTCTCTCTTGTCTCTTGTCTATTTGTTGCGTGTGTATATGCTCTGCGGGATACGATCGACAACACATAGACTTGTCCTCTCTCATGCAATAGTACACTTTTTATCAATATTGGATTTGAAAGAACCTCAAAAAGTAATTGAAGATAATTTTCCATATGGGAACTGTTCTCTATTGGACCTACCTAGCTAGATCCTTTGGATATAACCTCTTGGTATGAAATTATGTTTTTTTTAATATGGAATCACACATGGTGCTATGTCTAAAGTATCTAGGAAAAATTTGGTAATTTGCAATAGATGCGTCAAATTAGTACTTCGAAAATTATATTATGATGGTACCACAAGGGCATAGTTGAGTTGTGTGATGTCATATGAAGTATCAATTATAACTTTTGGAGCTCACAAAGAACTTGCACGAGGTCATTTTGGGGTAGAATCTGCCACCAAGAAGATTTTGTAGTCAAGCTTTGAATGGCCTACACTGCATAAAGAAGCTTATCAAGTAGCAACTCAATCCAATACTTGTTGAAGAATAGTTGAACCCTTAGTTCAACAACAGTTCCCTCCACAACAAATATTACCATTTGGAACCATTTCAAAAATGGTAACTGGATTTTCTAGGACCAATTTCATCTTCCACCACCCCTACACCTCTAGAACAATTATTATCATTGGAACCATTTCAAGAATGGGAAGTTAATTTTTTTAGGACTTGTCTCACCTCCGGACACCCATACAAGTAAAATGTATATACTCACACGTATAACCTCTGCAATCAAATGGGCCAAATCTTGGTGTTGGCATACAGGTCATATGAAGAGCATACAAGTACAAAAGAGCAGTCATGCACAATACGGCAACAAGGCCTAATCATTTTTTCCATGGACCATTCACAACTCAAGTGACTTTAATCACTACACAAACATTGTAAATTCCATTTTTGGTAGAATAGACTCCATTTTGTCCAAGCCGAGGAGTCCTCGAGCTTGAGGAGTATTAGAATTAGCTACATATCAATTTTCATAATTTTTAGACTCCGTTTGAGCCCTCAAATAGGCTCTAGAAACTAATTTTTAACTAGGTCGAACACTAGGTCTGGACAAGGCCAAAGCTAGTGAGAAAACTATAAAAAGAGCTAGAAAGCTCATTTTTGGGTTAGATTGTTTGTGAATTGAGCTTATGTAAGAGACTTTTTGACTAATGCAAAGAACTCCATTGTTCCTCTCCTTGTTCTTGCCTTGTGTGCGTGTGTGTGTGTACGTGTGGATGCTTGTGTGCTTCTCACTCACACACGTGCCTTCACTTGCTCATAGTCTTCATACTAGTCCTCACATCTTCTCGGATTGACAATTATGAGGTGAATCTTCTCACGTTGGTACTCACCATTGTGCTAGAGTGACACCAAATTTGGCGCCGTTGCCGGGGAGAGAGCTTCGAGGACGAGCGTGTGATGGTAAGACGTCGAGTTGAGACATTGGAGTTATAGGTAATATCCTTTCTTTTCCTTATTTTTCTTCATTTTTTCTTATT
Source organism: Ceratopteris richardii (assembly GCA_020310875.1). Lineage (NCBI taxonomy): Eukaryota > Viridiplantae > Streptophyta > Polypodiopsida > Polypodiales > Pteridaceae > Ceratopteris > Ceratopteris richardii. Next base: position 107,424,083 of record CM035428.1, on the reverse strand, counting down.
TTTGCATCACCATCATCACCATCATCATCCCCACCATCTCCCACCTCCATCTCCATCTCCACAAAAATTTCAGTTTTTTTGTCATAATCCACCCCCCACCTCATTTCCCTCATTTCATTGTGAGAGAGAGCGAGAGAGAGCTTGCATGCTATCGGTTTTTGTGTGTTTTTTGAGCTTTTGCTAGAGGAACTATTTGTACCACCATCTCCAGCAGCTTGCACAGGTACGACAGACTCTGCACAGGTCTCGGGACGACGACTTCTGTCTGTCGCGACAGATAGAAAAACTTGATATTTTATGAATGCATGTTTGGCAGGGTAACCTACACCATTAGAGCACTCCAAATCACTTGAAGTTTCTCAAAAATTTGTGTTTTTTCAGTCTATCGCGACAGACACCGTCTATCGTGACAGACTCATCTATCGCGACAGACACCGTCTATCGCGACAGACCCATCTATCGCGACAGACACCGTCTATCACGACAGACCAGTCTATCGCGACAGACACCGTCTATCATGACAGACCCATCTATCGCGACAGACACCCGTCTATCGCGACAGACCCATCTATCGCGACAGACACCCGTCTATCGCGACAGACCAAATTCCACGACAGACGATAGACACCGTCTATCGCGACAGACCAGTCTATCGTGACAGACACCGTCTATCACGACAGACCCATCTATCGCGACAGACACTGTCTATCGCGACAGACAGAGACCCACGATAGACACCGTCTATCGCGACAGACCAGTCTATCGTGACAGACACCGTCTATCAGGACAGACACCGTCTATCGCGACAGACACCGTCTATCGCGACAGACCCATCTATCGCGACAGACACCGTCTATCGTGACAGACCAAAACCACGACAGACGATAGACACCATCTATCGCGATAGACAGACATTTTCGGCAAAAATTAAGGGGTAATTTTTTTGGAAATTTAGGCTAAATTTTGGGCATATTTGCATACTCAAATACTCATACACTTACAAAGGCCTTAGAAAAATGCATTAAAACTCCTGAAAGGTTTTGTTTATCTGTTTCACCCCCTAAACCCTGAACGGTCATAACTTTTTCATACGAAATCCATTTTTTGAGCTCTAGGGCTTGTCGGAAAGCTCGTGGCATATACTACACGCCCTCAACTGTTTTTTATAAGAATAATGCGTTGATTTTCAGATATGATATTTTGAAGTTGACACACTGAGGGGTAGGTACACCAAGGGGGCTCTAGAGGAAAATTTTTAGCAACACAAAAGGGGGAACAAGGGTCCTTAAAAAGTGTCTGAAATAAATTGTCTGTCAATTGAAGGATCAAATTGAAGCTAAACTTGGGGTTCTTACAGGATCATCGAGAGCTTTTGGAGAAAGCAAAGTAAGTGCCAGGGCGAACCAGCTTGGGAACGTGCTTCCTGGGTAGACGAGCATCACCAGGAGGAGCTACTTGAGGTTGGAACATCTCTTAACCCCCTCAGTCCATTCTTAGCATAGGCTAAGTGCGAGTGGTTGTCCTGATTGACTAGGGGTACGATAGGAACGCTCAAGTTAGAAGAGCCTTTAATTTCTCAAGTGCAAGGATAGGCTAAATTGCAGTCAAGGGATAACTTAAAGGAAAAGAACTTACACTAAGCGGACACAGAACATCAAGTACGACACACTAAAGTGCTCCTGACGACGCTTAATTAAAAACAAGAAAACACGTCCAAAGGAACTTAAAAGGAACAAGTGATTGGTACCAAAGAATCAGCAACGTACAAAGGGCATATGAACCTGAGATCGGGTAGACACTTAGGGAGAGATCGTCAAAGTGTTAGATCATCCGAGGCTAGCGTCAACCATACAGCCAGATCTGGGGCCCAACAATTGAGTGATTACCCCTACACTCTAGACTCAGAAACCAGTGACTCTGACATGTCGTATAGCATGGAAAGACCTGCAAGTAGCTCAGGAATGGCATACCTAGAAAGACCTGAATGTCCCTACAAGACTTAATTGGAATACATCCAGACCAACCGCCTAGGTGCACGCATCTATGAGGATGGTCTGCGAAGATCTGTTGTCCTACACCAGATTGGAATAAGCCCTTCCATGTGCATGTGGATGCATCCAATTATGCCATTGGATGTGTGCTTGCACAACCTACTGGCGAAGGCAATATGGATCTTCCAATTACCTATGCTAGTAGACAGTTGAATGCGGCTGAACGAAACTATACCACTACCGAACGAGAGGGATTAGGCATGGTGTATGCGGTTAAAAAGTTTAGACATTATTTGCTTGCAAATAAGTTTAAATTTTTTACTGATCATCAAGCTCTACTTTACTTGGTGAACAAGCCATGCAACACAGGTAGATTGGTGAGATGGTTCCTTTTACTAATGGAATATGACTTTGAGGTAGTGGTGAGAAAAGGCAAGACCCATTTGAGAGCAGATCATCTCTCTAGGCTCACATCGGGAGAAGCCCCACAAGGAGTATCAGATGACCTTCCTGACGCTTACTTGTTTAATTTGGAAGTTGTACCTCAGTGGGCTAAGCCATTAGTGCCAGTATTGACATACGGGCCTAATCACCCAGTCATAAACACTCAAGATAGAGAGGTAGTAAAAGCCCAAAAGTACCATATCATGGCACGAAGTATGTACAAACAAACAGATCAAGGGATATTGGCTTGTTGTGTGGAAGAGGATGAGTACGCTAAATGGTTGCAGTTGGCACACATAGGTGCATTAGAGCAACACTACTCAAAACAACGAACCCTATAGACACTAAGGAGACTCGGAGTGCATTGGCCTACTATGGAAGCTGATGTACATAAGATGTGTAAAGAATGCCCAATCTGTTGCACTAAACCACCTGTGGAACATGCCACTCTTTATCAAGTGTCCATAGTGCCAGATTGGAGTGAACCATTAGTAGCCTTCTTGAGGACAAAAACATTCCCTCCAGACATGACCCTGACGAGACAAAGAAGTCTAGAACAAGAAGCCATAGATTTCTCAATCATTGGTGATAATCTATACAAGCGTGGTAAAGATGGTTACCTGAGACTATGTGTCCATGAGAGTGAATATCTCAAGATCTTGGAAACTGCTCACCAAGGTGTAGCAGGAGGACACTTTGGACCAGATCGGGTGATCAAGGCAATACTATTTGCGGGCTTCTGGTGGCCGACCCTTCACATGGATGCACATACCTATGTGAAACGGTGTGATGTTTGTCAGAGAACTCAGTATCCTATACGCAAGGATGAGATGCCACTAAAACCTATGATGGGTGGACGTGCATTTTCTAAGTGGGGAATAGACTTCGTTGGTCCTATTAATCCCCTAGCTAAGGGTTCACATGTTGAGTATATCATTGTGGCCACGGACTATCTAACCAAGTGGGTAGAAGTGAAAGCCACATCGAAGAATGATGCCCAAACAACCGCTAAATTCTTATTTGAGAATGTGTTCACTCGATACGGGCTACCCATAGAGCTAGTTAGTGATAGAGGGACTCACTTCTTGAATGAAGTCATTGAAAATCTTCTTCAAGAGTTCTTGGTGATACACAAGAAGTCTGCCCCCTATCACCCACAAGCTAATGGCCAGGCCGAAAGCACAAACAAAATTCTATGCAATGTGCTTACCAAATTGGTGAATAATAAACGCTCTGATTGGGACAAACAGCTACACCATGCTGTTTGGGCATACCGAGTGGCCTATAAAACGGTACTCCAAGCCACACCCTTTCAGATGGTTTTCGGCCAGAATGCAGTGCTACCATTGGATTTTTTGATACCAATCTTGAAAGTGGCACAAGAGCATGATTGGACAGGCCATGAGTTGTCCTCTAGAATTTTTGATCTTGAACGATTAGGTGAAACACGATTGAGGGCTGCAGCAAGAATTTATGCAGCCAAGAAGAGGCAAAAGGCATATTTCGATGCACACGTCAAGGATAAGGGCTTGAAAGTAGGAGACCTAGTCCTAGTCTATACCTTGAAGCAACATGCACAGAAGTTAGAGAAGAGAGGTTACGGGCCAATGATTATCAATAGAATCTCCACGAGTGGAGCAGTTCAACTAGCCACTCTAGAGGGTGATATTCTACCAAGTTACATAAGTGGATGCAGAGTCAAATTATATCAAGAACCCCTGCTTGAAGAGATGCTAAATCGACTCATCACTGCCAAGAAACGTAAAGAAGAAGAGAAACGAATTAGAGAAGAAGCACAGGTAGAAGCTTTAGAACGCATCCGACGAATGAAATTGAGGAGACAAGGCAGAGACCCGCCTATGCCTGACACTCAAGAATCTCTAGGCTATCCCATGGCCATGTGCGAGGCTTCAGGTGGACATTCCCATAGAATAATCGACCGACGGCCTTTTGTAACCCTAGAAGTAGGACAAGGAGAGAGTGTAAGGACAGTGAGAGCTTTAATTGACTCAGGGGCAGCCACTAGTGCAGTTCGACTGTCTTACTGCCAAGAGCTTCAATTACAAATCAATCCTATAGAGGCATATCTCATAGGATTGGGAGGTGTGGAAACCCCTTGCATTGGCAAGGTGGAACTTCCCCTCTACATTCAAGAGGCGCTAATGGCAATCAAAGTGCTAGTGTGTGAAGATGAGGATCTTATCGAACCTCTTGTCCTAGGCCAAGACTGGATCTATGATCATGCAGTCAGCCTCAACCTAAGAAGTGGACTTCTTCAGGCATGGGTAGGCCAAAACCACATCATGATTGAATTAGAAAATCAAGCACATAGGCCGCTAGAAGAGGCACCGAATCCTGGTCCTTCTAGGAGTTCACCTGAAATGAACCATGCTACTCTTGACCAAAGTTCTATGGTGCAAAGGATTTCCACTCATGATGAAGGTATAGAAGTCAACAAGGAGCCCCCTTCTTTTCCAAAGAGAATTCGACGAAAGCAAGCCGGAAAATACAAGATACAGAGGAGCCCGAGGACCAAGAAGAATGAACACCAACCAGTACAATACAGAATACCCCATGGCATGAAGCAGGTCTAGATACGCAAAGGTGAACAACCCTCGGCCTTGGAGACAGAATCCCAAAGAGGCATCAAGCAAGCTACAATGTCGAGGACTACAACGAAAGAGTACCCTAGACATCAATCTAGACAAACCATTTCTATTTGGGTTCCAAAGCAGTCAATGAAGGCTGTCCCAAAGGCTAGACAAATATGGGTGCCCAAGACCTGCTTACTAGCTCAAATAACTTCAGCTCCAATCACTAGATCAAACCAACACTCACGAGTCCTATTGGCTCCCATCCACAGACAAACATCCACACTCCACACCACCACATTCTTGGTCACGCCTTGGAATGTTTGGAAATGGGTACCCAAAAGGTCCCAAACCCAACACACTCCAGTCCGCAAACTTTCACACATCATCGCCAATAAAAGCAATGATTCCAGCATCAAAGTTTGGAGACCTAAACCCCATATCAAACCCCCTGACCCACCTTTGTAAATCCTTTCCCTCTGATGTAGGTGCATTCTGAGAACATTGCACAACCAAAGTATGCATCTAGAGTGAACCCTAACATACTAACCCACTTGCACACACATCACGAACACCTCAACCACTAACCTCTAACCACTTGGAATGTCATGTTGGTATTGTGGAGGGAACACCATAACATCCTATTTCCAATGCAATGCTAATGTGCCTCTCTCTTCTTCTAGCAGATAAGCATAAGCAACTACAAGCACTCTCATGGCAGAAGCAATAGGTCCGAGCTCACAGGCAGGAATAATTACTACAGGAATTGATGTGGATAGTCTACCTGTTGACGTGCCACCAAGTGAACGACCTGTGGAGCTGCAACACCTTCAGCAGATCCCGGTACCGGATCCACCCACAGGGATCACAGAAAGAGTCCATGCCAATTCTCATTGGTTCAATGGCATGCCAGGCCCATTAGGAGAGGCCAAGTATATATGGGAGTCTAAGTGCGAGTATGACAGACTTGGGTCAGATTCCAATTCTTCTCCAAGGAGTTTGAGACTCTACAGAACACACAGGATCTTCAGACCATATGGCAACGTGCAGGGCTAGCTGAGTACTTCGAGGCACCATTACCCAAACCAGACCTCCTTCGATGCTACTACCTGATCTCAACATTACAGGCTAATGCAGAAAAGGACAAACCAGGATCGTTTGTTGCACTCACACCAAACGTGTCCATCCCTCTCCGTATGTGCATGCAACATTTTGCTTTCCCCGGTCAAGACCGCTTCACACAACCGCACAAAAGAATTTGGTTCGCTCTCTACTTAGCGGAGACAGGTGCGTTACCAATTAAGCTTCCTGTATGGATTATAGATCAGTTGTATGAAGCAAATAAAAGGTCTTCTAGGAAATTAGTGGTGAACGGCTACTGTGCTATCACACGCATTATCTACCGGTGCTTAGCATATGATGTACCCATTGAATGTGCCTTAACTTGGGCACAATTACAAATGTTTAAGAAGCTCAAGACGTCCACACATCAATCCAAGCGCATGAGGGGTTCGATCCCTTGTGTCCAGACACATGAAGTTCTGACTACTCCTGAAGTATCGCCACGAGGGGAGGCCATTGTACCTCCCTTTACCATTAGAATACCCAGGTCTGGATCTGAAACTACGACACAAGCTGCCCCTTCGGCTCCTCCGGCTCCATCTGAATTTGAATTTGCTACAACTGGGGATGCTGAAGGGATGGATCCCCAGGACTTCGAAGCATTCTTACAAAGTACACAACTCTCGGATCTAGAGTTTTATTCGGATGCAGAAGAACAAGGCACATCTTCACAAAGAAGAAGAAAATCCACAGAAGGTTGCCATGTACATTGGAGTGACGATCAGCAAGGTCAACAACAAGGACACCTAGAAGAAGAAGGAGCAGACGAAGAGGAGGCCACTAAAGCCCCAGCTTATATAGCAGAAATCCGAAGGCTGTATCAAATCATGGAACGAGTGCGATCACAACAACTGCTCACCGAACAGAGCAGTAGGGTACTCATGACTCAGCTGTTGGAAGAAGCAGGAGTTGACTCAGAATATAGTGAAGGTCTCTTATTAATGGCAGAGACATATGGGGTAGTAGAAGAAGTTCGGACCACCATTAGGAGGTCTCCAGTTCAATATGATCCACGAAGATTCCAAACACGACCACGGTCAGGTAAAAACATCCAGATCCCCATTACAACGGCAGAAGGGCCGATTATTACATCACAACCCATTGGGACAACCTCCCAAGCAGCAGAAACCGCTAGCCAAGAGCACCCAGTCACCCATGAGGAATCAACCGAGCCACTACCACCCACACCCCCACCATCACCTCCTAGAACAGAAGCCGTGGAGATCACCTCGACCACTCAACCCACCGAACAAACCTTCATCTTCCGTACTCCCATCTCTAGTTCAACCCTATTCTCCTCCTCTGAAAACCCACTCTATGAAGCAACCACCATCACTACACAATCCACCGAATCGCTCATAGAGCCTGTCCTAGGACAACCATCCCCCATACCCTCAGCCATAGGTCATCCTGACGCTAGGTCCATATTCATGGGATTCCCTGCTACCACGCAACCTTTCATGACCTCCCCGCCTCTACGACCTCAACCCCCAACCACCATCTCTCCACTTCTCCAATCCCTCCATGCCTTCCTTGCTAGAACTTTTCAACCCAGATCTCATCCATTCCCTTTATTTTCAGCTCCCAACCCCACTTCTCATCTATTCACCACTTTCACACACACACCACCTACCATTCCAATGTATATGGTAGACACCACACTCACATCCGCTCCTGAAAGCATGGACATTTCACCACCCACAGCACCTCCCCCACCCCCCACACTTCCACCTCCTCCCATCCCCCCTCCACCAATTTCACCCACACACACGTCTTCAATAGACACCTCATTCACTCTTCCCCTTCCCCAATTCCCTTCCCATGCATCTTCCATTGTACACACCACCCCCTCATCTATAGGCAACGCATTGGACACCATGCTAGCTTGTATATCAGAATTAAGGACACAGTACAATGAGCTCCAGCAACGGAATGAACGCCTGCAAGAGCACTCGGAGCTACTACAACACCGCCTGGCTGCACTAGAAGAGGAAAATGCTCGCCTCCATACACAATTCCATACTCTACAAGAGGCTCATAGCATATTGGAGGTACAGTTACAGAACACAGATCAGGAAGCAATACAAGTGGTAGAAGGTCATCTACGGACACAGCTGGAACGTAATTCAAAGCTTCAGCGGAATATGGCACTACTCAAGCAACATCTTGCTGCCGCTCATGAAGAGAATCGACGCCTGCAATTACAAAATCAGGAAAACCTAGAAGCAGCTATCGAAAGCACACCTGGGGCACCGATCAGTCCCTCAAAATTTCAAGCTGTGACCCCTGATAATATCAAGATAATCTTGGAAGACTATGCCACCCTACTTGAAGCCCATGACCAGTTGTCAGAGGAACTAGGTCAACTGAAGCAGAAACACCAAAAAGAAACAACAGCTGTCTCTCAAACCACATCCTCCGCGGCTTCACTTTTCACAGACTCAGAGGCCTTAAAAGATCTCCAGAAACAGGTCATCGAATTGCAAGCACGTCTACTACAATATGAGAGACCACCTTCCCCTCCAGAGGCTCCCACCGACGAAGAAATAGTACAAATTCCTGTGGAACAAACATTTGAAGAAGAATAAGACCCACAACCCTTCCCAGGAGGTCAACAAACGGAAGAAGCTCAGGACACATTTGAAGCACCACGACCCCCATGGCTACGACAAGTGGAGGAAATCGGGAGTTCACATGAAGAGAGAACCGTCGTGCAAAATCAGGCTATGAGAGTCATAGAGGAGACAGTATTACAATCCAATTACTTCAAAAACCTGTCGTCAAGACGCCTTATCCTCTCATCCGAACTCCAATACAGGCCTTACTATATCATTTTGGTAGATTATAACGCAGAAATACAGAGTCACATGGAAGATACCTTCCTTCGCAACCCAATTTCAACCCGAAGACCTTCCTCTAGAGGTGCAAAAAGGCAAGATCCGTCAACCAACATGGCGGCAGAAACTTCTTGAAACCTATCCTGAAATGCTCCGCACCTGGAACAATGCACCATTACATCTCCTTTATAATCCATGCTATGGCCCTGTTCCACAATGCCGCGATTGAAGCCCATGCCAGATGTGGCAGCTCAAATGATGCTTAAGATTTTAGATATGATGCAGGTAGTACTGAAAACCTTTAGAAATGCAGCAACACCACAGATACGGCTACCGGGGTTTACTAATGGAAACTATGATTTGGTGTACGACATGAGCACCACCCCCAGCATTCGAGTCGCTTATGCCTGGCATGCACGGATAAAGTATCTTCCCGCATGCTACAAACAGACATTCGAAGAAATGTTCAGATCAGGTTTCTGGGAGTATCACTCGACACATATTGATAGCCCACAGGCTTACTACATGCAGTCACCCGAGCATAACGAGTCATACTATTATGAGGACCCAAGTGAAAATAGTGGGGAGCCTGAGTATGCCAATGTCATGTACACAAACCCCAACTCTAGACCTCAACCTAGGCAGGTACGGCCCCCATTTCCTAGAGGACCATGCTTCAGATGTCAGGGAGATCACCTTATACGGGATTGTCCATTGCCTACCCCTACACAACCTCAACCAGTAACAATTCAAGGATTCTGTCAAGACTGCGGAAAAGAGCATCTCCTACGAGATTGCCCAAAGAACCCTAATAACATGCCTAAAATCACTCCTATCAATGTTGTTGGGTTAGTTGTAGACTCCACAGGGAGTGTGACTTCCACTGCACCTGTGCAAGTGATCACAAGAGCCCAAGCACTACAGCAGAACCAAGGTGTTGGTCAGGAAAAGAGCCCGGAGGTGAGTGAAACAGAGAGCATAACCAAAAAGAGGACTAGAGCCTGGAAGGATAGTCGTGAAAGAATGAAAAGGCAATGGGCAAAAAAGATGAGAGAACTTGAAGAAAGCTTGAGAGAAACCAAAGCAAAGATAAGTGAACTCGCATCTCAAAACCACTCTCACACCACCCCTCCACCACCTCTCCCATTACCCGCCAATCCATCTTCTTCCATTCCCCAACCTTTCAATACACCATCCTTAACCCACCCACCACCCAGAGTAGGATCCGTCCTAGCCGATCCCACTCCCGAGGACCTAAACATGATGCTTAGAGCATATTAGGCCAGAATCCAAGAAGGGCCAAATGTAACTGATCATGAAAAGTGTTACCCTAGAGCAGAACTAGAGCTAGAACGAACCAAAATTTGTGCTAAGATGGTGGAATTGGCTCAGACTATGTTTGAAGCCAGTCGCCTCTTTAACATTTCTAGTTCAGCTAAGACGCAGTTACACTTTGATGGACTGCTAGAACGAATAGAGAGGCTAATTGCACAATCAGAAAAGGAACCCGCCTCTCAAAATAAGGGCAAGGCAAGTGAGCACGTGAGCCTACCTCCCCAGGAAGCCTACGTGCCTAACTCTACGGAGCCAGACACATCATCTTCTATGAATCGGTTCACACCAGAATTCCTACGAGAGATTCAAGAAGACAAATGGGCTAAAGAAAGTGAAGTCCCTCCTCCCATTGAACTTGTGGATGATGCACACGAGCAATTCCCACAGGACATCCCATCCATTTATGAGGAGCATGAGAGCACCCACTCTCAAGAGAGATTAGACTTTGAGTCTAATTCTCTACAAGAATTACCACATTTCACAGGCCCATGGGAAACCAAGTCTACTTGTCTGAGAGCGCCCACAGTCATGATAAGAAATGAAGATTCTATCATACCTAGGAATACAGAGGTAGTAAAGAACACTAAAGTGCAATGCAATCTCACTTTAGAACAGCTACTCAAAGTTAAGCCAGAAGCGTGGAAACATGTAGCCAAACAAGTGCCAGACATAGCGAAATTGCGCTCCCAAGTAGGATCTCATAGAACAGTGCCTGAAATACCATTGGATAAGATAGGAGACATGAGTGAAGGAGAAGAAGGAAATACCTATCTCCCAGTTACCCATCAGGGTTACACAACCAAGGCGATTTTGGACTCAGGTGCAGGAGTTGCAATTGCTACAACTTCCCTTTGGAAGCGTTGGGGCAAGCCAGCACTCCGACCAACGAGAATGAAATTGCAGATGGCCGATGGTCATATTGAAAGGCCCTTAGGATTGCTAGAAGGAATAACTCTCACTACATGTGGGGTTGAGTTTGAGCATACTTTTGCTATATGCGACTTTAGCAAAAACCAAGCCTACGAGATGATTTTGGGAAGGCCATTTATGCGGCAATTGCAAGTAGTCCAGGATTGGGGAACCAATTCCTTGTATTTGCAACATCTAGGTGTTACAACCAAAGTCAATCTTAAGGATTACTCTCATAGAGACGTACCGCCTATTCAATGGAATCCCATCCATAGAGCCAAAGATGAGACTAAGTCTGTGCATTCCATAGGATCCGGATCCTCGTGGATGCATGAAGACACCCACTTATGGATGTGTAAGGTAGCAGTAGAAGAAGAGAAGAGAGAGAAAGCCAGAGAGGTAGGTGCAAAAGAAAACCATAGATCAGTTCAAGACCCAGCCTATGCACCTGTAGTCTTTCCTGATGAGGAATTTGAACCCCATGGCTGGGCAGAAATCCTAGCAACAATGGATGTAGCCATCAATGAAGAGCAGTGGACACCTCACTGTGATGAGGATGGCTATGACATTTCAGTCTTTTCAATAGAGCCAATCATGGGAGATGCAGTTTTAGAAGAATGCGAACCTAGCCCTGATGCATTTGAGGATGCGAGTGACTCCAATCTAGAGTCAATCATTATGGACCCACCTTTTGCATCAGATGAAGAATACTTCTATGAAGTAGAATTTCAACCCCAGAGGCACGGAGAGCTTACAAATGAGGTGAGGTTAGCCACACAAGTATCTACTAAGAGTGGAGGAAAGAAAAGAAAGAAGAAGGAAGTCACTCCGGAGGCAGAAGAGTCCTTGTTTGAGGTCCCTGAAAACTTTAAAAAATATGAGATAGACGATAGGAGAGTCATGATAAGAATGCCTAAACGAGAGGCACAAGCAGGAGAGGCCTATGATAACAAGGAAACTACCAAGAAAATAGTTGTCGCCATAGAAGAGGGAGAAGAAAGATGCACATACATAGGGCATGACCTGACGGAAGAAGAAGAACAAGAGTTGACGGCCTTATTGAGGGAATACAGAGATGTATTCGCTTGGAGCTATAAGGACCTGAAAGGGGTAGACCCTGATATATGCTCACATACAATCCCCAACCTCAGATGCCAGACCCTCTAAGCAGAAGCCCTACACATACAATGACAACTACGCCGCCAAGATTAAAGAGGAGATAGACCGCTTGGTGGAAGCCGGGTTTATCTATGAAATTGAGCACACTGAATGGGTATCCCCCATTGTAGTGGTGCCCAAGAAGAACGGCAAATTACGAGTGTGCATTAACTTGAAGAAGGTTAACGCAGCCACTATCAGAGATAATTATCCGCTTCCTATCACTGAGCATCTATTAGAAAGGGTAGCAGGCAAGGAAGTGTACAGCTTCCTAGATGGGTTTTCGGGCCACAATCAAGTAGCCATTGCTCTAGAGGATCAACATAAGACGGCTTTTGCCACTAAATGGGGCATATTTGCCTTTAGAGTAATGCCTTTTGGGCTTACCAATGCACCAGCTACCTTTGAGAGGTTGATGTGCCATGTATTTAAAGAGTTCCTGAGGAAGAACTTAGAAGTCTATGTTGATGATCTTTGTGCTCATTCTAACATTAGACAAACCCATATTCCTGAACTCAGACAAATCTTTGACAAATGTAGAGAATATCAGGTCTGCCTGAACCCCGAAAAGTACGTTTTTATGGTCAGGAAAGGCAAGATTCTAGGACACATAGTGTCAAAGAATGGCATATCCACTGATGAAGAGAAAGTGAGAGCCATAGCGGAGTTACCTAGGCCAAAGAATGTCAAGGAAGTCCAAGCTTTCATGGGGCATTGTGGTTATTACCGACGGTTTATACACATGTACGCCATCATAGCAAAGCCTCTGTATGGACTTTTGACTAACTTTGAGTGGACTGACGAATGTGAGAATTCCTTCCAGGAGCTTAAACGAAGATTGTGTTCAGCACCAATCTTGACCACACCGGATTGGAATAAGCCATTCCATGTCCACGTGGATGCATCCAATTATGCTATTGGGTGTGTACTTGCGCAACCTACCGGTGAAGGTAATATGGATCTTCCAATTGCCTATGCTAGTAGACAGTTGAATGCAGCTGAACGAAATTATACCACTATGGAGAGAGAAGAACTAGGCATGGTATATGCAGTTAAAAAGTTTAGACATTATTTGCTTGCAAATAAGTTCAGATTTTTTACTGATCACCAAGCTCTACTATACCTGGTAAACAAGCCATGTAATATAGGCAGATTAGTAAGATGGTTTCTCTTACTAATGGAGTATGACTTTGAGGTAGTAGTGAGGAAAGGCAGAACTCACATGAGAGCAGATCATCTCTCAAGGCTCACATCAGGAGAAGCCCCACAAGGAGTGTCAGATGACTTACCTGATGCTTACTTGTTTAACTTGGAAGTTGTACCGCAGTGGGCTAAGCCATTAGTGCCAGTATTAACCTACGGGCCTAACCACTCAGTAATGGCCACACAGGATAGAGAGGTAGTAAAAGCCCAAAAGTATCACATCATGGCAGGAAGTATGTACAAGCACACGGATCAAGGGATCTTGGCTTGTTGTGTGGAAGAGGACGAGCACGCGAAGTGGTTGCAATTAGCACATGTAGGTGCATTAGAGCAACACTACTCAAAACAACGAACCTTACAAACATTGAGGAGACTTGGAGTGTACTGGCCAACTATGGAAGCAGACGTCCATAGAATGTGCAAGGAATGCCCAATTTGTCGCACTAAGCCACCAGTGGAACATGCCACCCTTTATCGTGTGTCTCTAGTGCCAGATTGGAGCGAGCCACTAGTGGCGTTTCTGAGGACGAAAACATTCCCTCAAGATATGACCCTGACGAGACAAAGAAGTCTAGAACAAGAGGCCCTAGATTACTCACTCATTGGTGATAATCTATACAAGCGCGGAAAAGATGGTTACTTGAGACTATGTGTTCATGAGAGTGAATATCTAAAGATCTTGGAAACTGCTCACCAGGGTGTAGCAGGAGGACACTTTGGTCCAGATAGGGTGATCAAAGCAATTCTATTTGCAGGATTTTGGTGGCCCACCCTTCACATGGATGCACATACCTATGTGAAGAGGTGTGAGATTTGTCAGCGAACCCAGTATCCTATACGCAAAGATGAGATGCCACTGAAGCCTATGATGGGCGGACGTGCATTCTCTAAGTGGGGAATAGACTTTGTAGGTCCTATTAATCCCCCAGCTAAGGGCTCACATGTTGAATATATCATTGTGGCCACAGACTATCTAACCAAGTGGGTAGAAGTCTACTACAAAAAATGATGCTCAAACAACAGCAAAGTTCTTATTTGAAAATGTGTTCACAAGGTACGGATTGCCAGTAGAGTTGGTGAGTGATAGAGGCACACACTTCTTGAATGAAGTCATAGAAAACCTTCTCCAAGAATTCTTGGTGATACATAAGAAATCTGCCCCCTATCATCCACAAGCTAATGGCCAGGCTGAGAGCACTAATAAGATCTTATGCAATGTGCTGACTAAACTAGTGAACAATAAACGCTCTGATTGGGACAAACAGCTACACCATGCTGTTTGGGCATACCGAGTTGCCTATAAAACGGTACTCCAAGCCACACCTTTTCAGATGGTGTTCGGTCAGAATGCGGTGCTACCCTTAGATTTTTTGATACCTACATTGAAAATAGCACAAGAGCATGACTGGACAGGCCATGAACTCTCCTCTCGAATCTTTGATCTTGAACGTCTAGGCGAGAGACGATTGAGAGCTGTAGCAGGAATCTATGCAGCGAAGAAAAGGCAAAAGGCATATTTTGATACACATGTGAAGGATAAAGGCTTGAAAGCAGGAGACCTAGTCCTCGTCTACACATTGAAGCAACATGCACGAAAAATAGAGAAAAGAGGCTATGGACCAATGATTATCAATAGGATCTCCACAAGTGGAGCAGTACAACTAGCCACTCTAGAGGGTGACATACTACCAAGTTACATAAGCGGATGTAGAGTCAAGCTATATCAAGAACCCTTAACTGAAGAAATGCTCAATCGACTTAATACTGCAAAGAAACGCAAGGAGGAGGAAAAGAGAATTCGTGAAGAAGCACAGGCCGAAGCTTTAGAACGCATTCGACGAATGAAACTGCGAAGACAAGGTAGAGATCAGGCCATGACTAACAATCATGAAGCTCATGGTTATCACATTGCCATGTGTGAGGCTTCAGGTAAGCGGACCCATACGATAGTTGATCGGCGACCTTTTGTGACCCTAGAAATAGGACAAGGAGACAGCACAACAAGCGTGAGAGCTTTAATTGATTCAGGAGCAGCCACTAGTGCAGTTCGACTTTCTTATTGCCAGCAGTTGCAATTGGAGGTAAAACCCCTAGAAGCATATCTGATAGGATTAGGAGGTGTTGAAACCCCTTGCATGGGAGAGGTGGAACTTCCCCTCTACATACAAGAGGTCCTCATGCCAGCAAAAGTGCTAGTATGTGAAGACGAGGATCTTACCGAACCTTTGGTTTTGGGCCAAGACTGGATCTACGATCACGCAGTCAACCTCAACCTAAGAAGTGGACTTCTTCAGGCTTGGGTAGGCCAAAGCCGTCTTACGATTGAATTAGAAAATCAAGCACTCAAACCAATAGAACAGGCACCAACTCCTGGTCCCTCCAGGAATCCACATAAAGATAATGATGTTGTTCTTCTCCAAAGTTCTATGGTGCAGAGGGTTGTCAATCTTACCAAAGGTACAGGAGTCAATGAGGAGTTTGCAGCTGGGCCAAAGGAGATTCTAAACATGCAGACCAAACATCATACAACACGAAGGAGGTCGTTGATCAAGAAGAAGGAGCGCCAACTAGTGCAACACGGAATACCTCGTGGCGTGAAGCAGATCTGGATACGCAAGGATGGAAAACCCGCAGCTCTAGTAGCAGGCTCTCGAGGAGGAAACAAAAAAGCCACACCATCACGGACACAAGTGAAGGAGTACCCTAGGCAACCTCCTAGGCACACCACGTCTATTTGGGTCCCTAAGCGGTCAATGAAGGCTAGCCCCAATGCTAGAATCCTATGGGTGCCCAAGGCCTGTTTACGTGCCCAAATAGCTCCAACTCTAGTCACTCGCATAATTCATCACCCACAAGTCCTCTCGAAAAACAACGCAGGAACTCTACCTAAAGACGACCCTAACCCACACTCAACCAAACCGAGGAATGTCTGGAAATGGGTACCCAAAAGGTCCCAAATCCATCACAACCTAGTTCATAAATCTTTGTCTGTCTTTAGCTCTAAGAGCTACGAATCCTCCATCAAGGTTTGGAGACTTAAACCGTGTATCAAACCCCCTGACCCAATCGTGTAAATCCATCCACTCTGATGAAGGTGCATTCTGAGTCCATTGCATAACCAAAGTATGCATCTAGGATAACACTAACCTCTAATAACCACTCACATCTATCACAAACACTTCACCTCTAACCACTAACCATCGGGATTGTCATGTTAGTATTGTGGAGGGAACACCGTTATATCCTGTTTCCTATGCAACACTAATGTGCTTTCTTCTTCCAGGAGATAAGCATCAGAAGTATCATGGCAGGAGTAGCAGGAACAAGCTCCCAGGTGGGCACTGGTAATCAAAGCAATTGGGATACCATGACTGTGGAAGCCCCACTGACAGCAAGGCCTGAAGAGCTTTTGAACGTGAGAAGAATTCCTATCTCAGATCCACCAAATGGCCTAACAGAAAGAGTGAAGGGGCATTCTCACTGGTTCAATGAGATGCCTGGAGACTTGGGAGATGCCGACCACATCTGGGAGTCAAAGTTGGAATTCGGTGGCGTCTGGTGGACATTTCAATTCTTCTCGAGAGAATTTGAAACATTACAGAATGCAGATCCTCTTCAGAATATTTGGTAGAAAGCGGGTTTGCAAGACTACTTTAGTGCAGCTTTGCCTAGGCCGGATTTTCTTAGGTGCTACTATTTGATAGCCACACTAAAGCCGACTGGAGATAAGGATCATTCAGGCACATTCCTGGTGCCCTCTCTATCGAACCAGGAAGAAATGAAGAAGTTTGAGTTGAATGTTACTTTAATTAGGGAAGCTCTTCAGATGTATGGCACCCACGTTCCCTCTGATCGAGATCCTTTGATACCAGAGTCGATGAAGAACAACAGAATCAAGAAGTTAAAGGAAATGTGTGCCCTCACCCCCAACATCGCCATACCCCTGCGGATGTGCCTTCAGCACTTCGCATTTCCAGCTCAAGTCCGCTTCACCCAACCACATAAGAAAATATGGTATGGATTGTACCTAGCAGAGACTGGAAGCTTGCCAATTAAATGCCTGTATGGATCTTGGACCAGCTATATGAAGCAGGCAAGCGGGGCGTGAGGAAGCATACCTTGAATGGCTGTTGTGCGATTACCAGAATTATCTATAGATGCCTTGCATATGATGTGCCGATCGCAAGGGCCCTCAAATATTCACAACTAGAATTCTTCAAGGGGCGGAAGTCAGGAGTACAACCTACAAAAAGAATGTGTGGCTCGCTTTCCCAGGTTCTCATTCCCCGTGAGGCCACCACAGAAGCCTCCCCTAGAGAGGAGGCCCGAGTAGACCCTTTCCATCTCCAAGGAACACAATCAGGTGATAGGATACAACCCACTCCATCTGCCCCTCCACTACCCACCGATGCTGAGTTTGCATCCATGACCACATTAGCAGAGGATCCCAATTTTGACTTTGAGAACTTCCTGCAGAATGCCAACCTATCTGATAGTGAGTGTTTTTCTGACAATGCCGGTCTTGGATCATCATCCCAAAGAGAACAGCCACAAAGAGAGGCAAGAAGGGTACATTGGGAAGTTGAGACACAACATCCTCATGCTCAAAGTACACAGAATCAGGAAGAAGCACGAGGAAATGAGCAAGAGGACAGTGAAGAGGAAGCTCCTGCCTACACGGCACAACTCAAACGGCTCTACAAGACAATCAAGCAGGTACAGAAAAGACACAAGTTATCGGAAGAAGCAAATAGAGCACTAGTGAACCAGATGCTGCAAGCGGAGAATGTCGACCCGCATTTTGTCGAATCATTGAATCTCTTGGCGGAAACATGTGGAATAGGAGAAGCCATGAGGACCATGGTCTATCGTGATACCCCTCCATATGACCAACGAAGGATCGATACAAGACCTCGACGGGGAAAAATGATTCAAATGGAAGTCTCTGCCGCACTGCCTACCACAACCTCAGAAGATGTTCACATGACCAGCCCAACTCCCAGTGAGGAACCAGATGTAAATACACAGATACCGTCTCCACCATCACCTCCCAGCCAGCCCTCAGCACCCTTCCCCACTAGTCTTCCTGAACAACCAATAGCCACCCATGTTGAAACCATGATACACACCACTACTCATCTATCCTTCCATTTACCTACATCCCCCACTTCCACCCAATTTTCTGAATCCCATATAGGTCATCCTGCCACCGATCAAACTATAATAGGTCACCCTTCATATCTCCCAGCCCTCGGACAACCACTTGCCACTAGCCAAACCTTAACACACCCATTTCCATCCACCAATACATTTCCTCCCTCCCAACCTCTATCCATTGTACCCTTGTTAACCCCCTCAGAATCAACCCAAGTCACCCAACCCTCATTCTGGACAAACCTTGTAAATATACTCCAGCAAGTTGAGAATTATAATAAAAAATCCCTTCCCCAATCCCACTCCCCCACATTCACTGCCACCACTAACACACCACCTACCGTTCCCGTATTCATAATTCACACTTCACACACTATCACATCTGATTCCATGGATATTTCACCATCCACAGGAGCACCCACCACCACGTCTGTTCCACCATCATCACATTTCACTTCACTCATAGGCATATCATCCACTTTTCCCTTTCCCATTTCCCGACCCTTTGCATGTTCCACCTCTACCCAGGCATCCACATCATTTAGTAATGCACTAGACACCATGGTTGAAGCGGCCACGCAGCTTAAGCAAGAGTATAAGTTATTGGAAGAAAATAACTTGGAGCTGTGCAATCTCTCGGCTCAACTCCAGGCACGCGTCGATGCCTTGGAACTAGGTAATACAACACGACAACACCAAGTGACTACCCTCCAACAATCGAATGTTGAACTGGAAGCTAAGTATACAGAGACAGGTAAAGCTATGGAGGAACAACTCAGAGATCAATTGGGCCGCAACGCTAGATTACAAAGAAACATGACTCTACTTCATCGCCACTTAGCAGCAGCTCAAGAAGAAAACCGAAGGCTACAGCAGCAAAACCACGAGAATCTAGAAGCAGCCATGGAAAATACCCCTGGAGCATCTATAGACCCTGCCCAATTCCAAGCGGTTCCCTCAGAACACATTCAGCAAGCATTAGAAGCGTATGCAACCCTCTTGGAGGCACATGACCAGTTGGCAAACTAAGTCAAGGAATTACAAAGAACCCAAGTGCTTACACAACATCCACTCAAATCTACAGAGACGGTCGATGCCGCTACTTCACCAGAACCTGAATCTACAACAACCAATGAGGTACTTGAGCTACGACAACAGGTTGCAGAATTAAAAATCAAGTTGTTACAGTATGAACGACCTCCCTCTCCACCTGATCAAGCCATAGAAGAAGAAACAGTAGTCATTCCAGTGGAGGAGACATTTGAAGACAACTATGAGCCTCAACCCCTTCCAGGAGGCAGAATTACGGAGGAAGGCCAAGACACATATGAGGAGCCCCCGTCGGCATGGATGAAGCAGGTAGAGGAGATGGGCCACACTCACGAAGAGCGCATAGCAACTCAGATGCTGGCCATGAAAACCATTGAGGAGTCCATACTCAAGTCAGAATATTTCTCGAACTTGGCTCCTCGGTGGTTGATCACCAGTTCGGAGTTACAATATAAGCCCTATTTTGTATTGCTGGCTGACTATAATGCTGAGATCAAACGCATAACCAACCAATACCCTACATTCGCAACACAGTTCGAACCCGAGGACATTCCAGAGGCAACCAGAAAGGGGGCCATATTCCAACCCATATGGAGGCAAAAGTTACTGGAGACCTATCCGGAGATGTTACGAACATGGGATCACGCTCCCATGCATTTGAAGTATAACCCTTGCTTTGGGCCAGTACAAAGAAGAAGATCATGGAAAGCATTCGCCATCAAGGTTCAGAACAACGCAAATTGTAAAGAATGGCTTAATTACCCCGCAATCGCACCCCCAACCGGCACACCTACAGTATCATACATGATAGCCACCATCAGACATTGGATGCCACACCTCCACCCCATGCCGGATGTCGCCGCTCAAATGATGCTCGAAATTTTGGACATGATGCAAGTGGTACTAAAGACCTTTCGAAATGTACGTAACATCCAGCCTTCAAGTCCGGGCTTCATCAATGGTAATTATGATTTGTTGTATGACATGAGCACGACCCCGAGCATTCGAGTGGCTTACGCATGGCATGCACGAATAAGATATCTCCCTGCCTGTTACAAGCAAACCTTTGATGATATGTTCACCACGGGGTTTTGGGAGTCACACTCAGAAGTGTTCGCACCACGCCCAACCCACCTGCTACAACTATTTGCGTGTGAACAAACCATGCATTCGGAGCTCTACACCACACCACACCCTGATCTGCTAGGAGCAGTCAATCGGGATGCCCTCTAGAGAGATTTGGTCCGGGGACTACGCATCAAGGAACAAGAAGTGGCAACCGACCTCCTGCAGAAGTACATTGATCTAACAATGGAACAGAGGTCTGCCAGAGGCGACATACGCTAGGGGGGGGGAGAGTGTTGGCAGATGAAGGAAGTACGAGCATACACGCAAATCTAGCACTAAGGAAACCCATTAAATTTTTCCAAACCTTACACCATGTTAAAAGTGATTCTTATCACTAAAAATCTTTGTAAATATCATTTCACCTTTTTGTAGCTCCATTTTGTACAAGCCGAGGAGTCCTCGAGCTTGGGGAGCCTTAGAAGTAGTTGCCTGCCAATTTTCATATTTTTTAGATCTCGTTTGAGCCCTCAAATAAGCCCTGGGACCTAATTTTTAACTAGGCCGGACACTAGGTCTGGACAGGGCCAAAGCTAGTCAGAAAACTATAAATAGAGCTAGAGAGCTCATTTTTAGCTAGCTTCTTGTAGTTTTGAGCTTGTATGAGAACTTTGTTGCAATAGAAGTGATTCCATTGTCTTACTCTCTTTGTTCTTGTCGTGTGTGCGCGTGTGTGTGTATGTGTGTGCATGTTAGTGTGCTTCTCACTCACACATTTGTGCCTTCACTTGCTCGAGGTCTTCACACCATCCTCATGTCTTCCCGGATTGACATTAAAGGAGGTGCTACTCATCACTGAGCTACATATATCCTCCTACACAATACTTATTTGGTATATGCATCTTCACAATATAATGTGGCAAATAGATTCACCAAAGCTCTTCCATAGGAAAAGTTTGGAGCATTTCATAAAGGTTTCGGCTTATTACCTTGTGGATGATGATCTAGTAGTTTGTATATGTGTTCATATCATCTGTTGAAGGGGGTTTGTTACACTCATGTGTCCCTCGAGTAGCTTTGATGTGAGCAATATCCCTATACATGAGCACTTTTTACTCTATATTTGGCTAGAGGTTTTTTCTCATGTAACCACCTAATCATGATATACTCATATGTGCTCGTACATATGTAGCTCTTATTTCACCCATTCTCACATTATTGATCATTGTTCATCATCTATCAATAGAGAGATCTTCCAACCATCATATTTCTTCCTATGTCAATATCCCTCTTCGCTCTTCTGTGTAATCCTTTTCACACTTTATCATTCTCTCACACACAATAGAATAGAGGGTAATTTCTTGAGATGACCTACAAAAAGTTTCTCATGATAGCTTTTCAATGAAACAAGACCGCTTCGATATGATTCTTGAGCACCAAAATATGCCCTCTTGAAGATGGATTTGTCACCTTGCATGGTTGGTGTAAAGATACCTCTTCCCCAAGCCAAACCAACGTGTTTGCAAAGGTGAATATAAGACCAACCTTGATCCAACAATAATAGAGGAGTAGAAGAATTGAAAACCTTCAAGGAGGTCATAGAATGAATAATTCTCAATCCTCTAGCTCTGTAGAAGCAACCTAAAAAAGTTCCAGAAAGTGTTGCAAACTTGAAGGATTGGAATATATATAGTCGAAAATTTTATTGTGAGATGCCTTGAAGAAGTTTTTTTAAAGATTCACCTTTGACCACTAGGTAAACAAAATACACATGAAGAAGCTCTAACAAAATTTTCAGTATATTCTTCATCAACATTATTGAGAGTAGTTATATGATCAGCAAAACTTTGAAAGAAAATGGGGAAAGAGGACAAAACGGTTAAAGAGAATACGATTCGTAGACTTCTTAGCAAATGCATTAGGAAATGAGACTTGGACAAAACAAATAAATATCTTAAAAGCACCAACTGCATTGGAAAACTCCAAATAAGAGAAAAATCTCATTGCACCTTTTTCATCACCTTTATCACAATCAATTCCATAAAAATAAAAGCGACTCCATCTCTTGTCTTGTCCTCAAAAATAGTGATGATAGCATGCGCGATGTATCTTTCTTTTATAAAACCCTTGTGCTCTTTGGGGATAATGATATGTATGATGGGACGAAGTCTCCTAGTCAAGGAATGAGATAAGAAATTTTTTTATATCAAAGTCAGTCAAATTGTGGGTCTCAAACTATGAAGATCATAGTTGCGCCCTCTCTTGATGCAAGTAAGAAGAGCACCTGCACAATCCAACGAAATATAGAGACTAGAGTCAAGAAGAGATCGGTGAACAAACTTCAAAGGACACGGTGGAGGCACCCCTTACATAGCTTAGCGACAAGTGCGTACCATGCTAACTCTAATGAGGCATTGCCATGAGATAATCTCTCTACTTATACATATTCTCAAGATCTCAGCATCAGAATACAAGGGAGCATCTTGGGCCAAATGAAGTGATATGTAGGCCCTTGATATAGACTAGTACAAAAACGGAGTTGAGTACTAGTTGTCTTGCTTCCAAAAAGAGCTTCATTTCTATTGACCAGCCACCTCCACAAGTATTTGGTTTTTTAGCGATTCCAAATCTCCACGAGCTTCACTTCTATTGACCGACCACCTCCACAAGTATTTAGCTCCATCCAAATCTTTGATTCCATATCTTTATCGGCATATGAGGGTATAATGCCTTTTAGTAATGATAGTCATACATAAAGGTTTACACTTATCGGGTCTTAAACTATTTATTAAAATTATATTTATTTGCATGTGTAATCTCGATTGGTTGGGCCCTTAGCTTCTCATGGCTAGGGGAAGGAGATCAATCCCTTCACGTCGTGGCTAGATACCTATCACCACTTGAGTGATGAGCTGTCAAAGCAACACCTTTGAAGAACCATTACCCCTTCGGGCTACCCAATTCAAACCAATCATTTTGTCTAGACTAATGGACTTCCCTTCCCTATGTCTGCTTTAGTGGGCTTTTGGGTTCTATATCCTAGTAGTTCTTAGATGTTTAACCCTTGCGTTGTGAGATTCGAGCGGTCTCAAGGGTATTATGCCCACCTTTCATTGTACTTTCAATAATAAGTTGGTGTGTATTTGTGTGGATTATCCAAAATTGAATGTAAGAACCATCCCTGATCCTTTTCCACTATGATTTTCAAATGGTATGCTAGATGAAGTGGCGAGAAAAGATATTTACTCTATGGATGGTTTTAGTGGGTATAATCAGGTTTGTATGGTAGAGTTGGATGTAGCAAAGACAACTTTCATAAAAAATCATGGGATTTAGGCTTGCAAGGTGATGTGCTTTGGACTTCTAAATGCACCTACCACATTTTAGAGATGTATGCAGATACTTTTTCTCCATATCTCACGCATCTCTTAAGGGTTTCCTTGGATGAATTTTTGGTATCTTGCTTCACAGAAGGAGACCTAGGACATCTTTAACTTTGGCTTGATCATTGCAAATGAATGCACCTCTATTTGAGTCCTACCAAATCCATTTTTGTTTTCCATTGTGATAAATTGATTGGTCACCTAATTTCTCCACAGGTATTGAATCGATAAAGTAAAAGTAATCCAAGATGCTCATGCTCCATGATCACCAAAATATATACAGAGATTTCTAGGATATATTATATGGCATTAGAGACATATTCGGCATCTAACACACATTGCAAATCCATTAAACAAGTTGGATCATGATTCATTGAACTAGTTTTGGCATAGATGGTTGTGAAATGACCTTTAATGTCTCAAAGTGTTGATAACAAAAGCCCTTGTGCTACATGCTCCAATGTGGGATTAACTATTTCATACAATTGTGGATTCTTTTGGACTGGTGATTGGTAGTGTATTCATGCAAGTAATCGAGATTTCATAGTATAGACTTATCTATTATGCAAGTTGGCATTTGTCAACATTGTAGAGAAATTACTCTACTACTAAACTATAATTTTTGGGGTTAATTTAAGATATCATATAAAAAGCATTTAGCACTACTTATTAGGAAGAAGATTCACATTTCATGTGGATCATTCATCACTAATCTATTTGTTCAAGCAATAAACATTAGTAGGAAGATTGGATCAATGAGTGCTTTTGCTACAAGATCTTGATTTTGAAGTGTGACATAGACCTGTTCTATCTCATGCAATAGTACATTTTTTTATCAATTGGATTTGAAAGAGCCTCTAAAAGGAACTTAAGATAATTTTCCATATGCAAATTGTTGTCTATTGGACATACCTAGCCAGATCCTTCGTTCATAACCTCTTGGTATGAAATTATGTTCTTTTTTTTTTATAATGGAATCACACATGTTGTTATGTCTAAAGTAGCTAGTAAAAAGTTGGTAATTTGCAATAGATGTATCAAAATTAGTACTTCGAAACTTATATTATGATGGTAGCACAGGGGCATGCTTAAGTTGTGTGTGTCATATGAAGTATGAGTTGTAACTTTTGGAGCTCACAAAGAACTTGCATGAGGTCATTTTGGGGTAGAATATGCCACCAAGAAGATTTTTTAGTCAAGCTTTTAATGGCCTAGACTACATAAAGATGTTTATCAACAATCAACTCAATGCAATACTTACGAAAGAATAGGTGAACCCTTAGTTCAACAACAGTTCCCTCTACAACCAAAGTTACCATTTGAAACCATTTCAAAAATGGTAACTGGATTTTTTGGGACTAATCTCATCTTCCACCACCCATACACCTCTAGAACCATTTCAAGAATGGGAAGTGGCTTTTTTAGGATTAGTATCACCTCCGGCCACCCATACAAGTAAAATATATACACGCACACATATAACCTATGAAATCAAATGGGCCAAATCCTAGGCAATAAAATGGGATAATGTGCAATCAATGGCGAAAGTACTACTAATGGATCTTTTCCCTCACTTTGGATTAGCACTAGAGCTAGTTTTGAATAGGGCAAATCGTTTTCTAAATCAATTGATATTATTTACTATTGAAGATTTTGGTATTTGCCATCAGTTTAGTTCAACTTACTGTCATTGAGCTAATGGATTGGATAAAAGTACAAACGAAGTTTTGTTGTGAATTGCACATAAGTTAGTATTAGCACATCCGATGGATTGGGACCAGTACTTGTCTCAAGGGTGTTATGTCAACCTTCCATTGTACATTCAATTAATTCAACCTAATGCAAAAGAGTCAATCTCAATTATTGAACTTTTAACGATCGAAAACTTTTATATGGAGACAGATAGTCGTGGGTTTAGTCATCTACAAATTCATACACGGACATACACACACACACACACACACACACACACATATATATATATATATATATATATATATATATATATATATATATAGAAGTTTTTATTTTGTTTGCTTCTCATCACTTCTACATATTGACATAGATGAATGTATCCATCATATGTGTGCAGCTGCATTGCATCCATTAAACTCGTTTTCTTCTTTACCAAACCCCTCAGCTATCATGTACATTAACGAGGCTTACAACATTTTTCTTCATAGATATATCCTATTAGTTTTTCTAGTTTTTCTAGTTTTTCTAGTAGGTCCCAAGCTTTTGGGGTCAAATTCACTATGTTTCTTAGAAGATGGATAGGACCCCCACATGGTATTTGCACTTTTACCATTCTTCACAGTTGTAAACATTATTCAGGATGCATGAGATCTTCAATCATAAGACATAATCCAACTGATCACTGAGTTACAAAGCAAAATAAATTGATTCTATGAGAATTTAAAACCTTTCTTACATCTCAAATACCTCAAGACCTTACATAGGCTCACTAGGTAAAGAAATACGCCTATTCAAAAATTCATATTGTTATCAAAGATTAGGACTTCAAATAGCTTTTTAAGCCAAAAGCTCTATATCTATACTTTTTGGATGGTACTAAACAAATGGATTGCTTCTTTAAAAACGAGAAAAATCTTCTTTCCAAGAACGATTGCAAATATACTTGTGCTTCTTCTATCTTCTTTTGATCCAACCTAGTCAATATCATCCAACCTAGTCAATATCATTGTATTGTTCAACCTATGAATTGTCATGGAGAGGAACACAATCAACTTGTGAATACTCCCCTTAAGATTAAACACCTTCTTAACAACACGTGGCCTCCCAAACGTACCATGATTAAAAAGCATGCTAGAATGAGTCACAAAGAAGCCACGAAATCTTGTGCATGAATTATGCAACAAGAAGTCTCTCTAATTCACACTAACAAAAAATCTATAAAAGTGAGGGGCTTGGTCTTAATATAGTGGTCCCCTCAATGACCACTTCTTCTTTAGTTTTAAAAGAATCGACGTAGCTCTTCTTTGGGATACGTTGTGAGGGAGGTCTCTTCCCAATTCTTCTTTTGGATACTTTTTCAGGGAAGACTCTTCCCAATTCTACAACAACTATCCCCACATATGTATACAACTCTTCGTCATTAGAAGACTCACAAAAATTTTGAAAAAAAATAAGTAAACTACCTCATGAGTGTAGCGAAATCCATATTGATGTCCATTGACTATGCTAGTGCCTATGAAAAATATTCCTCTTTCAATTCAAAGGATAATAGCTAAAACATGTGGATGACCAAAAACCTGGTTGTTCAATCTACAAGTTCCCTAATAGAACAACTCACTTATCAACATACTGGAGGGAACTCTTTTCATAAACAAACATTATAATATAATTGCCTAATCATAGGACTATGAATGGAAACAATACATCCATTAACTGTTGGGCAACTCCAGATAATACAATCTTCTATGTATAATTATTCAAAATACTTCGACACCATAGCTACAATCAACCCTTAATTGGAAGCAATGGTTTTCTCTAATTTTTTTGATGAGAATGATCCTATTTCTTTTGATTAAGCACAAATTTTAGAAATTTGGATGGTTGCTACACAATCAGAATATGATGCTATTTAGAAGAATGGAGCTTGGTCTTCATGTAAATTGCCTTAAAAAAAGAGACCATTGACACTAAATGGGTGTACAAGTTGAAACATAAACTTGATGGAATGGTTGATAGATATAAGGCTAGCCTTGTTGCCAAAGAATATGCTGAAGAGAAGGGCATTGATATTAATGATATCTTTGCTCCCATGTAGCGAATGAACATCATTTGTAGCATTTGTCACTTGAATCCCATCATGGTTGGAATGTACCTTAATTGGACTTTATAATTGAATTTTTGAATGGTGATTTACATGAAGAAATGTATGTATTATATCCCCATGGTTTTGTGGAGAAGGACTATGGAAACAAGCTATGCTGATTGAAAAGGTCATTGTATGGATTGCAGCAAGAACCATGTGCTTGATATGAAAAGATACATGCCTACTTGCTAGCACATGGATTTGAGATCAATCCAACTAAGAACACCTTATATTTCAAGCATGCAAATTACATACTCTTTATCATTTTTGTATATGTTTATGTCATGTTGCTCAATGATCCTAATCAGAAGCATATTATTGAATTTAAAGTCGATTTGCATGACTCTTTTGAAATGTCAAATTTGGGACATTCATCGTTGGTGTTTTGTTTATGCAAATTAGTGAGGGAATAAAATTGTGTCAAACAAAATACTAGACACATTATTGCAGTGTTTTTGACTTGAAGATTGCAAACCTATTGCCACTCCCATGAAGACATGTTCATGATTGAGTCTTCATGATATTGGAGGTGCATCTGATCTTGTTCTCTATCAATAAGTTTTTGGATGTTTGATTTACTTATGCATAAGTAGGTATGATATTCAGTTTGTTGTCTCTCAGATGAGCAAGTTCATGCATAGCCTAGGTGCCAAGCATTGGAAATAGTTAAGTGCATCTTTCTCTGCTTGACTAGTAAGTGGATGCTAGGATTGTTTTATCTCGAGAGGGATCATTATTAACATATTTACATGCTTTTTCCCGACTTAGATTGGGTTGATTGTTATTACACATATGTGGTCACTGATGGTTTTTGCTTCATGATTGATACCTCATGCATATCTTAATTGAGCAAGAAGTAGCGTATTGTGGCCACTTCAAGTTGTGAGAATGAGTATAAGGTGTATTTCTTAGCTACTATTGAGTGTGTGTGTGTGTGTGTGTGTGTGTGGCTTAGATGCCTTTGGGTGTTGGTTAGTCTTTTGCCACTACCATCTTTACTGACAGTTAGAGCACATTCGTAGCCACAAGGAATCCTATGTTCCATTCTCACACAAAGCACATTGATATGCACCATCATTTTGTTAGGGAGAGGCTCTCCCTTCGACAAATCATTTTGGCTTATGTGCCCACATAGGATAATGTTGCAGACCTTTTCACAAAGGCTTTGCCTAGGGAGAAGTTTGAAGTTTCTCACAAAGCTTTGGGATCACTTCTTTTTGTGGGTTGATCTCATTCATAGGTTTTGAATGGGGATATAGATCTTTCCATTTATGATGTAGATATACATGATGCACTTATTAATGACCGTGGATACATTGATGAGGTGAAATCTTTGCCAAAATGGTTGGTGTAGACTTTGAGAGACAATAAATTAAATGCATCTTTGCCTTATTGTAGTTGATTAAGCTCCCATAGCGTTTTTTTCATCAAATTTCTATGCAATGTTCATTGTAGCCTCGATGATGAGAATGATCTTGTTTCTTTTAATGAATTATTAAATAAAAAATTTAAGATGGATAGTATGCAATCAAAATTTGATGCTATTATGGAAAATGGTACTTGATCTTGTCACTTGCCTCATGTCAAAAGTAATTGTCCCTAAATGGGCCTATAATCTAAAGCACATGCCTTACGATAATGTTGATCATGATAATAATTATAGTTAGAGATTATGCTTACGAGGAAAGCAATCATTTTGATGAGACCTTTGCTCTGACACGTGTTATGCCAACTATTCGTAGCATTTGTGCACTTTTAGCTCACAATGATTGGAATGCACTTTACTTGCACATCAAAACTACATTTTTGAATGTAGAATTGCATGAAGAAGTTTATGTTTTTGGGCCCCATGGTAAAAAGAGAAAAAAAAGGTGTGCATGTTAAAACAAGCATTGTATGGATTAAAGAAAGCAGCACATGTTTGATATGATAAAACATACATGACTGCTTATAAGCACATGGATTTCATGATATGTTGACCAAAATCACCTTGTATGTGAAGTGCGCAAATGACATGCTTTTAACCATTGTTGTCCACATTGATGTTATGCTACCTATTAGTAGTCCTAATGAGATGTATATTGTTGAGTTTAAGGTCGATTTGAATGCATCTTTTCAAATGTGAGGGTTGGGGCATTGCCATTATTTCTAGCATTTAATTTATGCAATTTATTTTTGGCATTCAATTTATGGAAGTTGATGGAGACATTTTTTTTGTCTAAAACAAAAGACATTAACATTTTATTATAGTGTTTCAACCTTGACATAGGTTTATGATTGAGTCTTCATGATGCTAGAGATGCATTTGATGTTGGTTTCTATCCATAAGCTTTTAGATGTCTTATTTATGTATGCATTTCCTGTCATGAAATTCAAAGTGTTGTTTCATAGATGAACAAGTTTGTGCATAGCCTAGGTTTCAAGCGTTCGAAATACATTAGACATATTGACTTATATGATACTCAATAGCTTGGGTTGCTCTATGTGAAGGAGGACCCAAGCTACGTTTTTACATGTTTGTTTAAAACTTTGATTGGGTTGGGTGTTATAAAATTCGAATGCCCACAAGCGAATTTTGCTTCATGCTTGGTATCTCATGTATATCTTGGTTGAATAAGAAATGACCTAGTATGCCACTTCCAATTATGAGGCTAAGTGTAGGGTAGCTTTCACAATTGTAATTGAGTGTGTGTTGGGTTAAGATGCCTTATGGATAGTTTGCATGCTGCTCATACTTCTACCACCACCATCTCTAGTGACAATCAGAGAGTACAATGGAAGTTATAAGAGACCTAGTGTTCCGTGCTCTCACTAAGCACAATGAGATGCATTATATTATGTTAACGAGAGACCTACTATTTGAGAGATCAATTTGACTTATGTGCTCACACAAGATAATGTTGTAAACCTTTTCACATGGGCTTTGCCTCATGAGAGGTTTGAAGCTTTTAAAAAAACGTATAGCTTATTCCCTTTTGTGGATTCATGTCAAGTGCTTGACACTTCCTTATGCATGAGTGCCAACTCTGTTCATCGCATCAGTCCTAGATAGGATTTGTTAGTATAGTTTGGTAGAGATGTGTTTGAACAATCTTAAGACATTTGGATATTTTTTTTTCTTAAAAAGGTTTTTCCATCATCTTGCACATATGCCCATAATTGTTGGGGATTGAACTCACAACCTCTTAGCTAGGAGTATGATGGGCTAATCACTAGCCCCAAAAGCCATGGATAAGGATTATTTCCTAATCCTCTTTCTTAAGGTATGGTTTAACCATCTCCTGCTAAGGCTATGTGACAATAACCCTAACATACTAGACATCTTTGTACATTCGACAATTAGTAATACATTCATTGTTGTGCTCCCAAGCTACTTCTTCCTCATGTTGTTTGTGTGCATTCTCCTCCCACATTCCAAGAAAATCAATGTTGAATGGTGCACATGACCATAACATTGAATGAGTTGTCATTAGTAACAATGTTCAATTTTTATTTCATAAAGGAATGAGATGGGTCATGGTAATGTAGATTTGAGTTCAATGCATAGTTGCACCTATCACCTTGCTCTAATTCACACAAAGAGCGATGATGATAATTTAAGAACACTTGTTCTCGTCACACGTGCGAAAATTTCAAAGCGCCCTCGTCTTTTTATTTACATAGACAATGAAAAAATAATAACAAGAAGTACTTAAAAGAAGTAAAGTATAAAATGGAAATTTTGATGCAAGAACGTTGGTTTGGTTGCCACATGGTGTAAGATTATACTCTAAACATGTGTAAGATGATATTCGAAACACTTAAAAAAAAATGGAGGTTCGGCAAGCTCTTACTCTTTCAAGCTTTAATTTTGAAAGTACAATTATACAAATGAATGAGCATAGTATTTGCAAGACCCTCATATCTCACAAAATAGGGCTTAAATAAGATAACATGAATAACAATTGATTTAAATTGACCAAAGCCTTACATGTTCAACCGAGGAATTGAACTTTGGACTTTTGTCTCAAGAGACCAAAGCCAAACCACTTGAACTAAGGAACATGAACTATTCGAAACACTTTTGGTCGAAGTTTAGATGTCAAACTTAAAAAATAGATGACTTACAACATTCTATTGTACAATACTCAAAATGAAAAGCACAAAATTTCTTCTTACTAACTGCATAAAATGCAATAGAAGAGGCATGATGCAGTCATAACACCTTGGGCCGCTTGGACGAAGATATAAGGTTCAAGTCTTATCAATGTGTTCCACATGAATTTCTATGTGAGGGAGAAATGGTCTCTCGAGTGTGTATTTGATGTTTCCAATGTCCATTCTGTGGAACACTATGTTTCCGCTCGACATGATCTTCTGATGTGAGGGAGTTGAGTGTGTGCGTCTGTTCTTTGAAACTTCCGCTCTGTACATGACCACGTTGGAAAAGTTAGCCCTTTTTTAACTCATATTCCCAGGAATGAGAGCATATAGCTGATGGCTTTGGTGGTATAAAAAAGCTTTCATGAACCAGCTAATTTCAACCCTACACATAGTCTTGTTCAGTGCGACGACGCACTTGTGATACGTGAGACGAAGAGCCTTTCATGCGACCTAAGGGATTCCTGGACATCTAGCGCAACTTCACACAGGTGGGATTCAAGACCTCGCTCCGAGAGATGAAGAACAGCTCTCAAGGAATGCACAGGGCCTTGATTCTCGGAGGGAGGGAGGGAGGGAGGGAGGGGGGGAGAGAGAATTTTGAGAGAGAGAGAGATAGGGAGGGAGAGAGAGAATTTTGAGAGAGAGAGAGAGAGAGAGAGAGAGAGAGAGAGAGAGAGAGAGAGAGAGAGAGAGAGAGAGAGAGAGAGAGTCTATTAAGATGGCTATTTGAAATTGTCATTAACATCAATGCAATCTGTGGAGAACTGCTGCTTCGTGCTTACAGCTTGTTTTCGTTACTCTCTGCTTCTACCATAATGTCTACGTGGTATCCTTGTCATTGAGCAGTTGAATGATTTAATCGCTGAGAAGTTTTATGCTACATATGTGGCCTTTTTTCGAACACGGTCATGCAAAGCTTCTTTACGTTACGAAAGGGAATTCACGTGTCTTGACCTGTTGTTTCCTCTTTCATGTAGGTAATAGCTTGTGGTGTGGACCAACTCTGTACAAAGCCTTCTTTCTATTTGAGTAGCATGGATATTTTATCTATTTGAAGACACAGTGGTTACAGAGAACGTATGGCCGAGTGTCTTAGTATTTTTGATGGATTCTCCAAAAAAGGTGTTTCTATCCTGTTCTGGAACTTCATTTCTTTGATTGAAAAGTTGGACTCGACTTACGAGATGCTCTGTATTGAGGCTTGCTATCTTAGACCCTAGTGGATCTTGTTGCACGTAAACGATGTTTTCGAAGTCGTGTGACCTCTTTCTGAGTCACATAAAATCCATGGGCCTCTGCAGAAGAGAGACGGATTCTCGCTAGTCCTCTATGCTGACGAGTGTAAATTTCCCTCATTTCATAATGTGTGCTCTTTTCGATGAAGAATTGGGGTAGAATGGTTATTTATCAATCCGGGGGTTCGAATGCCTATTGTTCGGTCCATGTTCTAGTCGCGTTCGAGTTTTATTGCATTTCGTAGACATGAAAGACCATGTGAAGCTAGTGGAGTACACTACCAACATTGGTTGCATTTGAGAATTTACATTCCAATAGTTTCCTCCCTTAAATTTGTTTCCGCGGGTCTCTAGTGTTGGCATACAACACTGACTACAACAGATAAGATTCACAATCCTCGTGTGATGTTTAACGGAAGGATATTATGGGATTTTCAAGGAAACACCTACTATTTCTGTCTTCATTATTAAAGCTGAACCCATAGTTAGATTTTGCATAGAACTTTAGTCGGAGCCATCTCCTAAGGAGTACTGTGAGAATACATTGATACTGTCAGTCCCAGTGGTTATTAATGGAATTGGTCAACGGTATTCTGACAAATGTCTAATTTGTTTATAGATATTGATCTGTAGAGTCTTCTTTTTTATCAGTTTTAGCACAGATACAACTACTTTTTGAGGTTCTTTATACTGTATCATATCTTTGTTTAGGATGACAAGGAGTTGAAATTTTTAATGAATGTCCTAATCCTTTTTCCGGTTGGTTGCTATGTTGTTAATCTTTGCACTCGGTGCATTGCTGTTTGAAATGAGTTTGGTAACGGGTATATGGGCACCAAGAGGAATGACATCCAAAATTTTTGATACTCTTCTGTAGGTTTAAAGAGATTTTATAAGATGTATGAACAGACTTCCTTGGATGCAAAAGCACATTTACATTGTATCTCTGAGTGTACATGTGGAGACAATCTATCTTCTCTTCTCTCTCTTCCCTATCCCTTTTTGGGTGGTAGCTCCTCTCTCTCTCTCTCTCGATCTTTCATTGGAGTCTGCTTATCAAGCCCTCATGCTTCTCTGCCGCTGTTGCATGTTACCACAATAGTAGCATGGAAGCGCAATGGCTGCCAGATCTTCTCCCGGATTCCTCTTGCTCCGTTTCTCACTAATCACCTATTTTCATCTCCATTGCAGCTTACTATAGCACAGCAACGATCATCACTGCTTGGGAATCACAGACAGTTTTGGGTGAAGCACATTCTCAAGCCAGACCGCCTGGAATGTGCTTACGTCAGATTTGTTTGCCATAAAAGCCATGAAGTTACAATGATGCTATATGGTTATGTATCTGTACTACTTCTCACTTTGCATGACATTTCCAGTATCTGTTGTATAAACAACAACAGCATTGGCTAGTTGATTGGGAGTAAAAGATGCAGAAATATTGACTCTCTTGAAAGTAATAGTCCTCAATGACAATGGGGCTGAAAAGACATCTTTGAGGAAACGATGTGTAATTAACAATCCAGTACCTAGTACAAGGCACTATTGGAGCTGATTTCATGGTAAAGGAGAAGACAGGCTTTTTAGGATGCAGATATAGGATAGTATTGGGCAAGCATGATTTCAAATAGTTGTAACTGCATTTTACAGAACTGCTCCCAGATTGTGTGGGAGAGAAGTCGATGCTGACTGAATTGCTTGCCGTTCTCATATAGCTTGTGCATGTCCATGTTGTCCTTCGCAACACACAATACTGTCAGAATTTTCCAATGGATGCTGCAAGTTCTGCGCATAAACATACATAGGGATGTTGTCATCTTAGGACTTTGAATTGCTGTGTGGAGTTTTAATATATTTGATATATTGTAAGCACCACAATCTGGAATGCTCTTAATGATTTTATTTAGTGAATGTCCATGAAGTGGGCACAAATTATATGCATAAGGTGATTTCAGGATTATCTTTAGGATTATACAAAGTCGGCAATATTCTTGACATATGTCACAGCATGTCCATTGTTCATTATTCTACGTTGTTTACCGCTTCATGCTTTATCATTGGTGGATTTCTCCCATGATACAAAGAGTAATGTATATTTGTTTCTATCATAATGCATGCAATGCAACACGTCTCAAAGGATTTCTTGTGTAGCATCAAAAAGGGCCATTGAACATTTAGAGGCATTGCTAACGAAGGGCTATGTTCTTCAAAGCCGAAAATATGCTTTGTATCCCATCTCTAGGTTTATGTCGATGAAACATCTAATAAAGTATTATTATTTTATGAACCCAAATAATGACTACCACATTTAAGCCAAGCTTTTAATGCCTTATAATTGTTTCTATCTTTGTACGCTTGAGTATGTCTTGGTTTGCAACATGAAAATTAGACATTGCTCCACATGACCAAGAACTTTTCTAAATTTCATTTATCATTGTTTCTCTACGATGTATACTTACAATTGTCTATCACTTCTTGAAGTGATAGAAACTCAGTGCATAGAGCTTCTTGTGAGTTAATGCTCATGGTGTGTGTGCATTGTGGGGTGCTTCAAGCTTATGTGTGAGCATGTACTCATTCTTAGTCTGCATGTGATGGTATTGAGTTGAAACTATGCCTAATGGAGTGGATGGCTATATTCCATGAGCTTATAGTTGCACTTTCATTTGAGGGTGAATTTGGGGTTTGCCTGGATTCATTCTGGTATATATACCATGAGCTTATAGTTGCCCTTTTTTTGAAGGGTGAATTTGGGGTTTGCTTGGGTTCATCTTGGTATATATCTACAAGCGCCTACATGTAATATGAGTCTTATCTTCAATCTACTTTGACAAATGAAGTCTGCAATGCAGGATGGCTACTATGACATAGAGTCAAATCTCGATAACAACACATTGTTCTCAGCACTCTCCCATCAAGTACCCTACTCTGACCTAGGAAAGGA